>CP116452.1:56911257-57511257 GCA_028216015.1 Quercus dentata | reverse complement strand
ACCATTTTCTTTATATAAAGTGTAGTCAGACGATTTCCCTACCCAACTTCGTTGATCGGGCCCTGGCACAAAGCACAACCCACAATAAATATTTATAGAGGATGGGTTAAAGAACTTGGCCTCAGTGAAACTATTAGGTCTGATGCATGTAATGTACTATTTGCAAAAAGAAATAAGAACACAAGGATGGATTTCTCAAGTCTGATTCTATTTCTTTAGTTCCTCTTACAATTCTTCCGTCCCCTTCTTTGAGGGACTCCACTACATTATATAGTTCTCTTCTTTTCATCTCAACCTTACACATGTTGATCATCTAAGCATCCACTTGAGCACCTGTCCCATCAGACGCCCTCATCGGTCCCTCCGTGAGTTGCGGAGGCCAAGGTGGTACTATTCATGGGTCTTTTCCTCATTAATGCGGCCAAGAGGGTGGTTGGGGCGCAATTAATGTGGAGGTAGCCTTCCGTGAGATATTTTGAGTTTAATTCATTTTATATGTTGGGAAGATGAGCTGAAATGGCTGGGGAAAGTTCCTCGTCTAGGCCTCGTGATGTCCGGGAGGAGTTACTCCTCGGACGGGTTTCCTTGGCGCTATTGGGATTGTGTAACGCTTCATATATGAGGCTTCTCTTCTGGACAGACGCTCCTCGGACGGGCTGAGTTTGGAATAGCCCATCATTTTTGGGCGGGCCCCACAATAGCCCCTCAAAACTCCGGTTTTTACCTCCTCCGAGGAGAAAAGCGGGGTTTTGATGTTTGTGAGGGAGGGAAATAAGGAGATCGTGGGGCGCGCGTGCGGACCGTTACTTTTAACGCGCCACAATTTACGAGGCGTGGCCATTAACTTCTGGAGGCATTATGTTCCCTTCATCCAACGGCTTGGCGTGAATCGAACGGCCATCATTTTTTCCCGTATTTTTAGGTAGGGATGATCTTTTCTCTCTCCTCTCGGCTATATAAGACGTCGGGGGTTCGATTCCTTCTTTCATCTGCATTTCACAAACCTCAAAGGACTCCAGAGAACTCCATCGAATCCCAGAGATATACGAACACTTGCGTTAATTCGCCGCCGTAGCCGTTTTTTGTGAAGCGTTTCGTCCAAGAGAGATTTCCAGGCGTCCCATTGAGCGTTGCAGAAGGTACCAAGACATTTCGCTTTTCTCACCATTTCAATTCCCTCCTCGGACTCTGCTTTTCTTTTCGGTCTTTACTTTCATTTCCCCAGTTCGATTCGGATGGGTAGATTCGAAAAATTAGTGAAAACTCCAGCCGCTATGGAAGCCTTTAGGGCGAAATACCACATTCCCCGGGGTTGGGCTGCAGACCTTTGTCCTCTTGAAGGAATATTGACAGATAGAGTTGAGGGAGAAGTCGTTATCCCCATGATTGCTTTCATAGAGGGAGGGATGACACTTCCCATGCGTAGGATTACAAGGGAATACCTGTTCAACCATAGGTTGACGCCTCGTATCGTGTGCCCCGAATATGTTCAAGATACTAGGTCTGTGTAGACGTCTTAGACGAGCGGATGAATCTAGGCCTCACCTGGCACGATGTGGCTTATCTGCGAATGTCACCGCCTCGGGGATGATGGGTATTATCTTAAATCCCGAACGAGGACGTTAGGTTGATCTTTTGTCTCCCAAGATCAATAAGACCGTGAAGAATGACTTCCTCATTGCTTCCGGGGAGTGGTTCGACGGTATTCATTGTCCAACTCGGCAGAAACCCAGTGCGGCGTTTTTAGGATCGGTCCTTTTTGGGAAAGGATTTAGTATTAAGGGGTTATTATTTTCTCTTGTTTTCTGTGTAATTGGAAAATTTCATGGTCTAACCCCACTTTTCTTGGTTGTTTGCAGACAAAGTCCACGTCGCTCCTCGGATAAACCTTGTGAACGTGCGGTATTTGAACTATCTTCTTAGGTCGGAGATTTACGCTACCGGGACGGACGATTGCGTGCGGCCCATCCGTTCGGGCTATCAACCTCTGGCGGCGCTTTCCGGCAATCGGTCACACTATAAGGGCTGGCATCAGAGGTCTGGCTAGGATTGACGTGTCCCGGGACGGGGTTCCTAGCTCCACACGATCCGCCACCGGTAGTGTTGCCTGGGGTCGAAATCCTTACTTAGCAGAGCAGCTACCTCCGGTAAACGAGCCTCGGCGCCGCTGTTTTGGTTGAAGAAGAAGTCAATCATCTCGTCTTTCCCTTGAGGAAGAGATAGACAAGTTTTACTTCGAGGAGGAAATTCAAGAAAACCCCTTGGCGGAGCTTTCTAATCCTGAAGCGGAGCAGGACCAACATTCCGCGCTTGGTGTTCCCTCAATCGTTATCTACTCGGACGATACTTGAGGCGAAGAGGCAGAGCCCATGGCGAGAAAAGGGAAGTCTCTGAAGGAGCTGATGTCCTCCCGAGGGAAAGGTCGGTCATCGAAGGGTCAATCATCGAAGGGGCCAAATCCATCACAGGCCAAAACCCTTCCCCCGGTGATCCCCCAGGGCGTCTCGGACCCTGGCCTTAAGGTTAATCCGGATCTGAAAAAGAAGAGGCCGGTTGACACTCCTGAGGAAGGCGAGGTGGTCGCCCAACCGACCAAGCAACAAAAAACCACACGGGCGCCAAGGAGCAGAAGGGGTAACTCCTCGGAGAGCCGGGACGAGGGGAACCTTCTTTGAAGTGCGCGCTGCCCCTCGTCCATGGGACCCAAAGTTGGAGCTGGATGGGGTTGCCATTCCTTTCAATGCTTCGGTCCGAGAGTATAATCGAGGCCGGGCGGGGTACGTGGCGAGGGCCTTAGAGCAACCCCTACTTCTTCCTCGGGACATGGAGGCCTACAGGGCGGTTCACTCGGTCAGAGCTCTTCCTATCCCTTAAAAGGGATCTCGCGTTGGTAAGTAATCCTTTTACTGTTTTATTAATTTACTTACCCCTGTTAGATTATATATATATATATATATATATTTTTTTTTTTTAAAGACACTCTTGTTCCGTTCATGATTACTCAACAGGTGTTCGTGGCTGAGGAGTTTTGCCGTGATAGCCACAATCAAGCGGAGGTTGAGACCCAGGCTCGGACGGAGATGGAGAAAGCCTTAGGGTCCCTCAAGCATGATCACATTAAACTCACGGCTGAGTTCAAGGAGTCGGAGAGCCGACGTAGAAGTGCGAGGGCTGGTTTGAAGAATGCCGAGACCCGGGCGGAGGACCGGCGCAAAGAACTCGTACACGGCGCAGCTTAACCTTACCACCGAGAGGCGGGCGGTGCGGGATCTCAAGACTGCCCTGCAAAAAGTGGAGGATGAGCCGAGGCGGGTCAAGGAGGAGGCCCAGCTGATCCGAGAGGCAACAGAGGCCGAGAAGGATGCCGCTCGCCAGCTCGGGGCCGAAGAGACGGAGGCCAAGCTATCTGAGGAGATTCCCGAGGTATGCGGGGAATCTTGCGGCATTTCATGGGCTCATGCTCTTGATGCTGCAGGAGTTCCTGCGGATTCGGCACTAAGACTGCCCGAGAGTATCTTCTATCCTCAAGAGATCCGCGCGAATCCTAATGACGCCCAAGTGGCTCCAGGCGCGGGACTTGGCGGTGCCTGATGCCGCCTTTGTGCACGATACGACGGAGGATCCCGCCGCAGACTCCACCGTCGAGGCTCCTCTTCCTCAGCCCGAGCAGAAAGAAGATCCTCCTGCTAAAGCTTAGCCTTCTAGGTTTTCAACCTTAGTGAATAGTTTTTTTTTTTTTTAATGAGAGTTATCCTACTTTTCCCTTTTTTTGTAAGGACCTCTCTTTCTAATGTACTCGGAATATTAATATAAGATGTTTGTTTTGCTTACTACGGATGTGTGTCGGTAGTGCTCTTTTTTATTTTAAACGTTTGCAACAATGTAGACACGGGTTATCGGTCAAAACAAAAATGGGTTTTTGGCGCTGCGCATTTGACGATTACGATGGTTCTAGATCTGCAAGCACGCATTAAAATGATTTCCTTTAAGTAATAATCTCCCAATCTATCACAAGTAATAATTTCCCCAAAAGTCTGTGGTCCAAGGAGCCATGCAGGACTTAAGTTCTGCTTAAAACTATGAATTGTCACGAGTAATAATTTCCCCAAAGTCCGTGGTCCGAGGAGCCATGCGGGACTTAGGTTCTGTTTAAAACTATGAACTATCATGAGTAATAATTTCCCCAAAAGTCTGTGATCCGAGGAGCCATGCAGGACTTAGGTTCTGTTTAAAACTTATAAATAGTTGGCTTAAGTATTAATTTCAACTAAGTCTGTGGTCCGAGGAGCCATGCAAGACTTAGGTTCTTTTTAAAACTTATAAATAGTTGGCCTAAGTATTAATTTCTCCTAAGTCTGTGGTCCGAGGAGCCATGCAGGACTTAGGTTCTGTTTAAAACTTATAAATAGTTGTAATGTAGACCGGCAAGCGGCGAATAGTCATAAAAGAAAACGTATGCTAAGCCATTCTTATTAATAATAATACCTCCCGAGGTTATTTACATTCCATGGTCGAGGTACAACTTTTTCATCCAAATCTTCTAGGTAGTAGGCGCCTATTCCGGCCACGGATGTGACACGGTATGGTCCCTCCCAATTGGGCCCCAACTTGCCCCAAGAGGGGTTCTTTGCGCTGCCAAGAATCTTCCTCATCACAAGATCACCTGGACCTAGAGGCCGCAATTTGACGTTAGCATCATACCCTTGTCTTAGCTTCTGGTGATAATAGGCCATGTGAATCGTGGCCTTTTCCCTTCTTTCCTCGGCTAGGTCCGGACTTCTTCCTAGCAGCTCATCGTTATGGATTGGGGTAAATGAGCTAGACCTCGGCGTGGGGAAATTGTTCTCGATCGGAAGCACAGCCTCAGCCCCATAAGTCATTGAGAAGGGGGTTTCACCGGTTGAACGCCGCGGCGTTGTCCGATAGGTTCATAAGACGTGCGGTAGTTCTTCTACCTATCTCCCCTTTGACTCATCTAGTCTTTTCTTCAATCCGTTCACTATGACCTTGTTTACGGCCTCGACTTGCCCATTTCCTTGGGGGTATGCGGGGGTGGAATATCGATTGATGATCCCGAATTCACGGCAATACTCCCTAAAATTCTTCTTTGTCAAATCAAGACCATTGTCGGAAATGAGTGTTCTCGGAGTTCCGGCGGTGATAATGTTCTTCCGGGGCAATTTCTGGGCATCCACGTCCCGATGTTGGCCAGAGGTTCAGCCTCCACCCATTTAGTGAAGTAATCGGTTCCGACTATTATGTATCGCTTGTTCCCCGCAGCCTTGGGGAAAGGCCCGACAATATCAAGACCCCATTGCGCGAACGGCCATGGACTGGAGAGTGGGTTGAGCACCCCTCCGGGTTGGTGGATATTTGGGGCGAATCTTTGGCACCGATCGCACTTCTTAGCGTATTCCTGGGCCTGTCTCTGCATGTTCGGCCACCAGTATCCTTGAGTGAGTGCCCTGTGCGCCAGCGATCTTCCTCCGGTGTGACTTCCGCATACTCCCTCATGCAACTCCTCAAGAAGAGACTCGGACTCTTCTCGGATGTACGCAAAAAGCAAGTACGGTCCCGTAGTAGGAGCGCCGATAGAGTTTGCGGTTCTCTCGATAGCCGAAACGAGGAGCATTTCTACGTATCTTCTCGGCTTCTAGTTTTTCTTCCGGTAGGATATCGTCTTGGAGGAAATTCCTTATGGGGTCCATCCAACTAGGACTCGTCTGTCTAACTGATGGACTTGGGCCGGGCTTCCGCCGATGGGACGGCCTTGACTAGATCTTCGACTAGGATCATTCGTGGCGGACACGGGCCGAGGACATGGCAAGAGTGGCCAACGAGTCCGCATGAGTGTTTACGCTCCCGGAAATGTGCGTCAGTTGAAGGATTCAAAACTCGTCTCGTAGTCGTTTGACTTGCCCCGGATACTCTTGCATCCTAGTATCTCGAGCTTCTAGCTCTCCCATCACTTGTCCGACCACTAATCTGAGTCCGAGAATGCTTCTATTACTCTTCCACCCAATCTTTGAACCATTGCCATCCCTTGAAGTAAGGCTTCGTATTCGGCTTCATTGTTCGTGAGCGAGAATCCGAGTCTCAATGATTTTTCAATGACAGCGCCGTCCGGCGATATTAAAACTATTCCAACTCCTGATCCTCTCTGGTTGGCCGCGCCATCCACGTAGACCTTCTAATGCATGGTCTGCCCTTTGAAATCTACGCCAACCAGTTTTCCACCCAGGTCTTTCTTCTCGGTCATCGTTTCTATAGAGGGCTCGGAAACTCCGCTACCAAGTCTCATGCGAGGACTGTCCTTTGACGGAGGGTCAGGCATATATTTAATATCAAAAGCCCCCAAAAGAGCACTCCACATGGCGATTCTTCCCGTGTAGTCGGCGCTTGAAGCACGGCTCGAAGGGGAAGGCGAGTCGAACGATGACCGTATGCGCTGAAAGTAATGGGGAAGCTTCCGGTTGCATGCACTATCGCTGAGTGCCTTTTCTATAGGTAGGTATCGCACCTCGGCCTCGTGTAGTGATTTGCTCACATAGTACACCGATCGCTGCACCCCATTATCATCCCGTATTAGTACCAGGCTTACGGCGTGGGGAGCTACGGCGATGTAGGCAAACAAAGACCTCGTCCGCCTCAGATCGACATGATGGGTGGTCGGGACAGGTAGTCCTTAAGTCGCTGGAAAGCCTCGAACGCAATCCTCCGACCATTTGAACTCTTTCCACTTGTTTATCGGGAGGTAAAAGGCCAACATCGATCCGCCGATCGCGATATGAACCGGTTTAATGCCGCAATCATGCCCGTGAGCTTCGCACTTCCTTCGGGTTCCGAGGAGTCTCGTAGGGTCGTTAATGGCTTTGATTTGGTCGGGACTTACTTCTATTCCCCTGTGGGTGACCATGTACCCTAGGAATTTCCCAAACCCAACCCCGAACGAGCATTTGGAGGCATTCAGCCGCAACCGATGCTCCCTTAAGATAGCGAAGATTGTTCCAAGGTCTTTCACGTGCTCGGACACCCTTTTGCTCTTCACAACCATGTCGTCTATATACACCTCAATGATTTTGCCCAGTTGTGGCTCGAACATCCGAGTCATCATCCTTTGGTATGTTGAACCCGCGTTCTTTAGCCCGAACGGCATCACCTTATAATGATAGTTTCCGATGGGCGTCATGAAAGCCGTTTTCTCTTGGTCCTCTAGCGCAAGGGGTATCTGATGATAGCCTTGGAAGGCGTTCGGGAAGCTCATTCGAGGGTGCCCCACGGTTGCATCCACCGATCGATCGGTTTTGGGTAGGGGGAGTGGGTCCTTGGGGCACGCCTTGTTCAGTCCGTGAAGTCCACGCAGACCCTCCACTTCCCCGTCTTCTTCCTTACCACCACTTGTGTTTTTGCCAACCATTCGGGATAAAAGACCTCTTTGATAGCCCCTGCTCTTTTTAATTTTGCCACCTCGTCTCTTACGGCACTAGCGTGTTCCTTTGAAGGGCGTCGGGGTGGCTGCTTCCTCGGAGTGGAAGAGGGGTTGACGTTCGGTGGTGACAAATGAGGCTAGGATCGACTCCCGGGGCATCGTAGGCGTCCCAAGCGAATACGTCGATATTTTCTCCGAGAAATCTGACCAGTTCCTCCTTTTCTTGAGAAGGCAATTCAGAGCCGACCTGAATGAACCTCTCCGGGTCATCGTTGACAACAATCTTATCTAAACCTTCACACCTTATCTCCTCGGCCAGCCCATCGTCTTGCTTTGCCGAGGAGGCTGGTTGCTATAAGCTCTTTGGGACCGAAGACTCGACCAAGGGCCGATGTAAAATGGCGGCCACCACACACTTCCCGGACACGGCCCGATCTCCTCGGATCTCTTCCACTCGTCCTCCGGATGGGTATTTTACTTTTTGGTGAAGTGTGGAGGTCACGGCGTCTAGGCCGTGGATCCATGGCCTTGCAACTATCGCGGTGTAGGGTGAATAAGCGTCGACCACGATAAAATTCACTTCCACCACTTCCGCCACAATCAGACGGGGCGGTCGGATTTGCCCCTTTGGCGTAACAATCTTCCCCTCAAAGCCGAGAAGGGGGAGTCATAAGTCATTAAATCTTCCGGCTTCAAGTTCAGCCCCTTGTATAGGTCGGGTACATTATCTCCACCGCACTTCCCGAGTCTACTAACACCCTTTTCACATCGAAACCCCCAATCCATGAGGTGACCACCAAGGCATCATCGTGAGGTTGAATTGTTCCTTTCTTATCCTCATCCGAGAATCCCAGTATCAAAGAGCTTCCCTTTTTTAACCTTTTGGGCTCCCTTTGCCTGCCCTTGGAGGGGAGGCGATCCACGGCTAATACCACAGGGATGGGCGGCCCAGTTCTTCCCGGTGCGGCGAGGATGACATGTATCGTCCCGGTGGGGGGTCTTAAAGACACGTCCCTTCGAGGTTCTTGTGTTGCTTGGCGGGATGGCCTCTCGATGGGTGCAGCGGTGGCGTAGCTTTCCTTCTCGGACCAATTGATCCAGGTGATTCCACGATTCCCCGCAAGTCCTCGGTGGTATGCCCGTGGTCTTGATGATAGTGGCGGTACAAGTTAAGTTACGTTTGGCGGGGTCTCCACCATCTTTCCCACCACACGAAATAGGGTTCATCCCTTACTTTCTCCGAAGACTGTTGTCTTGGCTCTCTTCAATACGGCATTCACTTTTTTGCGGGTTGCTCTGTCCCGCCTGTCGCGGAAAGTCTCTCCTCGGTGACCAGGATTGTGACGTTCCGTCCCGAAATCATTTGCTTTGGGGGGGTAACCCTCTCCTTTCCCTTCCCCCGCAACCGATCTTCCTCCACTCTTTTGTACTTGTCGATCCTATCCATTAGCCGTTGGACGTCGATGAATCGGTTTTCCGGTGAGGGATTTCCTTAAGCCATGCCCGATGGGGAGACCGCTTTTGAACGTCTTTGATAGCAACATTATCATGGTTGTCATCTAAATCGTTATACACCTCCCAATACCTATCCGAGTACGCTTTGGGGTTTCTCCTTCGTGCATGGACAAGGACAAGAGCGAACCGAGAGGTCGAGGAACTCGGTGTTTGTAATGAATCGGGAGCAAAAAGCTTGAGTGAGCTGCTTGTAGGAGCCTACGGAGTTTGTCTTGGTGCTGTTGAACCACCTCATTGCCATCGATCCCAAGTCGGATGGGAAGATTTTGCACATCGGGGCCTCGTTTTGCGAATAAATCGCCATTTTCTAGTTAAACTGCTCACGTGCTCTCCACCGGTCTGTTTTGCCGTGATAGATGGCGAACACCGGTTGGTTGAAGCGTCCCGGCAGCTTAGCCCCTTCGATTCTATTCGTGAAGGGTGACCTTGAGACCCGATCCAGCGCCTTCTTCATGGCGTCGCTCCCCGAACCTTTGCTGGACGGGTTCTCATGCTTCCGCACAGGCGTGGTTCCTTTTCGTAAGAAAAGGTTTCGTTTAAGCAGGGGGTCCTTAACCTTTGTCTCGTAACTCACGTCTTCCGCATTAGAGGATTCGCCCGAGTCAAAGGGAGATCGTCTTCATTTGCATACGTCGTAACTTCCTTTTTAGGTCATCTATCTCTCGCCGCATGGCCTGGTGACTATCTCGCCTCTGAGACACGTGACTTCCCGTCTCGAGTGTGACTCTGGCTCGTCCGGGTGGTATGCACACTCCCCTCACGATTCCCCCCGCCGCCCGGGCCGGTTGGGTTATTCTGCCTCCGGGACTCGGCGGGTCGTGTCCGTTGGGAGTTAGCTTGGTGAGGATCCTCCTGGTGCGGGTGTAGTTACGCCATGCTCGACCGTTGCACTAGCCGATGCCCTAGTTCTTCCCACAGACGGCGCCAATTGTAGCCGCACGATTTCCCCGGCCCAACTTCGTTGATCGTGGCCACGGCACAAAGCACAACCCACAATAAATATTTATAGAGGATGGGTTAAAGAACTTGGCCTTAGTGAAACTATTAGGTCCGATGCATGTAATGTACTATTTGCAAAAAGAAATAAGAACACAAGGATGGATTTCTCAAGTCTGATTCTATTTCTTTAGTTCCTCTTACAATTCTTCCGTCCCCTTCTTTGAGGGACTCCACTACATTATATAGTTCTCTTCTTTTCATCTCAACCTTACACATGTTGATCATCTAAGCATCCACTTGAGCACCTGTCCCATCGGACGCCCTCATCGGTCCCTCCGTGAGTTGCGGAGGCCAAGGTGGTCTTGTTTAGGGGTCTTTTCCTCATTAATGCGGCCAAGAGGGTGGTTGGGGCGCAATTAATGTGGAGGTAGCCTTCCGTGAGATATTTTGAGTTTAATTCATTTTATATGTTGGGAAGATGAGCTGAAATGGCTGGAGAAAGTTCCTCGTCTGGGCCTCGTGATGTCCGAGGAGGAGTTACTCCTCGGACGGGTTTCCTTGGCGCTATTGGGATTGTGTAACGTTTCATATGAGGCTTCTCTTCGGACAGGACGCTCCTCGGACGGGCCCGAGTTTGGAATAGCCCATCATTTTTGGGCCGGGCCCCACATAAAGGTTTGTTGCTTTTTAACCTTTTAACCATTTTTTTGCTAAATATTTGCACTTTAAAAGGTTTAAGTATTTTTTCTTTCTTTTATCCTATCAAAAAAAAAAAAAAGGTATTTTTTCTTTTAAAAAGAAAGTGTAAAATTTTTTAGACCTTTTTTCGGAACTTCACAACAAGAAACTAGTCTTATTGCAACAAAATTTTTCGTTGTAATAAACTTCAAATTGTTGCAATCAACCTTTATTGTAATGAAATTTTTTTCATTGCCCACTATTGCGATAAATTTTGTTGCAACATGCTATTGCAAAAAAAATTTTTGTTGCAATAGAGTTTTATTGTAATAACATATTTTTATAATTATTAAAAATTGCAACAAAAAATATTGTTGCAATAAGTCTATGAAATTAGTTATGGTCCTAGAATTTTTCTCAAAATTTACCTCATTTACAAGATATTTCATTATGGTCAAGTGATAAAGTCCATCATATTAGGGGGTTCAGATGTCTACTACTTATAATTTGTCATATAAAGCAAAAATTGTATAAAAAAATAATTCAATTTTTTTCTATATTTAATATATCTATATACTATGTACAATAGTTAAATTAGTAACCGTACCATCTTTCATACTAAAAAAATAAAAAAGTAAAAGTACCATTGTTTTTTGAAGAATGAATAAACTTTATCTTGCCTATAAACCTAAATTTTAACTCGTATATATAATGACTATGGTATAACAAAATTATTGATCTAAAGAGTAAAAATTGGTAGATGTGTAGACAAAGACAAACAATCACTGAAAGCATTAAAAAAAAAAATGAAATAACAAATTACAAATTACAATATTTTATTTTTTTATACAGTACATATAATATTATTTTCAATAATCATATATATTATATACATATATATTTTGAGAATATATTATATAATTATAAATTTTAATTTTAATGACAAGAAATTAACAAAGTACTGTGTTAAGAGCTTGGCTGATGAAGAAACTAATGACAAGAATGGAAAATGGGGAAGAATGAAATGTTGGTTACTTCGAGGGTAACCACCTCCAAACAGAGCAAGAGCAGGAAAGGATAGAGGAAAGTAACTGAATTGATTCTATCATAGAAATTTTCCCCTAATGAAACATACCATGTGGTCAGTACTTGTAACGGTGTGTTTTGCCTTTCTGATGATTCATACTCTTACACTCGCAGATTATGTCTTTGGAACCCTTTTGTTAGAAAGTTAGCTCATCTTCCTTGTCCCATTGTCACCAAGGCTACAGACTATGCCCTCGTCACGCTTATTGGGTTTGGATTTGATCCCAATTCGAATGGTTATAAAGTGGTGAAGCTTTTTGAAGTTAAGGAATAGAGATAAAGTTTAACCACCTCTTCCTCCTTGCCTTTCATGTAAACCTTGCTGACTATCGAAAGCCTCGACACGTGGTCGAGGTTTACTCTCCCCTCTGGTGATGGAAAGCATCAACATTTTGTTTTGGTATTCCATTTGGTCGAACAGGTCTTCCACGAAATGTTGCTGCTACAACCTCCAACTCATACCAGTGAAAATGAAAATGAAAATGTGAATGTGAATGCGAATGCGGCATGGGTTTCTGTTTCTGTACGTGGAAATTCCATTGCTGTGTTTCAAAAAGAGTTACGAGTGAACCGCTCAATGTATGGGTGATGAAAAGAGTACGGTGTTGCATCGTCATGGACAAAATTTTCGCATCAATGTCCAGTACAGGGAATGCCCGATCCATGGGTATATGCCTATATGGCTTTAGTAGGAATGACGAGCTTGTATTGCAACATCATATAAGATGGCTCATCTCATGAAATCCAGATATCTTAAAGTTTATGCCGAGAGTCTAGTATTGCTCGACAAAGCCATCAACGGTGTACATGTTAAGAGAAAATGGAAAATCAGAATGATGCATTTAGTGATTTATTTTATTTTATTCAATTTTGTTCCTTTGATATACTTGACATTGATCAGGATTACATAAATGGCTTTATCTTTAAGATAAATATCTTATCAAGGTTGTGGTCACTCTTAATTATATTAAGATGATAGTTTAGTGCAAAGCTTGTATACTTGAAATACTAAAAAATAAAGAAAGCATAACACATGTTGATGTTCCTTGTTTCGACCAGCTTTTTTCCCCTCGTGTCTATGTGGTGTCATTGTACTGTAAATAAAATATGTTGATGTTCATTGTTTCTCATAGACTAGTCTTTTGATTTGTGTCCTTTTGCCTCCTTTGTTCCTTTGTGTTCATCATCATGAACTTGATGCTTTTAATACTTTTGACCATTATAAGTACACTTATTACCTATCAGGAAATATATGGTGATGTGAGGTTTAGAGTTTGTGAGTTGGTGTTATGTTAAAGAATAGAAAATAACGTGTAAATTGAGGGAAAAGTAGAGGAAGTGGGCTGGGCATATGCTATTGTAGGTTGGGTCTGGGGTTTTGTCAATCCAACCAAATCCATCATAGTCACAAAAAATAACTCAGCCCAATGCAATAGGGGTGGGCTTAAGAAGTCTAGTTGAGCACAATTCTGTGAGACCAGGACCAAATTAAAGGGGCTTATATTGAACATTTAATTATGTAAGCACATTATTTAAGAAGATATTGTAATTTAGACTATTGCACCTAACATTTCAACGTTATTAAAATAGTAACATTAAAGAAACAAATTGTTTTACAAATTACTGATATAGCAAGAAGTTATTAATAAATGAAAAGGTAATGTTAATAATAAGTCCAAATAAAAACCAATAAAAAGTTAGCCACACACATCAACAGTTTATAAAAATATTATAAAATAATTTGTAGTTGTAGTATTACTTTTATCAAAACTATTATTCAAAATGACAAAGAATAAGACCAAATGAGAAAAAGAAGATTGTTGTTCAATGATGCATGAGCATAAGAAAAAGGATCCATCAATGGCTAAGTTAACTTTTAAAACAACTTCAAGCGCATGTAACATGGTTAAGATACATTAGATTTATCAATTTATCAATATTTGTAAAAAGTTAAATCCATAGTTTAGATCATCCAATGAACTAGAAATTTTGAATGTCACATTTAATACGAATACTCATATATCACAATTTCAAAATTCATGAGGATTGTATAATTTTTTGCTTTGTTGGATTGCTATTTTTAGGGACTAAATACTATGAAGGGTGGAAGTTTGTTTTAATGATTCAAATTTAAACAAACAAGGAAATTAATAAAAGTAAGCCACAGAATTCACTGAATTTTTACAAACCTTTCTTGCATTTGGGTTATGGTGGAATTCGTGTGGAACCCAAGTGAGAAGAATACATGAGTGTGGATCACTATTTTACTAACAATGATCACTAAGAACCTAAAAGTCACCGAGTGGCCAAATTTGGTAGAGCCTTGGTTGACTGGTTGTTTAATCATTGCAACATGTTGTTGTCAAGTCTTCTTTTGGGGCCTAGTCCTTTTTTAGAGAACCAGAAAGCACCTATGGGCTATGATATCCTACAAATGATTAAGAATCAATACTATATGCATCCACGCAATTTTTGGGGACGGTTAAAAAATAAGACGGGTTGCGTCGCATTGCGGAGTGACCAAAAGGGACCCAATAGGGTCCGTAATCACTCCTCCACATCCAAATAAAATAAGCTACAGCCGAATGAAATCAACAAACTAGCCCAAAGCTTGAAAGCTACCTCAGCTGCTATAGGTTAAATTTAAAATTCCTACCTCAGCCAGTGGCTCACATGAGAATCAGAGCATTGCGTAGCCGTAGGATATGGTGGAAGCTCTTAGGATAAATAACTTTAGCGTATAATATTTGGAAAGCGGCAGTGATGATAACAAAAATTTCAAGATAGTCAAAAGTATGACCAAATCAATTAGATATGAATAGGCCATATAAATTGTTTGTTCGTTTAGACCTCTTAAATCAGGTTGTTTAACCTATTATATTAACTAACCATGATAATTTAGATTAATTATTTAGATATAGGTTAAACACAAATAAATCATGTAAGGACTCGATTTGTAACAATCTCAAATTCGTATTAGGTTCGGACGTTAAAAACCCAAACAATAAATTTGTAGAGCATGGATATTAAAGAACTAGGTTAACTCCAAAAGAAAAACGATTTTTCTTCACGTTTATAGATGGATTAGTCCTAATATAACGATCAATTTCTCTTTGAAACAAGTTCAGTTCTTTCTTTCATATGGTTTTTTTCTAAGTACTCTTTGTTTTGAAGTTCCGATCCCCTTTCCCTTAATGCCTTCTTTCATATTATATATTGCCCCCTTAATATCATCTTCACCACACACGTGTAGGTTGGGTTCGGGGAGTCTCTTTTTGTTCCATCTAACACCTTCTAGAACCTTCAACCAGCAGCTATAAAGGTCGCTTCATCATCGTTTCAGCATCACCTCCACATTAATGCGGCCAGAGAGTTGGTTGAAAGGCAATTAATGCGGAGGCAGCTGTTGTTATAGATATTTGTTTATCTTTTCTTTCTTACCCTTGGTCTCATATCCCACCTTTAGTGGTAATGTAGCTCAGAAGTGTGCTTGCAACAACCTGGCATTCAGGTCATTCTCGGACACATATTGCCAAGAAGGATTTTGTCCTCGAACGAGCAATGAACTTATCTCCCGGGATATCTACTCTTCTTTTCATTTGGTTACCCTTATAATCTGATATAGGCCTCCTCGGACAATCTTACGTCCTCGGATGGGCCACAGGCCCAATTGACACGGTTTCAATAATTCTTGATTAACTGGCCCCCACAAATCATATCATGCAAAGAAGCAGAAAAATAAATAACACCATGATATGATGACCTAGAAAAACTGATGAAACTCATTGTTTTAAGGTAAAAACCTAGGAATGATTTGATCTAATTATCTTCAAGGTAAAGCAAATCCACTATAAAAGAATTCAAGTTTTTACAATCAGATTTAACCCTAAATCTATTGCTACCTCATGTAGTAATTTACTAACACAACCACGTGCAAGTTCTAAATCCACGGACTCCTTCTCTTCTTGGATTTACAGCAACACAAACCGCCTTACTTGTGAATTTGAGATCCCACTCAAAGGTTTAGCAATACAAACTCTTGAGTTTGTGACTCCAAGACCACCCTTGAAGGTTTAGATCATCAACAGTTGTTGATCTTGTTGCAAAGAACTTCGGATCTACCGGATCTAATAATATGAGAATGATTTCAGTAGTGACTTTGAAAAAGGAATGCACAATACCTTTTATGTTTGTGATTTTTAATTGGTCAAATCTAATTTTCGATCGGTCAGATTTCACAGAACTTGAACTCTCATTTCTGCAGCTTGAATGTTCTTGTATTTTGACTTGTAACACCTTGAACATTGTTTAATCAAACCTATAATGTAGGAATCTATATCTGGACAAGTTTGTGTTCACAGTTTGCCAATTGTTCTAAACTTTAGAACCTAACAATCTCCTCTTTTGGCAATCCGTGACAAAACATACATACAACATAATGCTCGTATACAAAAAAAAAAATGCCCAAATACATCACAAATTCTAATCTAAGACTCTCAACCTAGAAGTTGCAAAAAGAGGCAAAAGGTCTTGATCGCAATGTACCTATTTTTCCTAAAACACTCACAAAAACACATCACCGCATGTGTGGAAATAAAGACAGATAAACAATATGAATAACAAATATAAAATCAAAAGCAAACTAACTCTCCCCCTAAGTTAGATACATCAAAAACTTTTATTTTCTCCCCCTTTCAAAAACAATTTCCAAATTTCATCTATTTCTCCCCCTTTTTGTTACGTATCAACAAAGACAACCAAATCAAAAGGTAGACAATAAACATACACAACAAAGGATAAGAGAAAACAGAGAATCAAGAAACAACTCCCCCTATGAACAACATAGGTTATAAAAAAAATTTATCTTCCTATAAAAATAAAAATAAAACAAACCAAGTTTTGGAAAAAACCATTTTGGGGAAAATTTAGGACATGAGGTAAACTAAAAAGACACAAACCTATCAAAAAAATAAGTTGAGGATACACATGAAGAAAAATATACTCTCTTTCAATATATACAAACTTGACACTATGTGACCCATAATCAGATACATGCAATAGTAGAGAAAATATTTGCATATTTATTATCCACCATATCTCAAAAAAAAAAAAAAATTGTAGTTCACACATAAAAAATAGCATATGCTAAAATGTACAAAACTCAAAACTCAAAAATTAATCAATTAATTTTTAAATCAAGTTGAGTACCTATTTAGCAAAGTATATGCGTGATGTGTGTGAAAATAGTGAGAGATATGACTGCAAAAATGCAAGATGGATAAAGAAAACAATGCAATGCATGTCCTAATCTATATGTGCAATGTATGAAAAGACTAATCGGTTGAAAACTTAAAAACTGAAAATTTTCCAGTTTCAATCGGTCGAACATCGATCGAGTAACAATCGAGAGAGGCAAAGAGTTTTAAACACAAAAGCTCACATTTTCAATTGGTCGAAGCAATGAAAAATTTTAAAACTTTAAAAATTCTGGAAATTTTTATGAAAAAAAACAACTTGAAAAGAAGTTTTTAAGACTCAATGTATATAAACATGATCCAGAAAAATTTTAAAAACATGGTGCCTCTTAAATGTAGGTATCAAAACCAATTAATTTAGAATCACAAAATTTAAACTTCTAAAACATTTTTCTTCAAATTCCCAACCAAAAAAAAATTTGCATTTACACATCAATTCATATGCAATTAAAGATGGCCAAATTAGTCAACACACAATCATATGTACAGAATTTAGCAAAGATTTATGTGTAGTGTGTGCAACTAATAAGTGTATGAAATACTCACAAGATGATATGTAGATGGAAAATAGGTACAATTTCTACATTATCAATCACATAAGTTTGAAAGTGACTATCACCTAAAGAGTTACATCATATAACTCTCACATCTCCTAGAAAACACCCTTGCAACCATGCAATTTTTTTATTATTATTAATTTTGCCTTTTCTTTTTCTTTTGAAGCATATTTTTCTTTGTTTTTTTTTTTTTTTTTTTTTTTTTTTTCTTTTATCTAATGTACAATAATACCTTAAGTATTTTGCTGTGCAAGCTAAGCATGGCTTTTATGATTTACACACAGGTATATATGATTGACAAGTAACAAGAGTAAGATAGTTATTTATGTCTTTCTCCTAAGATTTTTTAGTCCTTACAATCAAAAGAATGTGACTTCAAAATTAGGAGCATGTGATTAAAAACCATAAACAACTCATACAATATAAGCGCAAACTAGTAAACTGTAGAAAAATAAAGTTCATCAAAGTTAAACAAGGCACACAGTCATGAAATGTAAATTTCATAGGCCAACCTTAATTACACATTTAGTGATGTGCAATACGCAGAAAATAAAAATACTTTTGGATTTTCAAAAAAAAATTATGACCAAAAATAAAACACACATTACACTAAATGAAAAAAAAAATGTAACAACAATGCATGACAATACTCAACTAAGCTATAGAGGGTACACAAACAAGAAATATCAATTTCTTAATTAACCCATGAGTACATATACAAACTAGTACACACTCATGCAAAATAGTACTTATCTCAAAATAATCATGCACTTAGTTATGCAACACACACTATTTAAGAGTCTATACAATATCAAGCATATTCTAAATCAAGAGAAAGATATCATAATTCATGTAATTCTCAAAAAAAAAAAAAAAAAATAGACACAAAATAAAATATTTTGTGTAGGGACACGTTTTCTCAAGCCAGGTCCAAGATGCTCGGAACCTTAGACTAGTGAGCCCAATACAATGAATTTGTAGAGAGTGGGCCAAAGAGCTGGACTTAGGTGGGTGAATGACGACCATCAAGGTATTCCTCATGGGCCGAGTTTAACAGAGAAAATTTGGCCCTCAACAAGATCCGAGAAGCTTTTTCTGGTGCCTCTCGTGCGTTGGGGGGTCCCTCCCTTGTTTCTCTTTACTCCCCTTTTTATAGTTGTTTTCCTCCTCCTAACAGGGGTCCCTAGGGTAGATACTTGTCCCATCACCCCTTACCTTCAGTTGTTGGGAGTGGTTGTTAGGACAGAGAAGTATGGTCGTGTCAAAGCGCAGGGCACTGAATGCAATAAAGGCAGCCTTCCCTTAGACGCTTTCGTTCTCTCTGTCATCTCTCTCAACTTTAGTGCTTTCGCTGCTCTATGGAGCGATTCATCGTCTTGCTACCGGTGATTTGTTACCTCTTTTACCTTGAGCTATATCCATCCGAGGAGGGGTTTTTCCATGAGTTGGGCCTCTGGCCTAATATAAATATTGAAATGGGCCTATTAGTCTTTTACCCCACATAATAACCCCTCAAAATCCTGCTGTTCGACTCCTCGGACGGACAGAGGGTTTTGACGACAACGAGCCTCTGTCGCGAGCTTTCAAGTCTTGCCTCCCATTAATGCCAGAGTCTCCTCGTTTGCTCTAGGCGCATTCCTGGCTATGAAACATTCTTTTAATCTATCCCAACCATATCCCCGTCATTTCGATACACGAGGTCTGCTTTTAATTAGGGCTCTTTCACGAGGTGACATAAATTCAATGGCTCAAGATTACTTTGGAATTTGAGCGAGATTAATCTCGTTTGTAATTCCTTCCTGGGGTTTCGGAGCGAATTGATTGCTTCTAGATTCGTCCCCTATATAAGACGCGCGGTGGGAGATAATCCATCTTTGTTTGCAGAGCCCTGAGTTTCTAGATTTTTAACTCCTTAAACGTTCCCAAAGTCGCTACTTTGAGAGTGACAGAGATCTTAGGAGTGAAATGATCATGGTTAGGATGAGGATGAAGGAACAACTCCCTCTTCAGAAGCCTTGGGTACCTCCGAGGTTTAGAATGGCCCGGTCGGGACAAGGGAGACAAAGGCTCAAGGCCCTCCTTCCCCTGGACAATGTAAGGGAGGAGCCCCTTCTTCCTTCAACCAAAATTGAAGCGTGTGGATGTCGTATCAGATTTTTGGTGCGACAACACCGAGGTTTTCCATCGCCGGTACCATCTGCTCTCGCGTGATTGTAGCTAATATGATACTTGCTTAATCATGTGGAGTTGGTACGGGGATTTAGCATCCCCGCTTTTTCCTCTCTTCCATCACCGGCGCCACCTGGGTGCCTCTGCTTCTTCTTCTCTTCCATCACCGGTATCGCCTGGACTTGCCTTGTCGTTATTAGAGCAAAATTGAAGGGTTTATCATCCCCGTGTATTTTTATGTTATAATTTTTTTTTTTTTTTTAGTTAGCTTGTGATTTCGGGCTTGTCTAAGCTCCTTTATGTATATTGTACCATCTCTTTATCTAATACAAGATGATCTTATCGCATTTTACGTATCCTTTCTTCTTTGCAATAATTATCGTGTGAACGGATGTACTGGTGTTTTTCTTTTGAATCGTATTTAGAATCGATGACTTCAATGATATAGTTATTGACCAAAATCGATGAGCACAACATCTTTGATTTTAAATAAGTTAACCATACAGGACTAACCGGGATAACAACCAGACGTTTTCGTATTGCGAACAAAGCAACTCCCTAGGGATGTGTAATCCGAAATAAACTGCCTGAGAAGGTCGCCCGGCATTAGGGTTCTTTCTCTAATTTTTTATGATATTCGTAACTTTAACTTGTTGTATATGGTCCGAGGACCGTGCCTTGTTCTGTCTAGCACCTAGGCTTTGTTTTCGATGTAGTTTCCCATAGGCTTGAGTCCGAGGACCATGCAAGGCCTTGATTCTGTCTAGCCTCTAGGCTTTGTTTCAGAGTGTCTAGTTTCCCTATAGGCTTGAGTCCGAGAACCATGCAAGGCCTTAGTTTTGTCTAGCACTTAGGCTTTGTTTTCGTAGTGTCTAGTTTCCCCATAAGCTTAAGTCCAAGGACCATGCAACGTCTTGGTTCTGTCTAGCACGTAGCCTTTGTTTTTTGAGTGTCTAGTTTCCCCATAAACTTGAGTTCGAGGACCATGCAAGGCCTTGGTTCTGTCTAGCCTCTAGGCCTTGTTTCAGAGTGTCTAGTTTCCCCATAGGCTTGAGTCCGAGGACCATGCAAGGCCTTGGTTCCGAGGACCATGCAAGGCTTTGGTTCTGTCTAGCCTCTAGGCTTTGTTTTAGGTTCTCTCTCCATAGGGGATCCAACGAACTGGACTACTAGGCCCATGAGAGTTAGCCCTTTATCGTGTGTCCTGAGTAAATATCTGACGTCAGAAGTCCCTAAGGTCACGTTTCACTTAATAACCCTTCCCACGCAATCAACACTTCGAGGTATGGGCCTGAGTGGAGGCCGAGTGACGACAACGACGACATGTTTTAGGAAATAAGAGGGAGGCTTTCGTGCAACTAGTACCACCGCCACAACGGTCCTCATGATGGACTCTTGGTGTGACGAACTCCTGGTGGCGGGAGCTTGACCCCACCGTAATTAGTCGTTGCACTTGCTAACGCCCAAGCTCTCCCCCCACGACGGCGGCGCCAATTGTAAGGACACGTTTTCTCGGGCTAGGTCCAAGATGCTCGAAACCTTAGATCGGTGAGCCTAATACAATGAATTTGTAGAGAGTGGGCCAAAGAGTCGAACTTAGGCGGGTGAATGACGACCATCAAGGTATTCCTCATGGGCCGAGTTTAACAGAGAAAATTTGGCCCTCGGCAAGATCCGAGGAGCTTTTTCTCGTGCCTCTCGTGTGTTGGGGGTCCCTCCCTTGTTTCTCTTTACTCCCCTTTTTATAGTCGTTTTCCTCCTCCCGACAGGGGTCCCTAGGGTAGGTACTTGTCCCATCAGCCCCTACCTTCGCTTGTTGGGAGTGGTTGTTAGGGCCAGAAGTATGGCTATGTCAAGCGTAGGGCACTCGAATGCAATAAAGGCAGCCTTCCCTTAGACGCTTCCATTCTCTCTGTCATCTCTCTCTACTTTAGTGCTTTCCACCCCTATGGAGCGATCCGTCGTCTCGCTACCGATGATCTGTTACCTCTTTTATCTTCACTATATCCATCCAAGGAGAATTTTCCTATGGCCGAGGAGGGGGGTTTTCCGTGGGTTGGGCCCCCCGGCCCAATATAAATATTGAAATGGGCCTATTAGTCTTTTACCCCGCACATTTTGCCTTTATGGAATTTTTCAATGTTTTTGGATTTTTTTTTTAAATAATCAAAACAACCAAAATAAATAAATAAAACAACCAAAAACTGAAAGTAAACATGTCCACAAATAATTGAAAACATTATATCAAGGGCAAGTAAACAACACTCACCACACTCACCTTGGAGAATCTTTTCTCACCCATATAGCGCGCATCTTTGGCTTTGTAGGTGAAAAACTATGAGAAGCAAAGTGTATTTGAGGAATTACACTAATCTTATGAAAGAGACCAAAATCCTGCAATTTCTTTTCACAAGCCAACAAGCTTAAATTTTTCAAAAGTATATGAAACAATTTATCCGGACTTGTAGCAGGAGATATATCATCACATATGCTAGACTGAAACATGGAATGCTTAAATTTCAGTTCATTACAATTAGGACGAATGTAACCAATCACACCACAAAATTGACAAGTAGGAACAAATTTAGGAACATCGGTATCCCTAACAACAGATCTAGTCTCATATTTTGGTTTTTGCCTTAACAAAGAACAATTTGGTCTAATATGACCAACAACACCACAAAGGTGACAGGTAGGCACAAAAATAGATTTCATATGCACTCTAACAAAGAGGTTTTAAACATAAGTTTAGAAAATTCAGCGTCTACATCAGAACTTTTACATTTGTCTAACCTAACAAAATAAACATTTTCTTTATGATTCCTCTTGAAAGGAAGAATATAAACTTTTTTAGTTTTAGGCTTAAGAGAAACAAAAACACATCTTTCAACAACATGAGACTTAGTACTAGTCAAATTTTCAAGTTTAGCTTTAGATTCAATTGACTCTTGTTCCAAGCTTTTCATCTTCTCATCTTTGGAGGAAAGTTGATTTCTCAAAAATTCATTCTTTTTATTTGATTCATTCAATCTCACAATCAATTTCTCTTTTCAAGATTAGCCAATTTTAACTTTTCCTTGAATTTCTTAGCAATTTTCATAGATTTAGTTAATTCCCTACGAAGAGTTTCACAAGCATCAACAAGATCAACAAAAAGATAGTGTCCTTTTTATTCAAATCATCACAAATATGAGCAGACAAACACTTAAAATTATCCATGATAGCAGGGATCAAGGATCTCACTAAAGACGTTAATCCAATCAGAGTGAACCCGTTCTGATACCAATTGTTTGTTCATTTAGACCCCTTAAACCAGATTGTTTAACCTATTATATTAACCAAGTGATTACTTAGATTAATTATTCAGATCTAGGTTAAACACGGATAAATCATATCATGCAAAGCAGCAGAAAAATAAATAACTCCACGATATGATGACTCGGGATAACCTATGAAACTCACTATTTTAAGGTAAAAATCTAGGGAGGATTTGACCTAACTATCCTCAAGATAAAGTAAATCTACTATAAGAGAATCGAAGTTTTTACAATCAGATTTAACCCTAAATCGATTGCTACCTTATGTAGTAACTTACTGACACTACCACATGTAAGTTTTGAATCCATGGACTTCTTCTCTTCTTGGATTTACAGCAATACAATCCACTTTGCTTGTGACTTTGAGATCCACTCAAAGGTTTAGCAACACAAACTCTTCAGTTTGTGACTCCAAGACCATCCTTGAAAGTTTAGATCATTAGCAATTGTTGATCTTGTTGCAAAGAACTTCAAATTTACCGTATCTAACAATATGAGAATGATTTACGAGTGACTTTAAAAGTGGAAGGCACAATACCTTTTAGATCTCACAAAAGCACTTTCAAAGTCTCTCAAAAGCTCTGAAAATGTAGTTAGGGTTTTCCTTTTTGTACTAGAAGTGTTTCACTTGAAACCCAAAACGTTTAAGTAGAGTTTGGGCCGAAATAGAATTCTGCAAGAATTTTATGTCCGCGATTTTCGATCGGTCAGATCTAATTTTCGATTGGTCGGATTTCACAAAATTTGAATTCTCCTTTCTACAGCTTGAATGCTCTTGTATTTTGACTTGTACCACCTTGAGCATTGTTTAATCAAACTTATAAATCTAGGAATCTATATCTAGACAAGTTTGTGCTCACGGTTTGCCAATTATTCTAAACTTTAGAACCTAACATAAATATTTTGTAACAACAATGAGAGTTAATGGGGAGATAACATTATATATTATAAGCCCATTTCATATTAAATTTTGTAACACGAAAATTATGAGCATAATTTTTTGATATATTTTTATTGAAATTTATAGATAAGAAATGTTACATTGTTACTTTTCTTTTTCTGTTTTTGATAATATTGAATTAGAGTTAAACATCTAGCAGCATGCAACTACACCCTTTCATATATGTATATATATATATATATATATATATATATATATATAACCATACCCTTTGCTATTATTAATAAAATAGTGTAAAAGAAAATAAATAGTGAAAAAAAGGAGTATATTGGAAAATGATATGTAGGGCGGGACTCTAATAATCTTAAAAGGTTTTTTTGGGACACATTTGGGCACAACTTATTTTATTGTCAATTAATGAATAGAGTTTTTTCCAAGTGAAAAAGCCAATAATTTATTTTTTGGAAGTAAATTAAAATATAATAATTTCTTTCTTTATACATATTATATATTATATTATACATATATAGCAGTATAAAAAAACTATCAACAGAGTGTAAGATGTAAATCGAATATTATTATATATTTAATGCATAATAGACGTATAAAAATGGGTTTATCAAACTTAATAAAAATATGCAAAATTTACTAAAGAAAAATATTAAATACATTTTACCTATATTTTCAATATAAACAACCAATTATCTATAAAAATAAATAACCTTGTACTTGAGATTCTTTAAACATTTTTTTAGAAATTGAAAATTTCACAAATTTAAGGTATTCTTACCTTCTAAATTGCCAGCATCTTTTTTTAAAGAATATATCAATAGTTCTTAATTTGGGCATGCTTAAATTCTATTATAAATTAATAGTAAACCATCCAAATTCGTTGTAGTATTTGTTAGATTTAATAAAATTGGATTTAACCAATCATGAATTTAGATTAATAAATTGAAATCATAACATCATTTTGAATGAAATCAAATATAAATGAGAATTAAGATTTTTTTTTTTTTTTTTTACCTTAAACAAATTGAAATCAATTAAAATTTTAATGATAAGGAGATTAAAAGTTTTTGGACAAAAATAAATGGAGCAATTAGGAAGAAAGTTATCTATTTTGACCATAGCTTGATATGAAAGAGTAGTATTGTGGTGTGAAAGATGTGGGAAGGGGAGGGGATCGGATTAGCCTTTGGTCACATCTTGCATAAGTGAAGTGCATAAAAAACAATAAAGAACGATATTGTCGTAGTCTCCTATACACAATGTCTGTTTGGGATAGATTATTTTTACCAACTTATTTTATTATTCAAATTAATTTTGCTATTATTTATGGGTCACACCGCACTTTTTGGTACTATTTATGGGTCTTATTATATTATTTCAGCTAACTTTTACCTTTATCTACAATAATTTTAACAAAAAGTTTTTAGTTTTAGCAAAATAAGTGAATCCCAAACCAACCCGCAATGTAAAAGAATAAATCGGATTTCTTTGACTTTTTTATTGATTCACGACAGAACCAAGTCACTTTGATGTTTTATTTATCCACTAGAAAGTTAGGAATTGGGATAAGATAATATAAGTTGTGGTCCTTGTATTATAAAAAAATTCTTTAAAAAATAATTTGGGGAGCCAAAACTTCAAATTGCTTAAAAATTGAAATTTATATATATAATATAATTTTTTTTGATACATATATATAATATAATTAAGTTGTGGTAAAGTGTACCCTAAATGATGTGTGCCTCGAACTTTTGTAGGGCCGGCCCAAGGCCTAGGCCTAAGGACCCCACCACAAAAAATTTTTACCCTTTACAAAAAAAGCCTCATCTCATTATAAAAGACCTAAAATTTTATAAAAAAATATAAATTTTTTCAAATTGCTGTGCACTTTTTATTATTAGTGATATTAGAGATATCACAAATTTTATTATAGATTTTCAAACTGACATGTTACCAATCACAAAAAAGTATTTTAAATATTCATTAATTACATTATTGAATCTCATCCTTCACTATTATTGTCACATTATATTGTGAATATTTTGTAGTACTTTTAGCATTTTCCTTTTTTATTTCTAACAAGACTTTAAAAAAATTTGCAAATGTGTTAGATCATCAATGATGATTAATCTCCCCTAATAATTTGAAACATTAATATTAGTAAACTAATCTACCACAAAGCCACACATCAATTAATATAATAGATTATAAATGTAATTAATTATGTATCGTTATATATCCAAGATAAATTAATTTTCCTTTAAAAAAATTCTTTTTGTTAAATTAATTTTTCAATTATGATATTCAATTCTCTTTATGAAATTAACCTTAATTTTAGTTAGTATCATTCATTAAATTATGTATTTAATACATCAAATTAACCTCAATTTGATTAATATTAAATAATTTTATTTAATTAATATTTATATATAAAAGGCCCCACATATATATTTCGTCTTAGGCCCAAATTAGTGGGGTCAATTTCGTACCGCATCACCGTACCTACTAATATGACTGGTGTTTACCATATCGAAATCTTGGCTGGTGCAGGAATGTTAGTATTTTGTTCCGATTTAAATACTGGTCGTACCGGAATCATTCCGGTAATATCAAAGTGAATATCGGATTTCGGCCAATAAATGAATACCGGGCTGAAATAAAAATCTCCATTATTTTGGTATAGATTTGTCTTTAAAGAAGAATAAAAATAGAAGAAGCAGTTGAGGCTTCTGTGAATCATTGAAAAAAAATTTCACCCATCGTTGCAGATCAATTAAGCTGCTACTTCTTCTCATTTCTCTGCTGCTACCTCGTGAACTTCTTCTCCTTTTTTTTTTTTTTGGTTAAAAACTTCTTCTCCTTTTACTTCTATCAAGTTCCCAACCCCAACCCCACCCCACCCCCCAAACACACTTTTTCTTTGTTTTATCCGGCTGTGAATCTTGGATTAGGCTCCTCTCCCGTTAGAAACCATCCCGTTCTCTCCCTTTTTTGTATAGATAAAGGACACGTGGTAATTAAATGATCTAATGGTTCAAAATAAGCCAACTCAAACTATCTTTATTTCTGCAATCTTCTACCCTTCGCCTTCCTCTACTCTCTGAAACATCACCACCGCTGGACCCATTCTCTCCTTGTTTTCTTACAAACTCATCATTGTTTCAAACTTCATCACTTATGAACTTGAGCTTTTCAAAGGAATCAACAAAAAGAACCTTTTTTTACTATAAGAATGCAGGTATAAAGGTTTAATACCACTTTAAAAAACTTAAGACTTGTTATAATCACAGCCAGAAAATTTTACAGAAATTCAGCCCATTTGGCTAACTTTTACTGTCAAAATATGAATATGAATAATGAAATCTTTAATCTTTTCACCATTTTGCATCCTAAGAAGCAAAAATACCCAAGTAGCAGTAAATTGGGTTGTAAAAAAAATAAAATAAAATCATTCCCTGCCATAGTGTTCTTCTAGTTTGAAAAACAGAGTGTAAAGAAAGCTAGTAGCCAAATCAATCTCCAGGCTTCCATATGGATTTCATTTATAAGGATAATTACAAGCATTTGAAAAATAAAAAGACTACAACAAAAAGGGATAAACTCTAGTTATCTGATGTTATGTGCAACTTTATCTTTTTCTCTAATTTTATCTTCAATAGCTTCAACAAATGGTGATTTACTAGGATTCATATTCTTAACACTACTACCCATCAGAAACCCACAAACAAATAGAAAACAAAAACAGAAAAATTACTTCTCTATCGTAATCCCATCTTCATAACCATTGCCATACCTTTCTATTACCATTGACACCATAAAGAAATTACTCACATCAGAAATCACAAACACAGGTTATGCATCCCTCAACCCAAAATCACTATTTAAGTCATCTTCGGCAGAGAAACCCAGATAAAGTGAACAATTACCCTCAATCCAGTCAAGCCACTCCACGAAGTATCGTGCTGCCACCGAGATCCCGCCGGAAGCCTTCCTACCCACTCATTGTTGTGCCACTTAAAAAAAAAAAAAAACCAAGGAGAGAATGGGTTGTTGCAGAGAGAAGGGAGAGGCGAAGAATAGGAGATTGAAAGAAATAGGATAGTTTGAAGTGGCTTTTTTTCAACCATTAGATCATTTAATTGCCACGTGTCCTTCATCTATAAAAAAATGGAGAGAACGGGAGGGTTTCTAATGGGAGAGGAGCCGGACCCGTGAATCTTAATGCAAATTTTGGAACTTGTGATCAGTAATAGGAAGTGAAAAAGACAAGTCTTCAAATTCACTTTTTACCCATCCAAATGGTCATGTCACCCACGTGGCTTATAGATGGAGTATTTTTTAATCCCTTTAACTTTATTATAGTACTAGTCTTTAACTCAAAAAAAAAAAAAAAAAGCACAATAATATATATATATATATATATATAAATATTATATAATAAACTGGTCATAAAAAGAATATATATTATAATAAATTATATATTCTATACATTAGTTAAATAGTATAAACTTTATAAAAAATATTGTATACTTTTTATTGATATTATTATTATTATAGAATTAACAGTAATCTCAAAATAGTGTATTGATATTAACTGATACTAAAATATATCGTTTCACTTACTATGGCTTCCCATACAAAATTGACTCTCACTCCAAATTAGGATAGGCTGGTCCTGACCTTTTGTAATGTGAACTTTTGTGTTTTATATATGCTGATGATTAATTCTATAATTGTGTTTTGTTATAAAAAAAAAAAAAGATTAATTGTGGATAATATTGGATTGAACTTATTTTGTTGAAACTGAAAATTGAAAACTGAAAACATCAGAATAAAATAATTTTTAAATCATGAATAATCTTATAAGACTTATTTTTAATGAAAAATTGATAAAAAATAAAATTTATAGATCTATAAACAGTATACGAATCCACTGATCGATAAAAAAGAACAATAAAAAAAGATCAAACAGCATTGAACAGTACTCCTCAGTACTTTTACAGTACCGTTTGTCTCCCGCAACGCCAACCAAACACACGCTATAGGACAAGGCTATCAAATAACTTTGGCCCACAAAAAAATAAAGTGCTGCATTGCACAGACAGCACAGCTCACTAATGATTTTTATTTTTGGCTGAAAACTCATCGTTCACGATGGACTCATTTTGAACACATACGATTCCTCGTTCTGCGTGGTCCTTAGGAGTTAGGACATCTGTGTGGTCCTTAGGAGTTAGGACTAGGAGAGCTGTCAGGTAGCAAGTGGAGTACATGATATATATTTTAATAATTGCGTGAATGTCTGATATCATTTTTCTCTTTTTTCCAAAATTAGTAGAAAATTTACCATATATCCAATTCATCTATCATTGCATAGGGTGGATGTACTGTAATATCACCTACTAAATTAGAGCATTCACATTGGTCCGTTTAAATTTTTTGTTTATTTTACACGAAAAAATTTACTTTTTTTATTTCACTCTTACAAAAGACCTATATCAATTTATCTATTCTACACATTTATTCAATAAAATATTTAATCTTTTTACATTTTTTATTATTTCCTTACCTTTCCTCTCTCCTTTCTATAACCCTCTCACAGACCCAACACAAACCCAAAATCACCCACACCCGGGCCGCTAGCCACCGTCTTCTCCCGTCGAGCTACGACCACCGCAAATCGGGACAAATGAGAAAAGTATCTTTAAGGCCAAGTTGAAGAGGTTCGGACCAAAACGAAACAAGTGTTTGTTGAATGCCTCTCTCGAGAGGGATAAAGCAGAGAATTGCCCACCTGGATGGGGCAAAGATATTCATCGAGGAGTTTTGCGGCGAAGTAGAGGATGAAAATGGTGAAAGCGAGGCTGCATGAGCCATAGCGATGTAGAGGGCAAGACGGACTTGTGGGTCGCCTAAGAGAGAATTTTGATCCGGGTTCGGTTTTGGTGGTGGCGCGTGAGTTGGTGGGGGTGGTGGTGGTGGTGTTGGAGAAGGCTTGAGGTTTGAGGTCGATCGGACACATCTTGCCATGCTAGGGTTGGTGATGATGAGGATGAATTTGAGTTTTTGGACTCGGGTCCATGTATGGAACTAGCTCCATTTGTTTCGATTTTTGATGCAAGAGATAGTTGTGCTTTATGTTGTTTGTGTTTGTGATCAAATAGAACAAACCCATCGGAATCATCGATGAGTTCAACAACAAGTTGAGATGATCGAGAGGCCGATCGGCAAGTTCAACAAAGAGAGTTGAGATGAGAGAAACAAAGAGCTGTGATGAAAGGAGAAATAGAGAGTTGAGATGAGAGTCAGAGGTAGGAGAGAGAAAAAAATAATAAAAAATCAAATACATTAGCTAAAGTGTCCGTGTAAATTTACACGGTCCTGTACACGGACACTGTAGCTCATTGATAATTTTACACAAATTTACACATTTTTAAATGGACTGTTGTGAGGTATTTTTTGCTTTAAAATGTGTAAAAATTGTACTTTCTTTTATTTTAGAAGATTATAAACAGACTGATGTGAACGCTCTTAAATGGATATGGATATATTCATAAAGCCAACATTAATTATAATTATTTATGAAATGCAACATTTGAGAAAATCAAGCAACCAACGATAGATTTTTACGGTTTACACAGTTCCAAACTGACAAGCCAAAATTATTACATGGAAAAAGTCGATCTGACACACGGAGTGCAACCCTTATTGCATTACCGTTCAGAGTGCACCAATTCACGAAGAAACCACTGCAACTAATTAATGCACCTGAAGCTCTTAGCTACTAAGTTAGCTAGGTCTGTTTAGGAGTGAACCAACTTAGTTACAAACTCTTCAATGTTTTTATCAGAACTTCCACCTTGGTCAACAGCTTCTTTGGCCAATGTCTTCCATCTGTATGCATTTTTCACAATCTCTTTCCCTCTCTCCCCTTCCATTATTTCCTTTATGCAATTTTCTATTGCTTCTCTCTTGACTAACCCATTCTCATCGGCTGGAGCTTTAAGTCCCATCTTCCAAACATCCATAATATACTTTGCATTTGTTGGTTGATCTGTCCATTGTGGCACTGCAACCATTGGAACACCAAAGCTAAGAGCTTCCAAAGTAGAGTTCCATCCACAATGTGTCACAAAGCATCCCACTGCCTCATGTGTTAATACCTCGAGCTGGGGACACCAATGAACCACAAGTCCTTTCTCTGAAGTCTCTTCCACAAAGTTTTTGGGGAGCTTTGCCTCTTCAGATGCTCTTACCACCCACAAGAAGTAACTGTTGCTCATTCTCAAACCCCAAGCTAGTTCTTCCATTTGCTCAGCATTAAGAGCGGCCAAACTCCCGAAAGATACATAAATAACAGATCCTTTTGCATGATCATTTAGCCATTTCATGCAAGTATCGCTGTTTGGTTCGAAGATGCAGAAACCATAGTCTTTGTCATCTTCAATCCGCTTGTCTAAGTACATAGATGGAATGGTTGGTCCTATAGTTCTCAATGGCCATATCTCTGTCATCCAATCCACTACCTACAAACAATTTTATCATACCAATTAAGCATAAAATTTTTATTTAATTCAAATAAAAAAATCAATCAAAAAAGAAAAGGAAACAGGAAAGTAACAGTATACAGCCTAAGTTTATTTGCTTTATTACCTCTGGCTCCAGCTCATATAACGTGTTGCAAAGGACCCAATCAGCTTTATCAACATTGGAAAATTGGCTAACAAGCATATCAAAGAAAGCTGGGTAGGTGTTTAAATCATAAATTAAAGATGGCATGTCCTGAGGTTGAAGTGGTGGCAACCCTGGAAGCAAAATTTCTGGCTCTGAAAGAGGGAGTTTGAGCAACCCCTTATGGACATGGTAGTATATATTATCAACAGCACAAGATTGAGTGAAAAAAACAGCACCAACTAAGCCAAACTTTTTGGCTACGTCGAGAGCCCAAGGCAAGAAAGCATCATAAACAATACAATCAACAGGGTTGCCTGAACTAGAACTAGAAAGCTTCTCAAGGAGCTCAGCCAGAGTTTGTGACCCCACTTGCCAAAATCGCTCCAAATAGGCCTGGATGCTCTCTGCATGAGCAATCCCACCTTCATCAAAGCCATCAGAGATGGTCTCTAGGGCAATGGAGCTGGCTTCTTTGTGAATGGTTTTGGACATGGAGCGTGTGGTAACTAGAGTAACTTTGACTCCTTTGTGCTCCAAACGCTTGGAGAACTCGAGCATAGGATTAAGGTGGCCTTGGGTTGGATAGGATAACACCAAACAATGAGCTTTGTAGGCATTATTCGTTTCCTTCTCCATTTCTGCTAGCTAACACAGGTTATTACTTTGAGCTGTGTTTTAAGTTGGGTTGGGAGAGTGATAAATATGAACATAAATGGGGTTGTCGATTTTCTTTTATGAAAATATTCTCAACACAACAAAAAAAATACAAAGGTATTCTACTGCCAACTCTCAAATTTAAATGATGTATGGTTTGACTCGGACGGAACTACTAAAAGAGTAAAAGTGAAAGAGGGGGCCCAGAATTTTTGGAAAAAAGATAGCAATATACATACAGTTAATGAACATATTAAGCTTAAAATAATTATTTTTGGACCCCTCCTCTCAAGAAGTTACAAGCTCGCCATGAAAATGATAAAAGGGTGAGTTTGGTTTTGTATTTTTTTTAATTATGTTTTATGAAAAAGTGGCAGTTTTAAAAATTGTGGGATGAAATTTGGGTTTTAAAAAAAAAACAAAACGTTTGGTAAAAAGTAGTTTTTGAAAAAGTTAAGGATTCGGTTAAACTTTTAGGATTTGAGTTGTAAACTATAAAAAATGATAATAAATATATATAGTCAAAATTTAGAGAAAATTTAATTAGATTACAACTGGATTCTTAATTTTGCAACACATGTTTCAGTTAATTTTAAATTTTTGTTCCATGTGAATTATTTAGTGTAAAAATTAAAGAGTTGGAATCCAATTAGATTCTAAATTCATTTCAATTTGAGTCCAATTTTGAGCTACGTATCCATCAAATTTTTTAATTGTTGTAGCAAGTGAATTATTGGGTGCAAAAATTGAAAAGTCTAAATTTAATTAAATTCTAAATCGTGTGTGTATATATATATATATATATATATATCTGTGTGTGTATGTGTGTAAAATGAGAAATCATTACATATTTTAGAAGAGATTCAAATTACACATGATATTAGCTTACATCTTGTTTAAACCATACATTTCTAAAATATGTAATGATTTCTCATTTTATATATATAAAAGATAATTCTTTGTTTTAATTACCTCCTTAATAATAATAATAATAATTGTGGAGGCCGATTAATCAATAACTATTAAAACCATATTAATTGGGCCTGTGGCCCATCCGAGGACGTTAAACCATCCGAGGAGGCCCATATAAGATTATAAGGGGAACCAAATGAAAAGAGAAGTAGATATCACATGAGATGGGTCCAGTAAGCGTCCGAGGACAAAATCCATCTCGGTAATATGTGTCCGAGGACAATCAATCTTTGCATTGTCACAAACACACTTCGAAGTTGTATTACCCCAAAAGGTGGGACATGGGACCTAGGGTAAGAAAGAAAAGATAAACAAATATCTTTAACAATAGCTGCCTCCGCATTAATTGCCTCTCAACCAACTCTCTGGCCGCATTAATGTGGAGGTGATGCCTGAACAGTGATAAAGCAACCTTACAAAATGCTGGTTGGAGGTTCCGAAAGATGTTGGATGGGACAAGAAATGATCCCCCGAACCCAACCTACACGTGTGTGGTGAAGATGACACCAAGAGAGCAGTATATAACATGGAAGAATGCGTTAAGAAAAGGGGATCGGAACTTCTGAACAATGGATGCCTAGAAGAAAATCTTATGAAATAACGAACTTAGCTTGTTTCAAGGAGAAATTGATCGTAATATTTGTGCTAATCCATCCAGAAATGTTAAAGTTTTATCATTTTTCTTTTAGATTTGATCTAGTTCTTGTATATCCACGCTCTACAAATTTATTGTTCGGGCCTTTAACGATCGAACCCAATACGAGTTTAGGATCGTTACAAATTGAGTCCTTACAATTGGTGCCGTTTGTGGGAAGAGCTTGATCTAACTTAAAAGAAATCCGGTTCAACGTTTATGATGGAAGAAGCAGGATCACATCAGGTAGATGCCAACCCCACCAAGTAGAGTCAAGAGGCTCCCGGCATGGTAATCCGCACCAAAGTCCCGAACGGAGAGAAGGCCGTGATGGGAGTGTGCGCACAACTCATACCACCAAAAGTCACTCTCGTGGGAAGAGTCATGTTTCCTATGCAAAAAATGACAGGAACCTGCAACGTGAGATTGACGAGTTGAAAAGAGAGTTGCGTTATGCCCGGCGGAAACGTTCCCCACCTTGCTCCGAACCATCATCCGAGGAGACGGATGGAGCTAGTTATAGGTGAAGATCCAGAACTCCGCCTAGTGAGACTTTTTCCTATGAAGAGGAGTACAGCCATCGACGTAGGTACAAAAGCCCGCCTAGCGGGGCTTGAGGAACAACGCCATAAACAAAGCATTAAGCCAAGTTTCCAAATCACCCTTCATAAGGAATATAGAAGATGCGATTCTTCCTCGGCGATTCCACCACCCTACATTCACCCTATATGATGGCCGGTCAAATCTAGTAGAACACGTTAGCCATTTTAGCCAAAAGATGGGTATCTACTCCGAGGATGAAGCCTTGATGTGCAAGGTCTTTTCATCAAGTTTGGGTCCAGTAGCGATGAGATGGTTCAATGGTTTAAGGGCCAACTCTATTGAGTCCTTCAAAAAGCTTACTCGGGCTTTTGGCGCTCGCTTTATCACTTGCGGTAGGGTTCCTCAACCTTTGGGATCCTTGTTGTCTATGTCCATGTGAGAGGGCGAGACTCTCAAAACCTATTCAGATAGATACTGGGAAATATTTAATGAAATAGAGGGAGAGCATGATGATATGGCCATAGGTACTTTCAAGGTTGGCCTTCCAGCCGAGCATAATTTAAGGAAATCTCTAACCGTAAACTTTGTTACCAGTGTACACCAATTGATAGATAGGATTGATAAGTACGGAAGAGTAGAAGAATACCAACTTCAGGGAAAAGGAAAGGCTAAGGTAATCCTTCAGGAGAGGAGGGATTTCAGGTCGGACCGTTACAATAGTAATCGAACTCGAAAAGACTTCGTTGGGCAATCGGGTTCTGCTGACACCCAGGTGGTTAATGTAGTGTTTCGGGAGCCGGTGCAGCAGGTAATGGAGAAGATAAAGAATGAGCCCTTTTTTAAATGGCCAAACAAGATGGCAGAAGAGCCTAAGAGACGTAACACGAACCTTTATTGCCACTATCATCGGGATCATGAGCACATGATGGAGGATTGCAGGAATTTATGGAACCATTTGGAGCGGTTGGTCCGAGAGGGGAAATTGAAGCAACTCTTGCATCATTCTAGTGGTAGGGTAAGCCGGGCAGGCTCAGAAATGCGTGGGGACACTTCTTCAAGACTCCCCCTTGGTACGATAAACGTTATTTTTGCCGTCCCAGAGAGGACTGGATCTTGTCCTTCCAGTGGTATCGTCGGTGTTCCGACCTCCGGTCGAGGATCATTGCCAAGCGTCAAAGAGAGCCAGGGTGGACGTCCCCCTAATTTTAGGCTTTTCGGATGAGGATAAGGTTGGAACCATATAGCCCCATGATGATGCTCTGGTGGTCACGCTAAGAATTGGTGGGTACGATGTAAAAATGGTGATGATTGATCAAGGTAGTGTTGTTGATATAATGTACCTAGATTTGTATAAAGGGCTAGGTTTGAAGCCAGAGGACTTAGCGACTTACGCCTCCCCTCTGGTGAGTTTTGAGGAAGGATGGTCGCTCCAAAATGACAGATCGGACTACCCGTGCAAACCGGAATGGATGTGGTGGAGGTGGACTTCATTCTTTGTAGACGTGTTCTTTCCATACACGGCTATTATGGGCGAACCTTGGCTTCATACCCCGGGAGTAGTCTCATGTACTCTACATCAGAAAGTGAAGTACCCATCCGGAGGCCAAGTATTGGAGATAGTAGGAAGTCGGGTTGCAACTCGGCGAAGCACGGTAGCGGCTATACAACATCGGCCAGAGGCTGAGACCTCGGCTACCGCCGATAATGGATTATAGCAATTAAAATCCCCAGCATTACCCTTAGATGGACCAACCGATGAGGTAAAATGTGAAGATTTGGAGAGGGTAATTGTTGCTGATGATTTGGAAAGATTCTTACAGTTTGGGGCTAAACCGCCTTTGTAAGAGAAGGAGCGATTGTTGGAATTCCTCAGAGCAAATGTAGATGTGTTTGCATGGAGCCCATATGGAGCCCCAAGTGTAGATCCGAATTTCATTTGTCATCAACTCAACGTGAATCCTTCTGTCATTCCCAAAAGACAACCACCTCGGCGACCATCAAAAAGCACGCCAAGTCGTCGAGTGAGGTGGCCAAGCTCAAGCAGGCTGGGGCTATCAAAGAATTTTTTTACCCACAATCGTTAGCCAATACGGTGGTGGTAAAGAAGAAGACAAGAAAGTAGCGAATGTGCGTGGACTTGACGGACCTCAATAAGGCTTGTCCCAAGGATCCTTTCCCAATGCCGAAGATAGACCAGTTGGTGGATGCAATCGTTGGTCATCCTCGGATGAGTTTTTTGGATGCCTTTCAAGGATATCACCAAATACCGTTAGCATTGGACGATCAAAAGAAGACGGCTTTTGTCATCCCTATTGGAAACTATCATTATAAAGTGATGCCCTTTGGTTTGAAAAATGTAGGATCTACCTATCGACGGATGATGACTAAAATGTTCGAACCACAACTGGGCGTAAACATTGAAGTCTATATTGATAACATGGTAGTGAAGAGTAAGGTGGTGTCCGAGCATGTGGAATATCTCACGAACATCTTTGGAATACTGAGAAAGCATAAGCTACACCTGAATGCTTCAAAGTGTTCCTTTGGTGTAGGCTCCGGGAGGTTCTTGGGATACGTGGTGACTTATAGAGGAATTGAAGTAAACCCGGATCACATTAAGGTCATCAACGATTTACAAGCACCTTGTAATCAAAAAGAAGTGCAAACCGACCGAATGACCGCTGCTTTGAACCGATTTATCTCCAGGTCGGCCGAGAGGTGTTGTCCCTTTTTCTTTAAACCGCATAAGTGGAAAGGATTTGAATGGACCGAAGAGTGTCTTGTGGCGTTTCAGCAGTTGAAGGAGTACCTGTCCAGGCCGCCTATCATGTCTAGTCCTGAGGTGGATGAGGTCCTGTTTGCTTATCCGGCGATTGCCCCTCATGCGATTAGATTTGTCTTAATACGAGAGGACAGCGGCATCCAAAGACCAGTTTATTACGTAAATAAGTCCCTTCATGAAGCCGAGGTGAGATACTTATCATTGGAAAAGGCCATCTTGGCGGTGGTCCATGCAACACGCAAACTTCCACATTACTTTCGTGCCCATACTGTCGTTGTTTTAACTCGGCTACCTCTCAAGTCAATACTTAGAAGTGCAGATTACATTGGGAGAATTGCTAAGTGGGGCACAATCCTAGGTGCTTTCGACATCAAGTATATGCCTCGCACCTCTGTGAAGGGCCAAGTCCTTACTTATCCGGTAGCCGAGTTCGCCGAGTGCCCGAAAGAAGCTAACATGAAGCAAAATGACATGGATGAAAAATTGGTTGGTTTGATCTCCACACAAGGCGGTTTTTCCCGGAAAGTATATGTGGACGGAGCAGCAAACCAACGGGGGGTAGGATTGGGGCTAGTTTTGATATCCCCAGAAGAGATCATCATTGAGAAATCCTTGAGGTTGGGATTCTCGGCTACTAACAACGAAGCAGAATACGAAACTTTGTTGATGGGAATGAGTATGGTCCAAAAAATGGGTGGAAAGGTAGCAGAATTATTCTCGGATTCAAGATTGTTAGTCGGCCAAGTGAGGGGAGAACTGGAAGCCCGAGATCCAAGAATGTAGGGGTATTTGAGTTAAGTTAGGCGTATGCAAACGAAATTTGAATATTTTGACTTGTCGCATATCCCCCAAGGTGAAAATACTCATGCCAACTCCTTGGCAACCCTTGCCACCTCTTCAACACGGAGTTTTCCTCGAGTGATAATCGTCGAAGATTTGTATACCTCCACCCCACTAGAAAATGACGTTTGTCGGGTTCATCAAGTCAATCTAGCGCCGAGCTGGATGGATCCCATTTTGAAATACCTCGAAAGTGACATCTTGCCCGAAGAGAAAATAGAAGTTGAGAAAATACGGAGGAAAGCTCCTCGGTTTTGGTTATTCAAGGAAAAAAAGTTATACAAACGGTCCTTCTCCGGGCCATACCTACTTTGTGTACATCCCGAGATGTCAGAATTACTCCTAGAGGAGCTACATGAAGACATTTGTGGAAGTCATACATGGGGAAGGTCTCTATCACATCGGGTCATTACTCAAGGATATTGGTGGCCAAATATGCAGAAGGAAGCGCAGGAGTATGTTAGAAAATGTGACCAATGTCAAAGGTTCGCTCCAAACATCCACCAACCTAGAGGAATTCTTAACCTTCTGTCCAGCCCTTGGCCTTTTGCTCAATGGGGGCTAGATATTGTCGGCCCTTTTCCTAAAGCCATAGGAAACAAAAAGAATCTGCTGGTCGACTGGATTATTTCACTAAATAGGTCAAAGCTGAACCTTTGGCTAACATTAGAGACGTAGATGTTAAAAGGTTTATCTGGAAGAATATTGTCACGCGATTTGGAACTCCGCGCACTCTTGTCTTCGATAACAACCTTCAATTTGATAGTAAGGCCTTCAAGTAATACTTTTCGGACTTAGGTATAAAGAATAGATATTCCACTCCGGCCTATCCTCAAGGAAATGGGCAAGCTCAAGTTGTTAATAAAGTAATAGTCGGTGGACTTAAGAAGAGGCTGGATGATGCAAAAGGAAAATGGGTGGAGGAATTGCCACATGTTCTTTGAACCTATCAAACAACGCCTCGACGATCAACAGGAGAGACTCCTTTTTTCATGACCTATGGAGTCGAGGCCGTCATCCCTCTGGAAACTGGATTCCCAACGTTAAGGACTAGTACATTTTCCTCGGACAGTAACGATGAGATGTTGGAAAAAAGTTTAGACTTGATCGAAGAGCAAAGGGAGAATGCAATGGTCCAATTGGCTTACTACCAGCATAAACTCAAGCAAGGCTATGATACTAATGTGAAGTCGAGACCGTTAGCCGTAGGAGATCTAGTCTTGTGAAAGTTAAGGAATCACCAAAAATCCAGCTTGAGGAAAATTGGGAAGAGCCTTATCGGATTACTTGATGAGCCGAAATATGAGCCTATTATCTAGAAAACCTAGATGAAAAGTCAGTACTCCATCCTTGGAATGTAAATAATCTCAAGAGGCATTATTATTAATAAAAGTAGTCTAGTTTGGGTTTTTCCTTTAATTTATGCTGATCATGCATTTTGTGTTTCCACACCTAATGATATCTATTGAAGTATTAAATAGAAACTAAGTTATGTCAGGTCCTCGGACCACAAACTTAGTGGAAATTAATGCCCTATGACATCTCGTAAAGTATTAAATAGAAATTAAGTTATGTCAGGTCCTCGGACCACAAACTTAGTGGAAATTAATGCCCTATGACATCTATTGAAGTATTAAATGAAAACTAAGTTATGTCAGGTCCTCGGACCACAAACTTAGTGGAAATTAATGCCCTATGACATCTAGTGAAGTATTAAACAGAAATTAAGTTATGTCGGGTTCTTGGACCACAAACTTAGTGGGAATTAATGCCCTATGACATGTATTGAAGTATTAAACAGAAACTAAGTAATGTCGGGTCTTTGGACCACAAACTTAGTGGAAATTAATACCCTATCGCATCTTGTGAAGTATTAAACAAAAACTAAGTTATGTCAGGTCCTCGGATCACAAACTTAGTGGAAATTAATGCCCTATGACATCTATTGAAGTATTAAACAAAAACTAAGTTATGTCAGGTCCTCGGACCACAAATTTAGTGGAAATTAATACCCTATTACATCTTGTGAAGTATTAAATAGAAACTAGGTTATGTTAGGTTCTCGGACTACAAACTTAGTGGAAATTAATACCCTGTGAAATCTATTGGGTCACTAAGTGGGTTCCTTGGAAACTAATACAGCCTCTTGCTATTAAAATGCTAGGGCCACTTGGGCTTATGCATTCCAGGATAACAAATTCTCAAATATCGTCCTAAGATCACAGGATTTTTAATTACCTATTGGGGATATAAACCCCACTAAGCCTATGAACATCATCTAATGTATAACTCAAGTACTTTAGACCCAACTTTATCCAACTTTTGAACATTCCCTTAAGTTTCAATTTATTAGAGGGAATGTATATGTGTGCAAAATGTCTCCCTGAGATCTCATAGTATTAATTTTTATCACTCATCTTTAATCGCCAACGAAAGATAGTCAAAACGAATCCATTCAAGTTAAGATAACACAATGAACAAGTACAAAAATAAGATAAAATGGCAACAACAATAAGCAAATGGACTTAAAATCCTTAGAAAAGTCCTAATCAAATTATAAAATAAGTCCTATTTTTTCAACTTAATTTGGAGCTTGGGAGCTTGGTCACCGATTTATCCGCCTCCGAGGTAATGACTCCCTTTTTGTCCTTAGTAGCTCCCCCAACCGGCATGACTGTGGAAGCCAAGTTACGTTGAAAGCCTTGAGAGGCTACCTTTGCCTCGGGAGCTACTGTAGTCTTGTCCAAGGAGGCTTCTGGAGGGGCATTAGCCTTTTTAGCTGGTTCTGATTGGCTAGGAGGAGGAAGACTTTGAGGCAAAACCTCCTGATTAGGATTAGTGGTTGAGGGAGTGTCTTGACTTGACCGGATGGAGGAACCGAGGTGCGGTTGCGGTAGGGTAAAACACATTCTCTACCTTCCTTAACTCGTAGGAAGCTTCAACCCCAGCTCGATTAAGGGCTTCATTCCAAGTTTGGGCGCAATAAATGCGGCACACCACCGGCACCTTTTGCCCTTAGAGTCTCCTCCGTCTCAGCCACACCGATTTCATAGCCTTTCTATTCGGCCTCATTCGTTGCTTGTTCAGCCTCGGCCTTTGCTTTCTCGCCTTCCTCCTTGGACTTTTCAGCTTGCTCCCTCAGCTTTTGGGTTTCCTCCAAGTGCTTCTTAAGGACTGCAACTTGCTCCCGGGCAGCCTTTAATTCTGCGTTTGCTTCATGCAAGCGCTTTCCCTGGTCCTCGGCTTGGTTTTGGAAGCCTTCCAAGGCCGAGTCAGCGCTCTTGCGAGCTTATTCCTCGGCAAGTAATTTCTTCTTCACAGCTCCTAAGTCCTGCTCGGATATTGTTAAAGTTTGTACAGCCGACGCCTGTTTCTTCCTCTCATCGTCTAGCTGATTGTAGCGATTATTGAGCATCTCATCCAGCTTAAAAGTGTTCTGGATGATCTAAAAAGAAGAAATTAACACTATAGTCAGTAAAAAGTACACATCGGTGAGTAATGATCACAAAAAGGAAAAGAAGAGAGTTAGCACTATACCATTTCCAAATATTTTTATTTGTTGAGGATGAGTTCATTCTTTCCTTGCATTTTTTATTTCAGCCATGTCCCTTGGGAGAAACAAAGCCTCTTCTATAGCCGAGGTTATGTGACACCCAATGTCACTGTTGAAATCTCTAATAGATGCATCATCTCTTAGGGGTTCCCCACCGTGCATGGGTGTCGGCAACCATGCTTGTGGCTTAGGAGGTTGAATATCAGACCTCTCTTGGCCTTGTTGAATAGGGTGGCTAGTTTTCTGCTACTTTGCAACTGCTGGGCATCCTCCTCGCAGGTCGGACGAGACTTTCTAGCATCCACCACCTCCCTTCCCCTTTTGCTCCCTACTCCTTTTCAACTCCCCGCAAACATCAACTCGACCGGGTCGGGAGGTTGATGAGGAGTAGGAGGAGGAGACCTGGTGGGAAGAGAAGGAATCTGGGATTGCGTTGATTTTACCGGCACATTCTTCCCAGGCTGATTCTCGATCAACTCCATTAGACTTCTTTGGGGCTTCCTTTGTATTCCCATCTCGTCAAGATCTTCCTCGGAGCGTATAGGTTTATCAAAAATCCCAAAATCTTCCGAGGAGTCTAAAAGTTCTACGACTTCTTCTTCTTCCTCTTCTTCTTCTTCTTCTTCTTCTTCTTCTTCTTCCTCTTTCTCTTCTACTTCCTTTTCCTTGAGGGTAGGCTGGGATTAAGAGGCTTCAGTTGAGATAGCGGCCACAAAAAAAAGGCTTAGTGCGGGAGGTATCCTTGAGAAGTGGAATACCTTCTGGAACGACGAACCCCTTGTAGGCAACGCTAATACGGTAAAGCCGAGGATCGCGGGCTCTAATCACGCACTTCGACGCTTGGAAAGCAAACAAGAGGGGGGTGTAGCCGGGGATTAAATAGGCTACCCGGAGTTGGCCGTCGGTTTCGTTCTCGTATATCTCGGCTTTCAATACCCTATCCAAACTTGCTTTGTTGACCAAATTAAGTTTGGGCTTGGTAAAACGTCTATCTGCAAAATCATTGAATTGAAATGAAGCGTCATTAGGGAAAAGAATACTAAGACTCAAAACAAAACAAAAAAAGGAAAAATATGTATGTATAAACCGAACATTATGAATCTATGACTGCATTCCCACCTGGTGCTCCTTCCTCCATGGGGCATGGCAGACCATCATGCCATTCTCCAGAAAAGATAAGGAAATCCTCCTTGAAGTTCTTGTTTGAAGTAGGAAGGCACTGAATTAGCCTCACCGCGGGATATCTCAACTTGAGATAATACCCCTGCCCCTTCAAATTGTGGAGGTTGTACACCCAATTCACGTCATGATGGGTCAGATTTAAGTCCATTTCTATCATTCAAAGCTTCTATACTTCCCAAGACCCTAAACATGTTTGGGGCATACTATGTTGGGGATAACCTAAAGAACCTATGGTAGCTCCTAGTAATCTTACCCATTGGGATGGTCATCCCGCCCTCTATGAAGGCAATCATGGGAATAGCCATTTCCCCTGTTTTTCTAGCGCCGACCCATTCCCCTTGGGCTGCGTACCTCATACCCATTGTTGAGGGAATCCTATACTTAGCGCGAAAATTTCTCATACCTTCCTCGGACTCAACTAGACATCAAAACTTACCCTCCTTTTTCCCTATTTTCCTAAAGGGGTTAGTAGAGTAATTAACGAGTTTAAGATGAAAGCAGTAAAGGTTTTGAGAAAACTTACGAGTTTGAAAAAGGGTCCTCGGACAAGATTTTAGTATTTGTAGATGCCAGGAAAACGACGAAAAAGGAGAAAGACAAGTTCAATGTATGAGCTCTAGAATTGTGTGATCGCTGAAGGTAAGAGAGAGAATTGATTTGAGAATTCCTTTATAGTTGTGCGGAAGTTATGAGCGGGAAAGTTCCTACTCGTGAAACGAGATAGACCCCCCACCGTTCGATTTACATCTTATCGTTGAACGTGGGAGACAAGGGCGTCGCCAAAATTTAATGCTGCCACACTCGGGATGCTAAAGCGTTAAGAGCATGCCCAAAACATAAAAGGGTATGGGCTTGTGACATCAAAATCAATATTTTCTCCCGAGGAGTCGAAAAGCAAGATTTTGATGGGCTATTGTGGGGGCCGATTAATCAATAACTATTAAAACCATATTAATCGGGCTGTGGCCATCTTAGGCCGTTAAACCATCCGAGGAGACCCATATAAGAATATAAGGGGAATAAAATGAAAAGAGAAGTAGATATCACATGAGATGGGTCCAGAATGCGTTCGAGGACAAAAATCCATCTCAAAATATGTGTCTAAGGACGATCTGAACGCCGCATTGTCACAAACACACTTCGAAGTTGTATTACCCTAAAAGGTGGGACATGAGACCTAGGGTAAGAAAGAAAAGATAAACAAATATCTTTAACAACAACTGCCTCCGCATTAATTGCCTTTTAACCAACTCTTTGGCTGCATTAATGTGGAGGTGATGTCTGAACAATAATAAAGCAGCCTTTACGACTATTGGTTGGAGGTTCCAGAAAGTGTTGGATGGGACAAGAAAGGATCCCCCGAACCCAACCTACACGTGTGTGGTGAAGATGACACCAAGAGGGCAGTATATAACTTGAAAGAATGCGTTAAGAAAAGGGGATCGGAACTTCTGAACAATGGATGCCTAGAAGAAAATCTTATGAAATAACGAACTTAGCTTGTTTCAAGGAGAAATTGATCGTAATATTTGTGTTAATCCATCCAGAAACATTAAAGTTTTATCGTTTTTCTTTTAGATTTGATCTAGTTCTTGTATATCCACGCTCTACAAATTTATTGTTCGGGCCTTCAGCGATTGAACCCAATACGAGTTTGGGATCGTTACAAATTGAGTCCTTACAATAATAATAATAATAATAATAATAATTACCGTTGATAATGATTTCTCTTTTAATTTTTCTTAGAATGGAATACACCATCATTATCTTAAAACTTAATAATTTTAGTTGCATAAATCTTTGCAACAAGTTTTTATTGAGACTTATATTTTTCTTTTTGTAATTATTATACTCATTATTCATTATTATTGGTAGTAACGACTTTTTTCAAACTATTTTTCCCTTCATGAAAGGTATGCACACAACATTTTCACAAAAACTTCACAATAAAGTTTATATGACCAATTTTTAATGGTAGATAAAATGATAATAATATCAATAATAGGTCCTGTAAGGACTCAATTTGGAACGATCCCAAATTGGAGTATTGGGTTCGAATGTTAAAGGCCCAAACAATAAACTTGTAGAGAGTGGACTAAAAGGCTAGGTCTTGGTTATCGGACAGTAGTTAGTCATGGTGTTCATAATGATTGCACAGAGGTGAATCGAGCTTGTCCAAGAAAACTTTCTCTCCCAGATGCGGCTGAGTGGCTCCGGTCATTAGACCTCGTCCGAGGAGCTTAATTTTCTTATTGTTCCTTTTACACTAGGTTACAATGGTCCAAGAGACGATACATAATGCTCTTGTTTTTCTCCCCTTTCCCCTTTCCCGTGGATAAATTCTTACATTATATAGCCCCTCTCGCTTGATCCCGACCTTTCATCCGTTGATCGGGCAGGTAACTACTCGAGTGTTTGTCCCATCACCCGCCTTCCTTCACTTTCTGTTAGTTGCAATAACCGAAACTACACTGTTTAGGGGTCTTTTCCCATCAATGTGGCCAGGACGTTTGTTGGTGCATTCAATGCGAAGGTGACAGCTTTTCCTTGAATCGCTCCCACACCGTACTCCGTCTGAGTTCTATTGTACTCGTCTTTTCTTCTAGGAGCGCTTTGGGGGCTGCCTTCGATGGCGTGTCGTTCTTCCTTTCTAGGTTTTGGGATGCCGAGGACAGGATCGTCCTCGGCTGCATTTCTAGACCATTTGGACTTTTGTTACATGTCCTCGGCAACGTTTCTCCTCGGCGCGGGTCTTGGGCCCTAATGTATAGTGGGCCGGGGTCACAAATTCTCTGGACCCACAATAGCCCCTTAAAATCCTGCTGTCCGGATCCTCGGACAGAGAGGAGGGTTTTGATGACATTAGGTCTCTGTTATGGCTTGTCAATTCTTGTCATCTATCAATACCAGAGCCTCTTCGTCCGCCCGAGATACATTCCTGGCACCTTGGCATGTGAAGCGCGTCTTCATTAAATGCGGGCGGCTCTGTGCTCCCCACGTTCAATGGTGTAATGGTAATCCAACGGTGGATGTTTCCTTACCTTTATGGGCGGGAAAATCCGCACGATTACTTTTGATAGAAGGTATAAATAATTTTTAGAATCGATTTGTCTCTTCACTTTTGCACTTAATTGTTCTGGCACACATATCTTGGGTTTAATCAAACTTCCATCCAAACTCAAGTCTCTCTCCAAAGATAAAAACCCATCCGAGGAACTTTTCCTCCTTTCTGTAAGTTTTTTGCTTTCACTAACTCGTGTTTTCTCTCTTCTTGGTTTATTTTTCTCTTGTTCCTCTCCTTCTCCCATCATCCCTTGAGTCTATTTAGCAGTTTCTAGAGATGGTTAAATTAAAAGAGTTTGTTGAGACCGAAGAGGCGATGGAAAAGTTCATTGCTGACTATAGGATACCTCCCAATGTGGGTTTGAGGTACTACAAGAAGGGGGAGTGGCATCTTAAGAGAAGAACGGGCGAGGTGGTGATTCCCCTTCTCGCCTTTATAGAAAGGGGTGTGAGAATCCCCATGGGGCCGGTAATGAGGAGTTACCTTAGGCATTTCTGATTAGCTCCTACCTAGTGCACTGCTAATGTGTTTAGGATCCTAGGTTGTGTGGACGCCTTAAACGAAAAAATGGGGCTAAGACTAACCCATCATGATGTAAATTGGTGCTACAACCTCCAACATTTGAGGGGAAAATCCTACTACATGAATACGAGAGATGACGGGGTTCGGCTAATCCGGTGCCTCCCCGAGTCCAGTAAAAGATTGAACAAGGACTTTCTTATTGTATCCGGGGAGTGGCACGATGACCTTCCTTGCCTAATTGTGGAGGGTGAACCAGGTGGGGTGTTGAGAGTAGGAGGGGGCCAATCTTTTGCGTCGTCTTAATTTTGTGTGGTTCGATTACTAACTATGAATATGCCTTCTTTTTGCAGATCCACACGCCTTTCACCGACACTTTCATCTGATCAACCGGGAGGATTTGGAGACCGTTCAAGGCAAGCGGTTTTTGTAAACGAAGAGGATGATCAAGTCAGAGCCGCTCACAAAATCTTAGCGTACGATTCCATCCAGAAGTCATTTACCGCCCTGAAGCACGTGATCAGAGCTAACGATCCTCGGCTTAAAAATCACCGTAGTTGAGCACGAGTTTTTGATCTCTCAAGAATCTCTTGTCCTAGAGGGCATCTCGTTGGTGGGCTCTTCTTCGTCCTACCAAGCGGAGGAGGACGAGGGTGATTTGGGTCTATCCGAAAAGGGGTTCGGTGTATTTGACCAAGCCGATCCATCCGAGAATCCTTCCGGTGACCTGAGTGACCCTAACTTGTCCGAGGCGGAACTGTTGTCGGTGGGAACATCTTCTCGGATGGAGATGGGTGTTAAGAGGAAGCCCCCGACCAGCTTGTTCGACTTGCTTCAAGACCAGCCGGGGAAGGTGTATAGGGAAGGTCGCAATCCGGTGTTCTAACTCCCTCACCACACCCGGCTGTCCGGACTAGGTCTTCTCCTTCCCCGGTCGTCGCAGATCACAATCTCCACGACCCAAACTTCTTGCCCCTCCCCCATCCACTTTGCCTCCTCGGCCTGAGCCCACCGACCTAAAGAGGAAGAGGAGTTCCAAGGGTAAGAAGCCAATGGACGGGGGGAAATTCCACTCCTCTCGAGAGGAGGACGAAGCCCCGCGAGCTCAAAAGCGATTAAAGATTGGGCATCAAGGCCAGGGAAAAGGGGTCGATGCCCAATCCACGCCCAATGCTTGGCTTCCTGCTTCAATGCTCCACAGGGAGCCTTTGATGGAAGATGCATCCATGAGGAGCTTTCGAGACGGCGAAGGTACTTATGTGGCTAACGCGTTAGAGAGGACCCTGCTTCTCCCCACTAACATGACCGAATTGAAGAATATGAGGATGCAGAAGGTTTTCCTCGGCATGAAGAGGTACCTGGGCATGGTAAGGCTCCTAATACCTATGACTCCGTCGACCTTTACTCATAGATTTTCATTCATAATGTGTTTGTTTCAATTGGTAGGCCGTTCGTGCCACCTATAGGCTGGAGAATGAGGCTAAGGGGCAAAGTAAGTCCACGGGACTTAAGCGTAATAAGTGTATAGAGGCTGCGTGAACCCTTAAAAATTTCGAGGTTGACCTCACGAAGGCCAAGGAGGACTTGAAGGAGATGACCAAGGCCGGGGATAGCGCTGAGGTAGGCCTGGACGGTGCCCAAAAATAGGCCGAGGACCGTAGGAGGCGCTTGCTTGCTACCGAGGAGCAACTGGAGATAGTCAAGGAGCAGATCGGTGATTTAAAGAAGAAATTGACCGAGGCAGAGAGGGCTAAGGGCGTCGCGGAATGGGCCAGGGACGAAGCCGTGAGGGCCAAGATAGAAGCTGAGTTTTCCAAGACGGAGGCCGAGACCTCCAAGGACAAGGCCGAGGATGAGGCTTACGATGCGGGGGTGGCCGATACCTAGGCCACCCCGAAAGCTCAAATCCCTGGTGTATGCGGGCTATCTTGCTCCCGTGTTTGGAATGAATCCCTCAAACAAGCTAGGGTGGAGGCTTTGTCCGACCTGTGGAAGACGGAGAAGGTGTACTATCCTCCGGCCATCCATGAGACCGCCTCTGCCCGCTCCGAGGCTGTGAGCGCTCCACGGGAGAGACGAGGTTGCTCGGCTCATTCTCACTCCCGACGAGTCGACTAACCGAGGAGAGCTTCATGGAGCGACGTAAACACCTGGAGGTCTGAATCCGGAGATGCCTCGGGAGGCTGCCAAGTCCACGATCGGTGCTCGGATCTCTGATGCCGAGAAGCCGGCCCTCTTGGTTCAACTCCTTCAGGCCATTCCCCTTATTGATGTCTCCGAGGGTCTTGAGGCTAAGCACGCTTGGCCTCCCGGGAAAGGGGATGTCTCTCAGGGTCTCAAGGCTAATCCTACTCGGCCTCCCTAGGAAATGGCCAAAACAAAATTGAAGAAGTAGGAGCCTTGGCCAACTTTTGTATTTGTTTTTAGTTTAGTCATTAATTAGTTTCCCTTTTGTTTTGAGGACCTTGGAATTTGCTTGTAACTAAGCTCTTTAACCATATGTATGAAATTCCTTTCTTCCTTTTTCCTTTAAATTATACGTTCGTTGCCCTTGCCGACATTTACTATTGCTACGAATCTCATGGTCTTTGAATTAGTTATCTTAACATGTATGAATGGTTGTGCATATGATATACTTGGAATTACATCCCAGAATTCTAACTTACCCGCGCCCATGGGGCGTTGAATTTGCATCTAGACATACTTCTAGGGTGCTAAAGGCATCATTCGAGGTGCCAGGCGTGTTTTGAGGCCACGTCTGGTACTTAGATTTTCTTGGAGTATCTAGTTTCCTCGTAGGTTTGAGTTCGAGGACCATGCAAGACCTTGGTTCTGTCTAGCACTTTCTTTTCGAAGTAGTTGGTTTCACCATAGGTTTGAGTCCGAGGACCATGCAAGACCTTGATTTTGTCCAAAACTTATATTTTCTTGAAGTAGTTGGTTTCCCCATAGGTTTGAGTCCGAGGACCATGCAAGACCTTAGTTCTCAAAAAAACTTATATTTTCTTGAAGTAGTTAGTTTCCCCATAGGTTTGAGTCCGAGGACCATGCAAGACCTTGGTTTTGTCCAAAACTTATATTTTTTTGATGTAGTTGGTTTCCCCATAGGTTTGAGTTTGAGGACCATGCAAGACCTTGATTTTGTCAAAAACTTATATTTTCTTGTGCCGCGAGGATTAGCCCCTTGGCATATGTGTGGAGCATAAACTTTATGTTAGAAGCCTCTAGAACTGCTGTGCTGCGGGCGCTCAAGTGCAGCCCTGAGTGGAAGTCGTGTTAGGGCAACAACCGCGTGCTGTTGGAAATGATGGAGGGGCTTTCGCATAGCTTGCACCACTGCCAAAGTTATTTCTTTCGAGGGACCCTTGTTGACAGGGGCTTAATCCCACCATGACTAACCGCCGCTTGCGCCAAAGCACAAGCCTTTCCCACAGACGGCGCCAATTGTAAAGACTCAATTTGGAACGACCCCAAATTGGAGTATTAAGTTCGAACGTTAAAGGCTCAAACAATAAACTTGTAGAGAATGGGCTAAAAGGCTAGGCCTGGGTTATCAGACAGTTGTTAGTCATGTTGTTCATGATGATTACACAGAGGTGAACCGAGCTTGTCCAAGAAGACTTTCTCTCCAACACGGCTTGAGTGGCTAAGGTCATTGGACCTCGTCCGAGGAGCTTAATGTTCTTATTGTTCCTTTTACACTAGGTTATAATGGCCCAAGAGACGATACATAATGCTCTTGTTTTCCCCCCCCCCCCTTCCCGTGGATAAATTCTTACATTATATAGCCCCTCTCGCCTTGATCCCGACCTTCTATCTGTTGATCAAGCGGGTAACTACTCGAGTGCTTGTCCCATCAGCCGTCTTCTCCCACTTTCTCTTAGTTGCGATAACCGAAACCACACTATTCAGGGGTCTTTTCCTATTAATGTGGCCGGGATGTTTGTTGGCGCCTTCAATGCAAAGGTGACAGCTTTTCCTTGAACCGCTCCCACACCGTACTCCCGTGCGAGTTCTATTGTACTCGTCTTTTCTTCCGGGAGCGCTTGGGGGACTATCTTTTGGACTTTCGCTGCGTGTCCTCGGCAACGTCTCTCCTCGGTACAGGCCTTGGGCCCTAATGTATAGTGGGTCGGGGTCACAAATTCTCTAGACCCACAAATCCAAATGAGAACCAATAACAACTTGCTTTGAAAAAAAATTTATGAATTTTTTATGAAAATATATCTTGTGTGAGTAGCACTATTTTTTTCACAATACTCTTTATTTTTAGTTGTGATCAACCCTAATCTAATATTTTTTTTTATTTTTTTATTTTTCTTTTAACATATGAAATATTTAACACCTTAACTATTGTGAAAAATATTGTGAGAATTTGTTATGTACTAACACTATTGTAATTTTTATTTTTATAAATCTCCTTACGTGACGTGACACATATCCCACGATCAACCCACTTTTTATTTTTCTTTCTGCTCTTTTTTTTTCTCATTAAACCATTTCTTTCCAATTCCCCATCAAATATTATATCTTTTCTTTACTTTACCCACCAATGCATCTCTTCTACAAGAAGAAGAAGAAAGAGATACATTAGACATAAAAATAAAAATGAGAGAAGCCCGAAGAAGAAGAAGAAAACCTTAGCAGCAGCAAAGGGAGCTTCATAGATTTGCCCTGGTTTTGGGGCTGCACCATGGAATTTTTTTTTAAAATAACAATAAATATTAAAAAATTTAGTTAATTGTCATATTTCAAAACAATTTTGAAAAATAACATCTCGAGTATCTAAAACTCGAGTTCCGGATGGAACTCGAGTTTTTAAGTCTCTATTTGGAGAAAAAAAATTGCGCTGAAAATCGAGTTTTAGAGACTCGATTTCCATAAATTGCAAAAAACGCCGCTATATGGCTTTAAAACGTCACTATAGGGATTAAAAACGCCACTATAGGGCACCCTAAACCTGGTACTTACAAAAATTTTTTACAGGAAAACGCCGCTATAGGGATTTAAAACGTCACCGTAAGGCTTAAAAACGCCACTATAGGTGAATTTTTTTGCATAAAGCTCGAGTCTTAAAGACTCGAGATCTATGTGGCATTTTCCCACTCAGAACGCAAGTCTTTGAAGGTTGAGTTTTTTAAGTGGATCTCGATTTTTTGAAACTCGAGATGCTATTTTCTAAAATTATTTCAAACGTTGTCTAACTTACAAAATAGAAAGGCTCAAGAAGGTTAGTCTGTTCAAAACCTCCTGCACCATGTAATCTGTCTTTTAAACAAAGAGGTTAAAATCGGCAATGGGCAATTTGGAAAACTGGTTAAACCTTTCCAACGGTAATATTGCAGACGAGCTTGTGGCTTTTTGCAATTACAACTCCCCCCCAGCTGCCACACGATCTTGTGTCTCTTTCGTATTTTGGAAAAGTGACTTTTTTACAAAGAGCGTTTGCTTACCAAACGTGCGGTTTGAATTTTCAATAGAAAAAGGTGTCTTTTGGCTCCTTAAAGTGGAACCATGTGCCCACAAACTCCAACAAGCACAATGAAACTACAACTGTTGCAACATTTCTGCATTGCTGTGTTGGCTGCTTCTCACTTTTGCTTAACACAGCCACGCAGACCACACAATTTTTTTTTTTTTTTTTTATTTGGGAGTGTTAAGATTGGTTATTTGAATTTTTATGAAGGAACAATGCGTAAATTAAAAAACAAGAAAAAGAGATGAATACAAATTACAAGCTAAGTTAATGTATTTTACTATATATATATATATATATATACAATTTTTTTATTAAAAAAATTGACTCAATATTATTGCAAGACATGGGATGGGAATGATGAAACATCTAAAATGAATCAAATAAGTAATGCAATGAAATATTGGAAACATTTATTTTTTTGTCAGATAAAGTCTCGTATCTTTACAAGTTAAGAAACTATTCGAATTGCGATTGAATCAACATTACAACTCAAATAGGATTAAACTCTATAAATTATTTATTTAAATATTTTTTAACTTTAATTTTGTAAATTGAAAGGGAGATTGTTGCAAAATTTAGTGCAAAATCACTTCAGATGTTTTTTATTATTTAAAAGAATGTTGAATTTTATTTTTAGATGATTAAGTTAAAACGTATTAAGAAACGGTTATTTTTTTTCTTTCTCCCTTTTATTGATATTTTCTTAACATTAAGCATATGCTGGTTTGGATTATAAGAGTTTTTCTTATTGAGGCTTTGGCCCCCTTAAGTTTAGATCCTCGTTTTGTCCCTAGTTTGACTGAGGTTTTTTTTATATTTTTTTTATTTGTTTTACTAAAAAATTATTTGATGAAAATCCATCTAATCATAGTTAGGAATATATATATATATATATATATATATATATATATATATATATATATATATATATTTCTTTTTAAGTTGTAAATGATCAAATAAACTAAAAAGTTAAAAAACAAAAACAAAAGAAGAAAAAAAAAACTAATTAAGTTCAATATTTTGTTGGCTAAAATACATTATTAATCCATGATGTTTGTTGAGTAAGTACTATCTAGTTCCTCAAATTTCAAAATGATAGCCGTAAGGCCAAGATTTGTAACGATCCGTAATAGTGTTGGGTTCACACGTAAAAAGGCCCAAACAATATCACTTATAGAGCGTGGGTTTGAAAGGCTAGGCCCCAGTCACCAGACGGTGGGTTTTTCGTGGAGTTCATACATGGTTAAGTCGTTTTCGCCCTAGGAGTCCTTCTCCTGAAGGCGGGCCGGGAGGCTCTGGTTTTTGGCCATTTTTCCCACTCCCTTCTGGATTGCCCCATTTTTCCTTTTATACTAGCATGTGTTCCTTATCCTTCGTCCATGTGTAGGATCGACTTTTCCAAGACCGATACTTGTCCCATCACCCCATATCCAGAGTGGTTGGGGGTGGTTGTAAAAGCTGGAGTGTATGGCTTTGTCAAGTGCGTATATTGAATGGCGATAAAGCGCAACTTTCACTGGTCGTTACACTTTCCAGCGTATCCTCCTCTATTGACCTAGATATTTTTAGATTTTTTCCAAGTTGCTCCTATCTTGTTTTTGCCCTTCCTTCCGGTGAGACCTCGGACATGCCGAGGACCGAATCGTCCTCTACTGTATCCCAAGACTATTTTGTACTCGTATTACCGAGCCTGGGCTATAACCTTCCTCGACTTGGGCCTTGGGCCCCAATGAATAAATGGGCCAGGGCCTCAAATCATTGGGCCCCACAATAACCCCTCAAAATCCTGTTTCCCAGGCTCTTGGTTGGAGAGGAGGGTTTTGGGTAATGCTAAGCCTTTATCACGGCTCGTTTAACTCTGTCCTTCATTAATGTTGGTGTCTCTTCATCTACCCAGAAACATTCCTGCTCACGAGACATTCCTCCGAATTCATTCATGACGCGTTCTGCCCGTTTAATTATCCAAAACACGCCTTTAATGATTTCCCTTTACGAGACCATTCAAATTCGACGGTTATTGACGGTATGGGGAAGTGGAATGGGTATTTTCTCGTTTATAGATTTTCTTGGAAATCGGGATGATTAAATACCTTACGTTTTGCCCTTCATATAAGAAGAAAAGTAAGAGGTTATTTCTCTTGTACAGAGACCCTTTTAATCCTTCCAAAATCAAACCCTTAGCCTCCTCCAAAGTTTACTTTATTCGCTAGTTACATCTTAACTTGTGATACATTCGAGATAGGAGTAAGTAATGAAGGAACCATACCCTTCCCGGAAATACCATGTTTTTATGAAGCTCAAAATGGCTCGGTCGGGGCGGGGATGGTAGAGACTCAAGATCCTTCTTACCCTTCTTTCAGCCAAAATCCGAAGCAGGGGCTCGTCGCATCAAACTTTTGGCGCGACCGAGCCGGGTCACCCATTATCAGCACCAGCCGCTCTATTACGAGCATAATTAACATGGCACCGGTGTGTTAAGAGTCGGGACCGACGCAGGGACAAAGTATCCCCGCTTCTTCCTCTCTTCCTTCACTGGTGCCTCCTTTTGCCTCTCTTTCTTCTTCTTTCCACCACCGGATCCATCCTGGTGTTTTTCCTTCTTCCTCTTCTTCTCCTCTCCCGCCAAGGAAGGTCCTCCTCTCAATATGGACGTTGATGGGACAGAATTTGGAAAGATTTGGGAGCAGAGCTTAAAAAGACTTTTGGTTAATTTGTTTTTTTTTTTTTATTTTTTTTTATTGTTTTTGTAACTTGTTTTCTATATAGGCTTGTTTAAGCCCTTCATTGTACGTTGTAACACCTCTTTATATTAATAAAATTATCATTTCTTTATGTCATATGTTCCATCTCTTCTTTTTTGGAAAGAATATGTCGTAAATAGACGCGCCGCTTTGCGACTTCTCTTTTATTTCTATACTTTGAACGATACTTAAGGCCAAAATCCTAGTTAATAAAAATATCTTACTCTATGCTTATTGAAACTATCCGACTTAATAATACTGAATCGAACCAATGATACTTAGGGCTGAAATCCATATTAAGAAGAAAAAGAAAGGATATTATGATGAGCTTATTGGGGCGGTCCGCACAATCTTGCCGACCGAGAGCACAATACTTAGGGCTGAAATCCCTTATCAAGGAAAAAGACGCTATTATGAATCGACGAGTCTGTTCGGCACAATAATACCGACTTGAACAAATGACACTTAGGGTCAAAACCCTTGCTAAAGAAAAGATATTATTATGAACTTAATAGAGTTGTTTGGCACAATAATGCCGACCTGAGAAAACAACACTTACCCCAAAATAGCCGAGATGACAACTCAATGCTCGGTGCGGTGTAGAAGGTAATCATCCGAAGACATATAACCCAAAAATGAACAACCCCTACAGGTTGCTGAGTAATAAGGTGTTTCACCATCTTCCTAACAACTTTCATAGCTTTAACCTTTTCCAGTATTTGACCCGAGGATTGAGCAACTTAGAATTTTTATTAAGTAGCCGACCTTTCCATAGGTTTGAGTCCGAGGACCATGCAATACCTTGGTTCTGTCCAAAACTCGATTTTGATAAGTAGTTGGTTTCCCCATAGGTTTGAGTCCAAGAACCATGCAATACCTTGGTTCTGTCCAAAACTCGATTTTTCTTCCAAGTAGTTGGTTTCCCCATAAGTTTGAGTCCGAGGACCATGCAATACCTTGGTTCTGTTCAAAACTCGCTTTTTCTTCCAAGTAGTTGGTTTCCCCATAGGTTTGAGTCCGAGGACCATGCAATACCTTGGTTCTGTCCAAAACTCAGTTTTTCTTCCAAGTAGTTGGTTTCCCTATAGGTTTGAGTCCGAGGATCATGCAATACCTTGGTTCTGTCCAAAACTCGCTTTTGGCATGGGGCCTTGGCTTTAGGGGAATTAGCTCCTCGGCCAAGCCCCTAGAACCATCCATGCGATTGACGTTACAAAGCGTAGCCCCTAGTCAAGAATCATAGCCCCTAGTGGAACTTTACGCTAGAACACTACAACCGGCTGTTAGAAATGACAAGGGAACTGTCTTGACCTCTTCGCCTATGCCAACACACAAGCCTTCCCCACAGACGGTGCCAATTGTAAGGCCAAGATTTGTAACGACCCGTAATAGTGTTGGGTTCGCACGTAAAAAGGCCCAAACAATATCACTTATAGAGCGTGAGTTTGAAAGGCTAGGCCCCAATCACTAGACGGTGGGTTTTTCGTGGAGTTCATACATGGTTAAGCCGTTTTCGTCCTAGGAGTCCTTCTCCCGAAGGCGGGCCGGAGGCTCGGTTTTTGGCCATTTTTCCCACTCCTTTCTAGATTGCCCCACTTTTCCTTTTATACTAGCATGTGTTCCTTATCCTTCGTCCACGTGTAGGATCGACTTTTCCAAGACTGATACTTGTCCCATCAGCCCATATCCAGAGTGGTTGGGGGTGGTTGTAAAAGCTGGAGTGTATGGCTCACATCGGTGTAGAGTATTGAATGACAATAAGGGTAGCTTTCCCTGGTCGTTACACTTTCCAGCGTATCCTTCTCTATTGACCTAGATATTTTTAGATTTTTTCCAAGTCGCTCCTATACCGTTTTTTCCCTTCCTTCCGGTGAGACCTTGGACATGCCGAGGACTGAATTGTCCTCGATTGTATCCCAAGACTATTTTGTACTCGTACATCGAGCCCCGAGCTATAACCTTCCTCGGCTCGAGCCTTGGGCCCCAATGAATAAATGGGCCAGGGCCTCAAATCATTGGGCCCCACAATAACTATCGGTTCTTTTGTTAATTGTCATTATTCTCAATGTTAACGTGACTTACAAGCTAATGACATGACTTTTATTAAGTGACATGGTATAATTAAAATCCATTTTTACACATTAACAAATCCATGACTCGTTTAAAAACCGAATTGCTAACCCGTTATTAAATGAGTCTTCCCTAAATCTCTCTCTCTCTCTCTCTCTCTCTCTCTCTCTCTCTCTCTCAATATTAAAATGGGTCATAGGTTTGCTTATGTCTAAAAGGGTTTTAATTTTTTTAATATTAAAAATGTTGTCACATCACTTAAAATATGTCATATCATTGTTTGTTACCCATATAGACATTGAAACTAATGGAAGTTCACGGAAAGACTAATAACACTTATTTTTCAAACTTTACGGACTAATAGTATTCACTTGAAATTTAAAAGACCAAAAATGCTCACTTGGCAAACTTTAAAAACCAATAGTTGATTTTGACATTTTTTTATTAATTATTTTTTGGTATAACTCTATTTTTATTGATCCTATTTTTTAATCAAGATAATTCATTAAAAATAAACTATATTAGAAAAAATAGGGAGATAATAAAATTTTATATTTTTTCACGATTATTGAAATACTATATTATGATTGGTAGTAATAAAAGTGACACAAATGATAATGTTATTATGTGAAAATGATGTTATTTCAATCATAATTTATCACAATAATTGCCAAGAATTTTGTAACACAATTATTATTCAAATCACTCATTCCTATTTTTGTAACTAATTATCAAAAAACAAAACAATTTCTAAGAATCTTTGACCTGTAAAACCAAAAACCAAAAAAAAAATAAAAATTCTACCTCGTTGATATTAAAATTTTGTTTTATAATAACCAAATCCCTTTCACCCACTAAAAAAAATGATCACGTTAATAATAATGAATTTAAGAAATTTTTTGTGTCCTACTCTATTCAACCAAGCAATTATTACTTATTATTCACATTATATTCAAATGTCAAAACTCAAAACCTTCCATCATTAAAAATATATATTTTAAAAAGATCAATTGTCAACCTTCCATCATAATAATAATAATAATAATAATAATAATAATAGTCGCAAACCTGTGCTATGCACGAGAACCTACCTATTTGTGAGATGGACTAAAATAATTTTATAAAAAATTTAAGAAACTACACCATTGCATAATTTGCTCTTGTATAACTTCAATTTGTATTACAATTTAATGAACAAGCCATTACTTGAATGTGCAATGAATTATAAAAAAATTGTCAAACAATTTCAGATACTGCAAAAAAATAACTCAAAAATCCTGATATTAAAACTTTTGAAATACCAAAAAATATTAAAGAATCGGATGATTCACCGCTTAGAAATTATTGAAACAAAACAAAATATATATGACTAAACAATAGAGAAATATAAGAGAAAGATGGGTTACATTTGAAATAATAATTTCAATTATTGCAAGCTTTTTTATCTTGTAAAAAACGCCTAGAGAGAGTTTGTAGTTTATGTACAAAAATTACTTTTTAAAAAAATACATGAAAAATCATAAAATGATATTTTTATCAAAATAGAGGAGAAGAAAATAACATAAGAAGAGCTCATACCTCTACTCGGCTTAAAATATATATATATATATATATATATGTGGGGCCAAAGAATTTGTGACCCCGACCCACTTTACATTAAGGCCCAAGGCCCAAGTCGAGGAGGGATATAGCCGAGGACATACAATGAAAGTCCAAATAGCCTTGAGACATAGCCGAGGATGACTCTGTCCTCGGCATCTCCAAGGAATTCCTAAAAGAAAGGGCAAGAATGGTATAGGAACGGTTTTGGGAAAAACCAAACACATCCGCGTTGATAGAGAAAGGACCCCTGGACAATATGGCAACAAAGGACAAAGGAAAGGCTGCCATTACTGCAATTAAATACTCTGCGCCAGATAGAGCAATGCATTTCAACTTTTACAACTACCCCCAACCACTTTGGGTATGGGCTGATGGGACAAGTATCAGTCCTGGAAAGTTGAACCTACACGTGGACGTTGGAGGAAGGGTAAAGGCTAATATAAAAGGAGAAGTAAGCAATCTAGAAATAGAGGTTGGGAAAAAAAGGCCTAGAACCAGATCCTCCCAGGCCGTACCGAGGAGAAAGACTTCTCGAGCGGACATAGTTTAGTTCTGTATGAACACCATGACTAACCATCGTCCGGTGACCAAGGCCTAGCCTTTCAAGCTCACGCTCTACAAATTATATTGTTTGGGTCCTTAACGTGCAAACCAAATATCATTTTGGGGTCGTTACAAATTGAGTTCTTACAATATATATTGGGGTTTGCTTTGCTTTTATAGTGTTCATGATTAACCTCACAAATTTGGAGATAAATTATCAAAGTTTAAGTTTGAGTTTAAGTTGAACTTGTTAGAGAGATAGAGTTTCACTCCTAGTTAAGTTTGGATTGAGTAAAAATAAATTTGTTTTAAAAAAATGATAATGATGAGTTTGAGTTTAAGTTGGACTTGTTAGAAAGATAGAGTTTCACTCCTTGTTAAGTTTGGATTAAACAAAAATAATTTTATTTGAATAAAATGATAATTTTATTTAAATATCGTGCTGATGTGAAAAATTGTGAAAGTTTCAGAAGGTTCGGTTATATATATAGATTACATGCAATGCTCAAAATTTTCCATTTCCACCAAGTTCATATATGCTATCCTTATTTGTATTAATGTTACTAAAACCAGCTAATATACAATGCCCCAATAGTTCAAAAGAAAATACTTAAACTTGTCCATTTTCTCGCAATTTCTTATCTACCAAACAAAAATTAGAACAAAAGGGTCTCAAAGTACAAAAACACCTTCCAATGCTCCCACCGATTCCAACTCACAAATTTAGGCACTAACTCAGTCCTAAATCGTTCTAATTCACCCCGACCTTTGCTAACCCTTTCCTTAGCTCGCCCCACAAACTCACCCACCTTCACATTAACATCCGCCAAGCAAACACAGTTTCCTTCTTCCCCGACTCACCGAGCTTCAACCATAATCGATTCAAGCCACGCTGGATCGACCGAGTCAAACTCAGCCATGAAAACCCATCGACCCCATTTGGGTTTGCAAAAGTTAGAACGCGAAAATTGGGTTTGTGGTGGGAATTTTTGGACGTGGGGTTCTTAGGAAGCTTAAGAAGAATGAGAGTTTGAGATTTGTGTGTGAATGAAGCTCAAGAAAATAAAAATGGGTTTGGTTTGTATGAGACCGTAAGCTCCATTGGTGGGTTTTGATTGAGGAATCTGTGACCATGGGCTAGATGAGACCCATGGCAAATGGGGCAATCGTTTCTCGGGTTGTAGAAGTTGGATGTGGATAGTTTGTGGCAAATGGCGGTCTAAGGAAAGAGATCGACCTCTATTCTAAGGAAGAAGATGGTTGTTGGTTTGTGGGTATGGGGGGGTATGGTGGGTTTTGATTGAGAAATTTGTGGGTCTTTATGTGATGCAATGCTTTGCTGTTGGTTTGCCGTGGGTCCGATCGAGGAGGAACTGGTAAAGGAGGAGCTAGTAGAGGAAGGCAGGGAAAAGAAGGCAAAGCATCGAAAGGCAGAGCATTGGGTTTAGACAAGTTTTATTACGTTTTTTGTTTTTGTTTTTTGTTTTATTTTTTTAATATTGTGTTGACGTGAAAAATTGTGGGAATTTCGGAGGTTTTGGTTATAATAATAATAATAATAATAATAATAATAATAATAATAATAATAATAATAATAATAATATATTTTGTCCTAAAGATTTGGACAAAAATGTACCTTACAACTCACAAGTTGACTCATTAGCCGTGTGACCATAATGAGTCAAATATATCCTGAAAAAGTAAAAAGCTAGAAAGGGACAGACACCCGGCCAGTCCCAAAGAGGAGAAAAGATGCCATAAAGATTAAAGCCAGTAGCTAGTGAGGGTGGTAGACTGGTAGCTAGTGAGGGCGGTAGTCTATAAAAATTTTCAAGAAATGCTTTTCATAAAAGTCCATTGGAACTTCTCTTTGAGAAATCCATTCCCATTTCCAAAAATACTAAAAATCTAATAAAATATTTTTCCAAAAATTCCAAGAGAATCAAATAAATATTTTCCAAGAGATGTTTCCAACCCCCCAAAAAGACATTTTCCCAAAAACTCCTAAATACAATTAAATTTTTTTTTTCTAAAAGTGTGTTTTCCCTTAAAAAAAAAACACTAATAAAAACACAAGTTATAGCCACGTTTTTTTAATTGCATTTACAAAAAAAAATGCAATTATAGCTATCCTATTGTCGCGTTTTTAATAAATACAGCTTAAACTATTGACCTATAGCTGCGTTTTTAAAACGTGGCTATAGATTAAGTCTATTGCTTTGTGTTTTTGATAGGCCCTATTGCCACGTTCAAAAAGCATGGCTATAGGTCCAATTGAATTATTAAAAAAAAAAAAAAAAAAAGGAGAAGAAGAAGATGACCTATTTCGGCATTTAAAAAACACTGCCATGGCCAATCTATAGCCATGTTTTTAACAAACACAGGTTAAAATCATGACCAATAGCTACGTTTTTAAAACACGGCTATAGGTTAAGTTTATAACCACCTTTCTAATTGTTTTTAGCCTTGTTTTTTTGGATAGGACCTATTGCCACGTTCAAGAAACGTGGCTATAGGTCCTACCGAATTTGAGAAAAAAAAGAAAAGAAAAAGAAAAAAGGACCTATTACGGCGTTTAAGCCCCTTAACCTCAAGATGAAGCCGACGAAGCCCCCCTCCCCCAAATTTAACCTTTGTCTTTGTTGTCTTTTTTACATGAAAATTGCATGGAGGGCAAGTTGCTATTTTTTTTTTTTTGCTTTTAAATTAATGAGTGAGGTAAGCGATATTTAAATTTCAAAGTGCAATTCTTTTATAAATAAATATGTGATTAAAGCATGTCTACTTGTATTTTTAGTATATTTTCAAAAGAAAGTGAGATGTCTAACACTTTCTTCACATGTAACCGATCGAGCTTTCAAGTCCATGTCTTCGGTTTGAGACATTCCTTTTCCCTTTTAGCTCAAGAGCCCTTAGGATATCCTTTTCCCTCATGGCCATGTGTTACACTCTTAATAGGCCTTAGTTGCCTCTTGTAATTGCTTTGAGGCAACTTCTCCCACGTTGTTTGTGTATATTTGACACGTGTGTTTTGAGGCAATTGATGTAGGTAATTTTGAGGTTTGAAAGTATAAAATTGAGCCATTAGTGCATCAAACTATTAACACCTAAAATACCCACACAGTTATCTCATATGTTTTTTTTTCTCCTCTATCGTGCACTGCCTCACTTCTTTGAGTGCTTGATCATATCTGCCACTCCCCGTTTTCCACTTGCCAAAATATCAATTAGCTATATCTACCTTTTATATATATATATATATATATATATATATATATATATATATTGTGGCAACCCCCAATCTTTCATTCTAGTGCTCTAGATTTGAAACTTGATTTTTGGACAATCGAGTTATAGGAATCGAAACTTAAATATATATATATATATATATATATATATATATATATATATATATATATATATATATATATATATATATATATATATATATTGTGGAACTCGAGTTCCAGAAAAAAATAATAAAAAAAATTCTAAGTTCAACTTCACTATAACTCGATTGTCCAAAAATTGAATTTTACATTTCAAACTTGATTTTCTAAAAATCAAGTTTCAAAACAGGGACATATCCCTAAATAGTTTCAGACAAAAGACATTTTACTAGACAACTTGTGAGAAAGGAGTAAATCCCTATTTTGGCCTCCTTAAAATTCATCAATACAGCTTAACTTGTGTCATAATACAAACCAATGTAACTTGGAAGTTGGAAAGAATTGAGGTCAAGTTAGGCATGTGGTAGCTTATTATTATTATTATTATTATTATTATTATTATTATTATTATTATTATTACTGTTGTTGTTGTTGTTGTCGTCGTCTATGTGGTTATACAAGATAGGCCAAGACAAGACAAGACAAGATGGCAATCCCTGTGTAACGCAAGGTTGTTAAACCCGGACGGACCGTCATTTATTCGACCGGGAAACCCGTGAACCGTTCAAATTCACGGTCCGTATAAGGTAAGGAACCGTTTCATGCGAAAAAATCATGGAACTGTCCGGACCGCAGATCCCCGCTTGTCGGTTACGTGAACCGTGATCGGTTCACACGGTTCGGACGGTTCCCTTATTTCAGCCCTTAAACGATGTCGTTCCAACCTTTTTTTTCCCCCCTATACGGCGTCATTCCATCTTTTTTTTTTAACCCTCTCTCAAAAATTACTCTCAATCCTCACTCTCTCAAGTCTTAATCACTCTCTCGTCTGCTTTTTCCTCGTCGCCATTGCACCGTCGCGCACTCAACCCCGATCGCAGCTCACTCTCTCACGCTTATCTCTACCTCTCTCCCTTGTCCCCGTCGCAGCTCACTCTGTGCCTCGTCGCCGTCGCCGTCATTGGTACTTTAATCTGTTTTTTCTTTGTTAATATTTGCAAGTTGATTGTGGATGATAATATAGATTTGAAGTGTTGGTGTGTAAATTGATTTGGGTCAATTGAAAATTGATTGTGGATGATGATATAGATCTGAAGTGTTGGTGTATGTGAAGACAAGACTTGTGATATTATTGTAATTGTGAAAATTGATTTGGGTCAATTGGTGTTTAAATCGTCAAAAAATTACTTTGTTGTGTCTGCAGCTTCTTGTTGCATGTTTTTTTTTTTTTTTTATTTTTTATTGCTGTTGATTTCAATAATATTTACATTATTCTCAAATCATTTGCCCCATTACTAAAAGCAATCTCAACATAATTGAAATCCCAGAATTAACACAGCATCTGAATATGCTAGATTTCAAATTTACTCAACTACAACTATCGGACCACATATTAATAAAAAAATAAAAAGAGAAGAAGAAAAATGACCCTCAAGAATAGAACATGTGGACCATGGACCTGTTTCAAAATGAGTTTAGTGATAGAACAAGCGGACGCCTTATAGTATCTTAGCTAGTTTTTTCTTATGATGGTGTCCTGAAAACAATTGGCCCTAATGTCTCACATACTTGACAAGCACAATGAAGAAGAAATGACTAATCAAAATGTGAAACAAAAGTAAGCTAATGGCTAGTCAAAGTGAGAAGAAGCAAAAACAGCAATACAAGTACCAATGACTTGCAGAAACCCCGTGCTTTCCCGGATAAGAAGACATTATTCTTAGAAACCATGTGCTTTCCCAGCAATACAAGTTAGTTATTTAGATTTTTTTTTTTTTTTTTTTTTTTTTTTTTTTTTAGGTTTGTTGCATAATGAGTAGGTTTTGTGGAAAGTTGAAAAGGAAAAGTGAATGTGGGATTAGGATGTTTCAAGGATCAATTTTTGTATTATGGTTCAATTAACTTGTGGAAAGGATGTTACATTTGAAAAGTTTTTTTGTCTAGTGACTTGTTTCTTTCATGCATTTTTTATGGAAAGGAGTTAACAATGTGTAATTGTGTACTGTATTTTTGTAAGTTTTATGTATTTTTTAGAAATAAGCTTTTCTAAATGAATTAGGCTATTTTCGTTAATTTTTCTATTTTTTTTATTAATTTAATGTTTTTATATATATTTAAAATAATTATTAAATTAATTATGACGTCATTACGGTTCGACCCCGATTCGACCTCGGTCTGACCTCAAAACCCTTGAACCTCTCCCTTTTACGGTTCAATGAACGATCTGAGCACGAAAACCTTGGTGTAACGTGGAACAGTGGAAGGGTTGTTACTTATCTACCAACAATTTTTTTTTCTTTATTTTTTTGCTGAATGATCTACCAACAATTTGGGATTTCATGTTTGTGAGGTGGCATATTGATATCATATATAGGCGTATTTTTCTTTTAGGGGCCACACCATGGTGTATGCAACTCTGCATGTATGTACATGTATGATGTATGGGGTAATAATGAATTTGTATATCTGATGTGGCTTAATCATGCCCTGATAACCTTAACAACTATGTAGTTGAGTCCTTTTTGGTAATTTGAACCCGAAAGAACAATTTCAGTCCAATGTTATTCAAACGCACAGTTGTGATTTTAAAAATAGAAATCAATTTTTTTTCATCTCTTCTCTTGCTTGTTAGGCTCACAATTTTGCTTGTTGGGCTACCCATTATATTTGAGACGAACCTTTACGCACCTTTTCTCTTATTTTGATTCTCTTCCAATGGTGTTAGATTTTTTTCAAAAAAAAAAAAAAGATAAAATTTATAATAAATTTTTTTATGTGAAAGTAATTTTTTTGGGACTAAAATGCAAATGTACCCTCTAAATTTGACTGAAATTAATTTCAGTTTTCTAACTTTACTTTTGTTCAATTGAATTATTTAAGTTTTAAAGTTATTTAATTCAAGCCTTTTTTCTAATTTTGTTAAACAAATTTTTGAAAAAAATTTTTACATAAAAATTCTATAAAATATTTTAATTAATTTTATAGATTTTTTTAAAATGTGAAAATAGGACTATAAATGAACTAAGTCGTTTATAAACAATTTGAGCTTGGTTTGATAAAAAGCTCATTCAAGTTTGTTTGTTTATATATAAGCCAAGCTTAAATTTTAGTTTTAGGCTTGTTTAATAAAAGAGCCAAGCCCAAGTAAAAAAAAAAAAAAAAATTGTTTATGAGCAAGCTCGTGAACATTAGGACTTGATACAAAATAAGTTGAGTTTAGACTTATTTATGGGTTTGGTAATAAAATTGATATGAGTTTTGACAAATAAACTCATGTCTTTCTAAAATTTTAATTAATTAGGAGTTGATACCACTTATCTAAACCAAATAGGCTTGATAATAAGCTTGATATGAGTTTCATAATATACTTATGTTGGATCTCAAGCCTAAAAGCATGATATTGAGCTCAAGTTTAACTTGATTTTGAGCTTGAGCTGGCTTGACTAATTGTCAAGCCAAGCCAAGTTGAGTTCAAGCTTTTATACTTTATAACGTTCTTAAACTTGAATATTATTTGTAAGCTTGGATTCAAGCTCAAGCTAAGCTTAAACATTCTAGTCTTTGTTGTCAAGTTGAGCTTGAACTTTCACCACTCAACAAAGCTCGGCTCATTTACAACTCTATGTTTTTTTTTTCATTCCAAATTTGAATCTTGACGCTCAACGGTTTGTAGTTGTGTTCTCTCTATACATATAGAAACTAGTCAGGGCAACACGTGCCTTGCACGTGCTAGCCATGGGAAAAGAAAAGTAGTGATTAGGATCAAATTTAGATTTTATTTGTATCACAAAATAAAGATATAGATCATTTGATTTTTAAAATACATAGAGATTTACATTAATTTTAAGAATTTTGATAATTAAGTCATAAAAAGTTAATCTCATTCGTATAAGACCGTGACAGATCCCAGTCCAATATTTTATTATTTTATTTTGACCTATAACATACACCTCAATAGTTGTGAATATATTGTAATAACAAAAAAATGTCACAACATTTTTAGTTGTGCTAGATTTCGGTATAATATTTTATTATTTTATTTTATTTTATTTTGACCCATAAGGAATTGACACATGCGTCACAACATTTTTATAATATCTCTATGTATATATTGTACTTAATTACAATGTAAATTTATATTGTAGACACAAAAAAATGGCAAATTTTGTACACATTTACAAACTTTGTACAATATTTACCATTTTTTGTGCAAATGTGTATAATATTAACCACTTTTGTGTATTTATAATATAAACTTGCATTGCAAGTACAAAGTAAACATATAAAGATCTTATATAAAAAAAAAAAAAAAAAGCTCAAACCAACTGGCATACTTGAAGAGGAAAAAAAAGAAAAAAAAAAGTGCACCTCACTAATTGAATAAACCAAAAAAATATTATTCATGAACCTTTGGCTCTTTTGATATAGTTAATAGATATGCTAGCTTACATAAATATTTAAAAGAAAAAAAAAACACAAACCGATAATTGGAAAAAAAAAAAAAACTTTAGGTTGTAGAAATTAAATGTAAAAATGTTATGGACTTAGCATTTTTTTATTTGATCTATAAGAAACTGAGATCTCAACAATTGTGAAAATATTATGATAACAATAAGTGTTGTAACATTTTCTCAAAACATTTATTTTTAGTTGTGTTGGTCACAGTCACGAGTTTTTTCAATATATTTTTATCTATAGTCACAAAAAAATGTTGATAAACGCCTTTAGTTTCTACATTCTACATTTGCACTCAATTGTTGAAAAAGTCACATATGTATTTCTACAGATGAAATAACTGTTGAAATAAGTGGTAAGAAATTCACATATATATATATATATATATATATATATATATATATATATATATATATATATATATATATATATATATATATATATATTTCCACGGTAGCTTTAGTTCTCTGTTGTATGATTAATATGATACAATATTCAGGCTTGTAAGGAAATATTTCTTCAAAATATACTACATTCCTTGATTCAATAATGGTATTCACATTCATGTCAGGAACGTTAGATTTATGAATTAGAAACTGATATGCACTGTTATTATGAGCATAATCAATGAAAACACAATCTACCGATTTTGATCCTATCTTTATCCTTTTAGGAATAGGGACAACCGCCAAACACCCCCACACCTTTAAGAATTGATAGGAAGGCTTTTTACCTTTCCGTAATTCATATGGTGTCTTCTTGGTTTTTTTTTTTAGGCAATTTATTAAGAACATAATTGGTGGAAAGAATAATTTCCCCTACAAATTCTGTAGTAAACCAGAACTTATCAACATCGCATTTATCATTTCTTTCAACGTTCTAGTTTTCCTTTCAGCAACTCCATTTTGCTGAGGTGAATAAGGTGCAATGGTTTGATGAACAACACCATGCAGTAAACAAAACTCACCAAAAGGTGATTCATATTCCCCACCTCTATCACTTTTTAGAACCTTAATATTTTGTTGAGTTGATTCTCAACCTCATTCTTATAATGCATGAATGCCTCAATTGCCCCATCCTTGCTCCTTAGCAAGTACACATAACAATATCTAGTGCAATCATCAATGAAAGTGATGAAATATTTCTTACCACCTCTAGTTTGTACAGATTTCATGTCACATACATCACTGTGTATTAAATCTAGAGGTTTAGTGTTTCTTTCAATGGATTTAAAAGATGCTCTAGCTATCTTAGCTTCTACACAAGTTTCACATTTATGATCAAAATCAATTTCAAATTAGGCAATAAATTTAAATTGATTAGTCTATGTAAAGTATGATAATTAACATGGCCCAATCTACCATGCCATATATTAGATGACTCAAGCATGTAAACAGAAGATGTACCCTTATTATTATAAATAGTAGGAAAAGTAGTCATTACATTCATCTTAAACAAGCCATTGCTCAAATATCCTTTGCCCACATACATTCCACTTTTAAAGAGTGAAAATTTGTCATATTCAAAGACCAACTCAAAACAATTCTTTCTCAACAATGAGCCGGATACAAGGTTCTTTTGAATTTCTCACATGCATGCAAGACATCTTTGATCTTTCAAAGTAAGAAATTTGCCCGTAGTTATTTTGAGCACAACCTTTCCAATTCCTTCAATCTTAGAGGTTGAAGAATTTCCCATGAAAATTTTTCCTCCATTACGCACAAGATTATATGTAGAAAACATTTTATTTTTTGAACATACATGGTGAGTAGCCCTAGTATCCACCTACCATTCCTTGATATTTCCTCCTACTAAGTTCACTTGAGAAATCATAGCAGAAATGTTCATGTTGGTTTGAGTCAAAACAGAATTCACTGCGCAATGATTTCTCAACCATTTCTTTTGACATTTTTGCCAAACAAAGACTCAATCAACTTGAATCCGAAAATCAGAAAAATATATAACACAACTCGAAAAGTGACTATCTAAAAGTAAGAGCCAAAAATGCATGCATGTTATATATTTATTAACTCAATCTACAGTAAATAAAGAAGAGAAAAAAGTATTTAATGCATGATATCAAAACAAATCAAAGTCTGACACAATCACTATTGTAGAATAGACAATACGGTCCAAGTAGTGTCTCCTTTCAATACTCTCCCTTTTGGATTCGGGTTTTCAACATCCCAATTAAAAGTATGAATACTATTGTTGGTAATCATATTGCGAAGGAGATTGGAGTTTCATTTGGTGATAGACACTCCAAAAAGTGGGCTTGCTTGGGGTCCTTTTCTCATGATTCGGGTAGATGTAGACATCCCAAAACCTCTTATGAGGGGAAAAATGATTTGCATTGAAGAGATGGAGGATGTTTGGGTATTTTTAAGTATGAGAGGTTGCCTACATTCTGTTATCGATGTGGTATACTGGGCCATCAAGATCGTGATTGTCGTGGGGATTAATAAAGGATGCTTTCATACAAATGACGATATGCTTGAATTTGGTCCTTGGCTAGGAGTTGTAGCCCCAAAAACCAAGAATAAAAAAGGAAATTCCAATCCACACAAATACATTGATGTTGAAATAGAAGATACATTCCTTTTTGATGAGGAAGATGATGCGGTTGGGGGTGATAAACTTTAGCAACAAGCACTGAAAATGACATCTACCGATGAGTTCACCGGAAAGATGATTAAAGGTCACTTGGCACGGTAAGAAACTCGGAGGAACACGGAGATTCAAACCGTTGGGTTCCAACTCAAATTTCAAATTCAAAACTAGATAATGGTGAGCCCGAATTTATAGCACCAAATACCATTATTCCCTCAATGACTCAAGTTTTGAATTCACAAGAAGATCGGCTAGTTGTTAACCCGATGGAATCCAATGATGTTGGGCGACAAATATTGGATAAACTTGCTCCCTGTTTTGAGGGATACACTTACAACACAACTCTTCCAGGTCCTGAGAAGATGGAAAGTGGCAAGTCTTTGCATAGTAATCAACAATTGATGATGGCGAAGGATAGAATAGTGGATGATTCAAATTCAAATGGGGAAAGTTCAAATGGGAATATGGAGCTGGATTTTCTACCCAACGAAGGTGAGGATTTCCCGGATCAGAAAAAATTATCTCTTCGGTCTTGGAAACACATCCTTAGGAGTTCCAATAACAAAGCTACAACTAAAGTTTCACCTAAACCTTCAAATCAGTCTCCCAATTTGAAGGTGTTGAGCTCAAGCGACATTTTGAAAACCATGATACCAATCACTCTGCAGAATCGCATTCACATCGAAAAAAACAAGCCATTAATCCACTTGATACCCATTATTTCTTTCCTCTAACTAGGGTTGGTACTCAATCCCCCCCTTCTCTTCAATGAAAATTCTTAGCCTTTCAAATCCATTAAAAAAAATTTGGAAAAAAAAATTGACAACCATTGATGATGCTTCCAAGGACAACATGGCTTCAACCTTTAATCCAACTGAATCATGTATACACTTGCTTTGAGATTGTTCCTTTGCACAAGTTGTTTGGCTTCATTCTCCTTATTGGAATTCTTTCAGGCTGGTCATGCATGTTTAGGTTTTTTAGTAGTTAAATGAATTGATCTTAGAAGTCTATGTTCTCGTCTTGCTACCTACACTATGGAGTTCATGGAGGTCAATGCAATCAAGATTAGAGTGTATTCCTTGGAAGTGGTTGGTTAGATCTTGAAGGATATATATATATATATATATATATATATATATATATATATATATATATATATATATATATATATTTTAGTTTCTTTTAAAATGTAATTGTGTTTCTCTAGCTATTTCTAGTGTTGCAACTTGTAAAAGAGAATGAGAAGGCCATTATTTTGACCCTTCTTTCTCTTTCCCCACTGTATACCATGATCTTGAATGAATAAAGTCTACTATCGTTTCCCTTTTTTTTTTTTTTAAAAAGAAGAAAAGAAAATAGCCAACACAGAAAAAGAGATTATAGAGCCACGTGAATCACTATAAGGTCATAAGCAAATATGATATTATATCCAACTAATATTCAAAATACCAAATTGCAGGCACAATTCATACAATGACTGAGCAAATGAAAACAAACCCCAGCCAAACAATGATTCAAGTAAGACCAATTAGCCTATTATAATATAATTTAGGCAAGAAAGCAAGTTCTTGAATAGTCTATAGACGAACAACGAACAAGGTAGTGAGCAAAACTTTAGTACAATGGAGAGAGAGAACTTGAAACGTTCTGATGAGGAAGCAGATACTCGGCCCACAATGCCAAGAAATTCAAGGATATTCATTAGGTAGCAGAGGATAAGGAAGAAAATCTACATGCTAAGGTAGGAAGTTTCAGAGATAAGTTGGTGGGAGCAATTCCTGGGGCATTTGAGAAAGCCATTGGCTTTGCTAGTGCCATGCAAGAAGATGTGGAATCTGATAATGAGGATGAGCAGACACGGGATGGCGGTCTCAGAGTGTGCTTCTCCAGGGATGATAAAACCCGTATGAGAGCACCTTGGTATCAAGCCCTCATCATTAAACCTTTTGGAAGAAAGGTGGGTTATTCTTTTCTTGCTTCTAAGATTAGGAGTATGTGGAATCCAAGGGGAGCTATGGATTGCATTGATTTAGGATTTGACTTTTTTCTAATCAAGTTTGAACTTAGTGAGGATGTTGATAACATTCTAAAGGGAGGCCGTTGGTTTATAGGGCAGCACTTCCTGGCCATTAGGCGTTGGGAGCCTGAATTCCTAGCATCTTGAAAGAACACTTTCTTTTGTTGCGGTGTGGATTAGGTTGCGAGAATTACCTATTGAGTTCTATGAGCATAATGCATTGTTAAAGATAGATAGAGCTATTGGCCCTGTTTTGCATATTGATGCAAACACCGCCAACAGGGCTAGAGGGTGTTTTGCCCGTTTATGTGTACAGGTCAAGCTTGACAAGCCTCTTGTTAGATCCATTTACATGGGGAGACTTAAACAGAGCATCTAGTATGAAGGTATTGGTACTCTCTGCTTTGAATGTGGAAGAATTGGGCATAATAGGGAAGTTTGTCCATTCTTAGTCCGTGGGAATTGTAAGGGTGTTTAGAAGGAGAATCGTAGTGGAAGCCGGGAGGAATAGAGAGGTGTTGCAGCAACACCTGAGGTGGAGAAAGCTCCCGCCAGCCAACAGGACGAATATGGGGAGTGGATGATAGTGACTTGGCGTAAGCAAATGAACAGGACTCGTGACAAGCTAAATGGCCCAAGTAGGAGCCAAACTGATGAGTCTTCCCAAATGCCGTATGAAAAGACCTTGCCTAGAGCAGGGGAAGTAGATAGGGTAGTGGGGAAAAGAAAGGCGCCACATTTTCAGATTGACAGGTCACATAGGGAAGAGTCTAAGAACACCCCGTCTTATCAAAATAAGATAGGCGATGGAAGAGGTACAAATAGGAATGGAGCTTGTGCCAACCCTAGAAAAAAGGACAAAGTTATCGTTGGAAATAAAAAAAGTGTTATGGGCCTAGGTAAGGATAAAGGTATGTTTATGTTTGGGGCTAGTGCGGGCCCATCGAAGGATGTTGGGTTGGACCAAAACCCTTTTTCTTTTTCAAAAGTAGCTACATCTAAGGCAAGACTAGTTTTAATAGGTAAAAAAGGGGAGTCTAACACCCCGAGCTTCAACAACTATGGAGAGAGCAGAGAAGTGGGCGTTGTTCTACGGGAGCAAAATTATACCAATCGGAGACGAGATGATCAAATGGATAAGGCGGGACCCAACGGAGATCCGGGGGTGGTTCGATTTGGAGCTGATGTTGGCCTGGAAAATTATGTTTCCATTGACAGAGGAGAGCGGAGAGTTGGGGTACCTTCCATTGATGAACAACGCATGGGAGTTGACCTCGAATCCGTGGTGGAGGTTTGTCATGGACAGACCAGCGGTTCAAGCACCTCCACCAACAAACTCAAGCTCGTCGATGATAAGTTCAAGCATTCAAATCTCGAAAAATCGCTGATCGAGGCAGAAAAGGAATGGATGGAACCCGTGATTACAGTGAGGAAGATTCTTCAAGACAAGCATGTGGAATGCTTTATGAAGGGGAGTTTGCACAGGGTGAAGATGATCCAATTTGCAGAAGCCAACATCAAAGGTACCATTTTCACCGAGGAAACAATAGGGGAGATGGGAGTTGTTCACCACTCAATCACCCTGTTTCGAGAGAGTTTGTTGAGGAAGGCGGAGGTGATAGGCGAATGGAGATTGAGAGACACCGAGGATTCTTCTTCCTTAGTGCTGTTTGATCCTTCAAAAATCCCATTTAAAATTATGAATATCCAGATTTGGAATTGTAGGGGTGCTATGAAACCCCAATTCAGAAAGACAGTGATGGACTTTGTGGAGTGGCATACTCCAATGCTTATGGTGATCACAGAGACCAGAATGAGTGGTGCTAGAGATGTGGAGATGATTGAGTCCTTACCTTTGATGGTTCGTTGGTAGCTGATACAATTGGCTTTGTTGGGGGCAATTGGCTACTTTGGAGGACTGACTTGGTGCATGTGGAAGTCCTGGCCGCAATCAAGAGGAGATCCATGCCATCATCCGGGTAAGGTCTTAATCCTTTAGCTAGATTATTAGTGCCATTTATACTAGTCCTAGGTTTGTTGAAAGATGCATGCTTTAGGAAAATCTTAAATTGATAGCCACCTTGCATGATCTCCCTTGGGCTCTTATGGAAGACTTTAATGAGGTTATTACTGAGGAAGAAAAGGTTGGGGGTAATCCTATTTGTCAAAGAAGAGTGAGAGCTATTTTTGATTGTATGAATGAGTGTCAAATGATGGATTTGAGGTTCTTAGGGCCTAAATTTACTTGGACTTACAAGAGAGAATTGGGGGGGGGGGGGTCTCATCCAATGTAGACTTGATAGAGTTTAGGCTAACCTTGACTGAAAATCTTCTTTCCCTGAAGCAAATGTTACTCATCTAGCCAGGGTTAACTTTGATCACTGCCTTCTCTTACTTAATCTATGCCCTAATTTGACTAATGCCTCCAATCGTCCCTTTAGGTTCCAACCTATGTGGTTGAGCCACAATGACTTTCCAGCTATTGTCAAGGAATCTTGGGCTGGCATGGATGATAATCTAGCTGGGGCTATCACTAGATTCACTCATAAGGCCCAAACCTTGAATAAAGAAGTATTTGGTAACATTTTTGTGAGGAAGAGACAGATCATGGCAAGGTTGTTGGGAGCCTAGAAAGCTCTTGCCGATAATCCTAATACCTTTTTGATAAATCTCCAAGAGCAGACTAGTCAAGAATATAATGAGATTTTATAGCTTGAAGAGGATATGTGGGCAATGAAATCTAGAGTCAATTGGAGCATTTTTGGGGAGAGAAACACTTCCAATTTTCATATGACTACCTTGGCTAGAAGGAGTAAGAAAAAAATTACCAGCATTTTGAATGATGAGGGGGTTTGGGTCCATAATGTGGAGCAAGTCCAAGAGGTATTTACCAAAAGTTTTGTAAAGCTTTACCAGATCGACCAAACTGCTTGCCCTAAAGATGGGATTTTGAGTGGTGCATGAGGTTGGAGATAGATGAAGCCAATTCTGTAGGTCTGATGCCTTCTGATAAAGAGATTTGGGATGCCCTTAGATCCATGAAGCCATACAAAGCCCTGGGAAGTGATGGGATGCATCTTGGTTTCTACCAGAGGTTCTGCCTTGAAGTTGGGGAATCCATGCGAAGTGAGGTGAAGCAAATTTTTGCAAACCAAAAAATCCCTGATTACCTTAACCAAACTCTTATTGCTTTGATCCCTAAACAATTGGGACCTGAGATAATTAGCCAATACAGACCTATTAGCTTATGTAACATTGTCTATAAAATTGTTTCTAAAATCCTTGTTCAAAGAATTAGACCCCTCTTGACTAGACTCATATCTCCTATGCAAGCTCGCTTTTTGGAAGGGAGAAGAGGAGCAGATAATGTTATTATTACTCGGGAACTTATTTACTCCCTTGGGAAAAGGAGAGGTAAAGAGGGGTATATGGTGGTGAAGATAGACTTGGAAAAAGCTTATGATCATTTAGAATGGAGTTTCATTAGAATGGTGCTCATCCACTTTGGGTTTCCTGAGAACATTATTAAGCTTATCTTAAGTTGTGTGTCTACAACATCAACTTCTCTTCTATTCAATGGAAGCAAACTCCAACCTTTTTGTCCCTTAAGAGGAATCAAACAAGGTGATCCCATTTCACCCTATCTATTCCTTTTATGCATGGAATTTCTTGGGGCTCAAATAACCAAAATGTGTGAAAATAATAAGTGGGATATGGTCAGAGCTTCAAGAAGTGGGCCTAGCTTCTCTCATGTCTTCTTTGTTGATGACATTATGCTATTCGCCAAAGTCGATACCAAGAATTGCAATACCATCATGGAAGTTCTTAACAACTTTTGAAACCTGGTTGGGCGGAAGGTAAATTATTGCAAGTCTAGAATCTTCTTTTCTCCCAATGTCACTACTAGGAGGAAAAGGACTATGTGCAGAAGACTAGGGATCCTTGCTACCAATAATCTTGGGAGATATCCGGGGTTCCCTATCATCCACAAAGGCAGAGTTGGTAATGCTTTCAACTTTATTCTTGACAAGGTCCAAAGTAAGCTAGTTGGGTGGAAGTCTAGATTCTTTGTCAAAGAGCGGGAAAATTAGTGCTTGCCAAATCTGCTGCTGCCCCCATTGCAGAGTATTACATGCGGTGCCATAACCTCCCAGCTAAAGTGTGTGATAAAATGATGAGGGATTTCATTTGGGAGTCAACTGATGAAAGAAGAAGAATGCATATGGTTAGGTGGAGTACTGTTACATTGCCTAAAGATTTGGGAGGTTTGGGACTTTATTCAATGAAGCATAGGAATGAAGCCATTTTAGCCAAACTTTGTTGGAAATGAGAAAGGGAAGTCTTGGGCAAATATGCTGTTAGCAAAATACCTCTGTCCCAACAGAATGACTCAAGAAGGAAGAAAATTACCCTGCTCTTGGGTTTGGGCAGCTTGCAAAAAGGGAGGGCCGATCTATGTTAAAGGCTTGAGATGGATTGTCGGGAATGGTGATTTTGTGAATATGTGGATGGATTTTTGGTTACCTAATGGGAGATTAAGGGAGCTTATTGTTGGCCCCCCTGAATTGAGGAGAAGAAGAGCTGACTGTTAGACAATGTTTTGATGAAAACCATGATTGGAAGCCTTCAAGCATCTCCTTTGAGCTCCCAGCAAGTGTGCTTAACACCATTAAGGCCACACCTTTCTCTTATGAACCTCAAGCTAATGATAGTCTCATGTGGGACTATTCCAAAAATGGCTCATTCTTTATTCAAGCAGCCTGCCTCATTGCAAAGGGATTAAACCCCCTGAACCTGGATACTTTGTCATTTAAATGGGTTGGAAGTCTGAAACACTCCCAAAGATTCAATTCCTTATATGGCTTTGTTTCCATGATAGTCTACCCATGGCTCATGTGCTGGGTTCAAGAGGTTTAATCCTTGATCCATTGTGCATGTTATGTTATTCCTTGGAAGGTATTCCTTGGAAGGTGCTGTTTCCTATGGGTATGTAGTATTTGTGGACTCACAGAAACAACTTTCTGTTTAGGTCAGGTACTTTGGATCCATAGGTTTGGAGAAAATGCATTTAGGACAGTCTTGAGTTCTTCTCAATTGGGCTTGTAACTAAGACAAAATAATTGAAAACCATTGTTTCTATGGGATGGGAGAAGCCACCGAGGGGTTGGGTGAAGCTCAATACTAATGGTTCAGCTATGAGGAATCTAGAAAGAGTAGGTGGAGGGGGTTCGATCAGAGACCATGATGGGATTTGGCTGAAAGGTTTTGCAAGAAGGATTGGATACACCGATAGCATCTTGGCTGAACTATGGGCGCTTAGAGATGGGTTGTTGCTAGCCAAGGAAATGAGAATTCAACAACTAATAATTGAACTTGATGCTTTGAGTGTTGTTATCCTAATGAACAGTGAATCTGAAAATTTATTAATGGAACCACTCCTAACTAATTGCAGGAACCTTTTGAAGGAGTTCCCAAACAAGCACGTGATCCATGCCTTTCGTGAAGCAAACCAATGTGCTGATGCATTGGCTAAACTTGGATCATAGTCTTTGTAAAGTTTTGCTATTTTTTGTAACCCACCGCCTGTGGTGGAGGCTATTTTGGCTTTTGATAAGGCTAATATGCATTGTAACAGACTTGTGAATTCTTAGTTTTTATGTTATCTCATGGTTTCACCAAGAAAAAAGAAATAGTCTATAGACACTATACTAACAAATCTTTTTTTTTTTTTTTTTGAAGGAACACTATACTAACAAATCAGTATGTAAAAGGTTCAATTGTCAATCACGAAAACCAATGTTATCAGAGAACTAAATATCACATATTAACTTTACAATTTAAAAATAGATATTTGCGATAAACGATAAACCCACAGATTCCAAACCCAGTTTTTTCAAGTTTTTCCTAGTATATAAACAATTGCAGATTAACGTATTTCAATCAACACATAATTCCTTTCATCATAAATCACAAGAGTAAAGTAAAATATAAACGAAATCTGCTTTAAGATCGTTGGACATATTTCAACAATTTACTTTTGTGATAAAGTAAAAGGAACAACATACAGATCTAAATATAAGTAATAACACAAATAGATGTGATAGACAAACACAATAAATAGATACTGTATATATAAAAAGAAATTTGCAAATAATAAAAAAACTCACAGACCAAATGCGTGAAGGATGAATGATTCAGATCAAGTCCGGTATTTGACAGAATCTCCCGAAAGCAAATTTCGTCCCTCACACAATCACTGTGATGTTTTGAGACTCACGGACGTCCGCCTCCTAAAATAAAATGATCTATAGTACGGAAATGAAGCACTCAAGGCCATGCTTTACGAACTACTCAATGTCTCTTTCTCTCTCTTTGACATTGTAGTGGACCTTTTTGAGATTGTGGGCTAGGGCGCCTCCTGCTCCACTATGGCCCAATGGTTCTGGGTAAGAGAGTCAGGACCGGTCTAATTGTAACTCAACTTGAACCGACTTGTGCACAAATTAAAGCCCATTTGTTGAAACTTTGGTCACATGCCCATGGCTGATGAGACTATAACGAAAGAGTTATAGCAGACAAATACAATCTGACGACAATAAAGAAATATACTTGCTGTTAGACAGAATAAGTAAAGGATTCTTAATCAAAACAAGGACAGAAGACGTCGTAACACCAAGAAATACATTTTAAATGAAATGGCAAAGGCGAAAGATAAATAACACTAGTATTGAATCAATAAAAGCAAAGAAGGAATGGCTAATATGTCGTGTCCAGTTGCGCTACGAGACTATGACCAAGGAGAGAACCACTTCCTCAATGTGAATAACCTCTCAGGAAGATCCTGCTGTAGAAATTACCCACTTTGAGAGAACGGACCTAAATGACTTATGCCCAAAAAAATCCTTAATCCTTAATAGAGGGTAGTCTTTTAGAGGGAGAGAAGGGGTTAGCCTATTGGTGAATGCCTATGGGCATTCTCTCGTACTATCCCTCATGGCATGCACCTAGTAGTTTTAACTCATCATTTCTTCTTTTGGGTGGTATGTCATCCCGAAGGGACATCTTTCCTAAAAGAATTTGAATAGGAACCCCAAAATAGGCTCCCTCCTTCTTCCCACTTTGCCCGATCAGTACCCTCACTTACTCTGACCTATGACCCATCACTCTTGTATTGGCTGAGTACAGGCTAGTAGTGTCTAGGACTTGTGCGTTTTCCACTTCCGTGTATGTCCAAAGCTTGTTTGCTGCTCATGCGTTTGCCATGGTTTGAAGGCTCATTTGTGCATTCTGCCACTTATTCTTGACCTCTTATGACATGAATTGTCTTTTGATCTTCCATTCTTAATGGCTTGTTCCCTTCAAGGGCTGGGCCTTGCTATTGTGGGCTTTTCTCTCTCTAACCCACTTTTTGCTCCTTCCGTAAACTTGCTACCATTCTTGCCATGCCACTCTGTTATTCTTGTTGTGGTTTTACTTGACCCGTGCTTGTTGGGCCTCTTTTGGGTCTGCTACGTGCTTTTCTTTCACTTGACTACAGTGACCCAGCATTGTCATTAGGTCTGCATTCATGCTACTTGGGTTTCCTCAACCCATTCCATTGCTTATGAACTTCCTTGGCCCATCTCTTCTTTCTTGGGCATCCTCCGCTCACTTTCTTTCTTTGGGCATCCTTGGTCCATTCCAACTCTGCATTCCCATGAGTTTTTGCTAACTCTTTTGGGCTTCCCCACCCTAATTACCATGTCCTTTAGCTTTGGGGTTCATGGGTCTTCCATCAACCCCTTACTTACTTACTTCATCACTTTGGGCTTGCCTCGGCCCATTCTTGCTTTCATATTGCCTATGGGTTCACTACTTCTTTCTCTGGGCTCCTTTAGGCCCGCTTGCTTCCTTCGAGGCTCATTTATAATTTTATGGGCCTTTGATCCACCATTCCTCCCATTCGGACTTAGTGGTTTTTTCTCTCAATTTACCAACTCTTTTATGCCCATATTGTTGGGCTTCTTCCTGCTATTGGGCTCTTCCAAAATGAGCATCAACAGACACAAAATGAAATGCACAAAAATATTCTCACTTTTAGAGTTTTTCTAAAAAAGTAGTTTTTATGAATGAGGGATTATGAAAAATTATACGTTATTGAATAGACACTCTATTTCAGTAATAATTGTTGTGCACAAACTAACTGACTTACAAATTAAATTAATAAAATATTATTATTTGGACAAGTAGGCTCAGTCCACATATGCCAAAAGTCCAACTCAATGTCCAACTCATGAGCATATAAACTTATATATTATCTCTTTTCTTTCCTATGTGGGACTCAGGATTTTTACCACTTTTAATAACATCTTCAAGTGAACATAGAAAACATCAATCTTATTCACTCCATGCTATTTTTCCAACATCTTCTTCCTTCATGCCTTATTTTCTTCATTTCCCACGTGGTTTCTACCTCTGTTATTTGATTTTTTTGGGCATTTTATTCTTTACCAAGTTTGAGGCTTTCCACTTCTATTCGTCCTTTATGGAAAATGATGTGGGCTTGTTGGGCTTGCCTCATTTTGCCTTTCTAAGTTGGGTCCATGGGCCTTTCAAGGTCTTTCTCTTATTACTTTCTATTAATTCTTGTCGATTTGGCCTATTGGGCCTTCTTTCTCTTTCTTCTTCCTTGGGCCCATTCAAGACCTGTTCTTATTTCTTGTAGAGGGCATTTCACCATGGTTGACTCTTCCACATTACCCATGGACCAATGTTTTCTATTCCTTGTTCTTTATGGATATTCTTTTTCCTTGGGCCATTGCTTGGGCCATACCTATTCACTTTTTGGGCCCTAGGGGTGTGGCCCTATTGCTTTGCTTTTATTCTCTAATCTCTCCTTCCTTTTTCTTGGCTTGGTTTGAGCTTTTCTGCCGTTCAGCCTTTGTGTCCATATTATCAAAAATGGTTATCAACACAGGTCATCAAACAATCGATGTCGAAAAGTTTGTATGAATGGTATTGGTTGATTAATAATATAGGCAACAATCTGTCATGTAATTTTTAGAAGTCTTAGAATTTTTTGGTATTTAATTTCAAGATTGTAATATCCTAGTGGTTGGTGATACTTTTTTTTGGGGGCTAATATTTATCTGTTTACACTGAATAGAATTACTATTATTATTATTATTATTATTATTATTGAACTCGAGAGTCAATACTATGTCAGTTGAATCCAAATCTTATGTACCTCTCTCTTTGTTTGACCAAATTGTACCAAATGTCCGTCTATTTAATTAAATCTTACAATTTTGTTTTTTTTAATTATCCAAAATTAATAAAATAAATGAATAACTTATATATAATTTATTCATAAAATTTTAAATAGTTTTGACACATTACTAAAACTAAATCCCCAAACTTCCTCAATCAAAATCATCCAAAATTTCAATTGACAATACCAGCCAGTTATAGAGGTTTTTTTTTTTTTTTTTTTTTTTTGAGAATCCGAGTTATAGAGGTTAATGACTCACAATTATTAATGGATAGGGACATAAAGCTAGTTTGATTTTGATGGTGGAATATACTTTTAGCACAAACTGTAAGTGTTCTATTTTAAGTATCTTTCTATTTTATTAGTATCTAAAACATATATATATATATATATATATATATATATATATATATTATTAAAAAAAAAAGAATTTTGAGAGAAATTTTAAAATTAGTTAGAAGGTTGGAGACATTTTGGAGAGTAAAGTGAAGCGCACAAGCAAAGTATTACTTTAGCGAATAGATAAAGAGGAAATAAATATAGTTTAGCACAAAGGAATAGGAATAGGAGGAAGAGAGGAGAGAGAGAGGGCGAGAGAATCTTGGTTGGTTTGCAAAATCAAACAACGAAAATGGCGTGTTCTTCTCTCTCCGTCTCTGTGCAATTCAAAGCGATTCTCCTCTTCGTGTGTAGTATACATTTAGTGGTTTCAGTTTCAGCTTCTGCGATCGAGCAGACGCAGACGCAGACGCAGACGCAGACGCAGAGAGAGTTCGATTATTTTGCTTTGGCGCTGCAATGGCCAGGCACCTACTGTCAGCGTACACGCTATTGCTGTTCCTCCAACGCCTGTTGCCGCCGGTATTATATTTTCTCTTTCTCTCTCTCTCTCTCTCTCTCTCTTTTTAATTTTTAAATTTCAAATTCGAATAATGAAAATATATTTATTTATAGTAATAATATATCATCTTGTATTTCTATTTCCACTGTTTCAGCCCCAACGCTCCCACTGAATTCACAATCCGTGAGTATAAAGCAATCGCAGATTGATTTTGATTTTACATAAATCTCTTATTGTAAATTTTCTGATTATAGATTTGTAGTCATATGCTTTGTATTTGTATGATAGATGGACTTTGGCCTGACTACAATGATGGATCCTGGCCTGCCTGTTGCACCAGATCCAATTTCGACGAAAAACTGGTACATACAAATTAGGGAATACTGGTATCTACATCTGCTTTGTGAGCTTAGGTTAGGTTTTAGGGTCCAAAGAATGATAACTGTGAGTACCAATGAGCAAAGAAAATTAATGAGATGAGGAGAAGAAGTAGAACAATTATAACTTCCTTATTGAATTGTTTGAATTTTTCAAGCACATTGATTTAAATGTTGAGCATATTTAGTACTTTTGGGAATTATAATTTCGTTGGTAAACTAGAAACCTACTTTTTATGACCGAAAAAATGGTACATTTAACATGCATTCTTTCTATGACCGAAATTACGGAAAAACTATCTATGTGTGTGCTTTTGGTGGGCTTAGGTTAGGTTCAAGAGAAGTTGAAGTTGAAAATCTAGGGTTTACTTTACCACTTTGGAAGAATTAAGGTTAGGGTCCAAAGAATGACTAGGGTTTGATTTAAGGTTGTAAAAGAGGTGAGGCTTTGAATAATGCATGGGAATGATAGCACTCTAGGCATGTTGTCTTTCAATAACACTCAACACGCTTATAATTCCCTTATTGAACTGTTTGAGTTTTTCATGTACATTGAATTGAATGTTGAGCATATTTATAACAACTCTCTTACTTGTTTTACTAGTTTTAGGACTTCTAATTTCATTGGTAAACTAGAAACCTTTTTTTATGTGTCCAAAAGGAGAGTAGTTTTTTTTTTTTTAATCATGATTAGTACAAATGCCATTTAATTTGTAGATTTCGACATTGCATGATGATCTGGAGAAGTATTGGCCTTCTTTAAGTTGTGGTTCACCATCAACCTGCCATGGTGGAAAAGGATCATTCTGGGCACATGAGGTCCTCATCTTATGTTCACTTAGTTTTTTTTTGTTTAATCTTCCCTTTACACAATATGGTCTAACAGTTATTCATTCTTATGCTCTTGGGGATGGCTGAAATGGGTGATATACAATGGCAGTGGGGTAATGATCTTCAACCTTTGCTCACTCACATGATTTATTGGATATCTAAAGTTTATTGTTTACTCCTATCTATATATATGTATATATATATTTTTTTTGAGGCGATATGGGGAAGGTGCTATGAATCTTACCCTCTATTAGTCCTTGGAATTTATTGAAATTCTTGGAATTTGAAATTTGTACATTTAAGAATCTCCATTTTTTATATTTTGATTTTCTTTGCCTATTAGGAGAGACAAATTTAAGTTGGACTAGAATCTCTCTCTGCAAAAAGTGACATCTGAGCTGTAGGAAAGCACATTGTTTGTTTGTTTAATGTATCTATACTGATGATTGTATACTGTTTAATGAAATGTCATGTTTGGCTGGTTTATGATGTCAACTATCTTTTTTCCTTACATTTTTCATGGGTAAATCTTCATGTCATTCAATGTTAATAATGGTTTTTGTTCCCCAAGGATGAGAGAGAGAGAGAGAGAGAGAGAGAGAGAGAGAGATTTTGTTCAGAGTGGTGTCAGTTAAAACAGATTGACTTGATTAAGATCAATAAACTATTGAAAGTTGCCTTTGCATGTGCGCTAAGTTTCTTATCACATGTTTACCATTGATAATGAGATTGGATTTCAAACTATGTGGTCATTATGGGAGGTCTATTGAACTTGCATGTATGATAAAGCAAAAGAAGTATTTTGATTCTCTCTCTTGTTAATGTCTTCTCATTCTCATCTGAATTTATATTTGCAGAGAAGCATGGGACGTGTTCCTTTCCAGTAATCCGAGATGAATACAACTACTTTTTAACAGGCCTCAGTGTCTATTTCAAACATAATGTCACAGTACGTTTTCTGTAAACTGAATATTATTTACATCAACCTAAAGTCTGTCATGCTTTTTACACAAGGCATATACTCCTAAAAGGAGAAAAATTTGAAAGAATGATTCATTAGTATAAAGTACATTATCTAGCTTACCTATGTATTTGTTCCCCTATCCACTATTGCTATCCACATAAATTTCAATCTACAACAATTTATGCTGTTTTCTGAGATTATCTATAGCTAAAATGCTTCCAAAAGCTGCTGTCCTAAGGAAAAATGTCACTTTAGTTGGGGCTAAGAGTCCATTGGGAACAGATTATTTAGCTGAAACTAAAAACTTTATGCTGAAAGTACTCTAGATAAAACTAAAAAATAGCTGAAATTATACAATACGACCCATGAATAATACCAAAAGTGCAATGAGACCCATGAATAGTAGCAAAAATAAGCTCAATAGTAAAAAAAATTGGTTTTTTAAGCTAATGCCAAACTCAACCTTTGTCTTCCATGTTCTCTTCTAGCTGAAATACAAACATTATGTAGTATGATTTAACTTCTAACATGTTTCTTTTAGATAGATTCCAACTAATTTATCCACTCAACTTCTTCCAACTTTACTTGCCTAAATTATGTTTATAAAACATACTATGGACTCCAATTCCCAGTCTTGCATTGTTCTCACAAAACTAGCCTTCAACAATTGACTGCCATGCCATGAGTCATGCTAGAACTTGAAACTAGAGCCCACCCCCACTTCAATGCTAATGCAGTGAAACCATATTCTTCCATACACTAACAACATTTGGCCAATAACCATATTAGAACACAACCCCAATGGTACCATGTTTTTATCCACCACTAGTCTGCATAAGGCTTCTCTCTCCAAGGCATTAACCAAAGCCATTCCCCTGGTGAAAAATGACTAAGTTCCTAATGCCTCCACCCCCCCAACACAGACACACACACACCCCTAAAGTAGTTCACAATTTTTCCTCTAATTATCCAAATGAAACTTAAATTCATCCTCTACTTCACACTGCTAGAAATCCTGATATAATTTCTCAAGAAATCTGACAAGCTACCCCCTTGGGGATAGGTTATATGTAGGTAAACTTGATAACATGGTCTTAATTAAAGTAATTCTACCTGCCATGGAAATATAAAAGTCTCTTCCAGCCTGTAAGGTGCCTTTCCATTTTTTCTATTATAGTGTTCCATACAGCCTTCTCTCTCACACCTTTTTTCTTCAGTAAGTATGCATGTGTATATATATATATATATATAATGGAAATGAGGAGGTTATTCTAGTACACAGTAAGTATGATAGGATTACTCCTAGAAAAGTTTTATTTATTTATTTTAAATATGACATTTTACATATAAGTTGCTTCCTCCATTGTGTAATATATAGATTGTTTTCACCATGGATCTTATTTTGGTAATTTATCATTTGTATTTGTCTTATACAGCAAATTCTGGAAAATGCTGGATACGTTCCGTCTAATACTGAAAAGTATCCTCTTGGAGGCATTGTTTCTGCCATTGAGAATGCTTTCCGTGCGACTCCATTGCTGGTGTGCTCAAAAGGCTCTGTGGAGGAACTTCATTTATGCTTCTATAAGGACTTCAAGGTTAGCTTCTTCAATGCTACTGAAAATAGATCCTGTGCTGAATTGAACTATACCAAAGAAGATTTCATGTTATTTAGTGTCTCCAGATCAGACACCAATAGACATTGGCCGCCGTCTTGATTTATACCACCTTTATTGTTTTCATCTCTACATTTGATTGATTAATTATTTTAAAAAATAAAATCAACCTTACATTTTTTAAATTTATATATCTTCTGACATACTAAAAAAGCAGAGACTGTTGGTTGGTAGTATTTCTATGGGTGCTTAAGAGAATTCAGGATCTAGCATGGTATTTCAGTTAACAGGCTATCATTGCTGTCTAAAAAGAATGTGATTTGAACTTCCAAACTTATTTAAAAGATTTCCACATTCTTAAAAGCTTGATGTTATTACAGCCTCGGGACTGTGTGGTTGGATCGAGAAGTCTAAATGACATGGTCTCTTCAAAAAGATCTTGTCCCCTTTATGTCAGCTTGCCAGCATATGTTTCATTGGGTAAGATCTTTTTTAATGTTTTGTTTCTTGAAATTCTATAGCAATGTTACCTGTAATCTGATTTATGATTTCAGTGGTCGTGACAATCTATAATTACCTCCTGTTGAATGTAATTATCAACACCACCCCTAAAATCGAGATTTCACCAGTGTGGATCTGAATGTTAATATCTTTTCAAGCTAATATCAACATATTTATTCGTCTATGCATATATTATTATGTACATATATTTTTGAAAATTTGTGGCTTATGAATTGAAGGGTGAGGGTTCCTAAGACTCAAAACTGTTCGGAGGTAGCTTTTTGTTGAAAGGTTATTTGCTGAAAGTTAAAATATATAATTATATCTAGAAATAAATGAGGTTTTAAAAAGTTGTATATAAGTGAGTAAGCTAAACTGCTAAAAAGCTGAAGGAAAAGGGTGCATCCAATACACCCTAAGCAAGGCAAAGCTCCTAGCATCTATAAGTTCCCGGTTGAAAACAAGCTAAAGATGCTAGTGCTTGCATTTTTGCTGCTTAGAGTTCCAGCCTTGAAGTTGGATTAACTAGAGAAAAGGAAAATAACTTGCTGTGCTAACTCTGCATTAACCTTCTATTTTTGGATTATAGGGTATATCCTATTGTTGCATGAAAAATGCCTTTCTCACATTGAATTCTCTGGAAACTTTTATAAAGGAATATTTACTACCGTATCTTGATGAACTGTAGTTTGCTCTTCCCCGCAAGTATTTACTTTTTAAGCAAATAGAATTCCAAAAAGATTTTTACATAAGTTTTCCTTTATATTTGTAGGACTTGACGGTGTGAAAACCACCCTTTCACTGGATGCCTGATATAGTTCTGAAAGGTCTTGGCAGTAAGTATGTGTTGTGAGGTGCTCTAGTTTAATCTTTACCTGATCATGAGCTGTAAACATCAGTGTATTTGTATGCTATACCATATGTTCCAAAAAGAACACTGTAATTTACTAATGAGATATCTGTAATTTATTGTTTAATACATGACCGGAGAAGTCCTCCAATTACTGTGCAAATTGCGTAGTGCAATGTGTGTGCATCTCACTGTTCAGTATAGGGTTTTATGAAGTCCATACAACCTGTTACAATCATATATAATAACAAGTATTATCTGGCTTAATTGCAAATATTGATCATAAAATATGGGGTTATTTGCAATGTATGTCCTTAACTATGAAATTTGACAATCCACGTCCAAGTTTGAGATTAATTTGCAATATGTGCCCCTAATCCAATTTAGTGTCCAAATTATCAAAGGAAAATTGATTTCAAATGTCCTCATAGTTTAGGATGGACAGTATCATCCATTAATGTGTTAATTTAGACACTAATTTGGATGATGTGTTGAGCATTTTAAATTTTCTCAAAATGTGGGTTGATTTTAGAATTTGGAAGATTTGGGTGCACATTGCAAATATCTTTATAGTTCTAGGGTGAATAATTGTAATTAACCTTATTTATCACTCTTATTTTTTGATATAATAATACTATAAAAATTATTTTGATTAAATGAATGATCACAGCTCTAAACGGTTCTACCTTAGTTTTCATTAAAACTTGTTTGGTAAATCATGCTTTGAGTCTTGGAAGTCTTTGAAATATTAAAAGTTTGAATTTCTACCCTCAAATCTCCATACATATCATTTTCACTCATGTGGCAAGCAACTATACTATAGTATAGTCTATACAAGGTGGATTTCTCATGGATATATATATATATATATATATGTATATATATATATTTTTTTTTTCTCTCCTCTTTTTGCTTTCTCTTACTCGATGCCCTTTTTTTTTTTTTTTTTTTTTTCAATCTCTCTTCTATAGGCCCAGTTTCATTGATTGTCTCCCTTGGGCATTGCCAGACTGCATTAGAAATTTGGGGGTCGTTAGCTTTGGGCTGGTGGGTTCTTGAGGTCTCCCAAAAAAAATTCCTCTAGGCCCAAACCCAACGAACTTTTGAACAAAAGGTTTCTCACAACCACAAGTTTACAGTTCTTTAAGGTTACATTTTTTTTTTTTCTTTTTTTAAAAGGTTTACTGTTTATTGGGTTTTAGGGCATGATATAGGATTTATGGATTTTTAGGGTTTAAGGTATTGTAAGATTTAATACTCTTTAGGCACTAGAATTTAGGGTTTAGGGTTTATTTATTTATGATTTATAGTTTTTAGGGTGTACGATATCTTAGAGTTTATTATTTTTTGTGACACTAGGATTTAGGATTTATTGCTTTCGGTGTCTAGGGTTCTTTTAGGGTTACTATTTTTTTTAAGGTTTAGGTTTTAATAGGGTTTATTTATTTATTAATTTTTGGTATCAAATTCAAAGTTTTGCATTCTTTTTGGGTTTAATTTTCTTGTAGCAATAGGGTTTTGTTTAATATAGAAAATTTACTTCAAGATTGTGTGTGATGTCTTAAATCATATAAAGATCTTAGTAGAGAAAGAATGTGAGCGTAAAAAAAAAAAAAAAAAAGTGAAATGAGAATGTGTGAAGTAGACCTAACAAACAAGTTGGGTTAGTCAGGTTTAGGTTCGACCTAAACGGGTTCGTGTCAAATCCGGTTTGAACTAGAAATAGGTTGGCAAACAGATTGTAAAATTATAGTCCTTAACATATTTTTGATAGGTTGGATCAATTGGGTATGACTTGTATTTCTTTTTTCACATAACAAAGAAATGAAAATTTTCAACCAAAAAAAGAAGAAAAAGAGAGTTAATAATACATGATTTTTACCATATCGTAGTGTATAGAATGTGAATATGAAATGAATTTAACACAATAAGTTCATTTTTAAATTTTACCCAAAAAAACATAATCATGGTGGAATCATGTATGAGTTGCACTCTGGACAATATTTATTTAGCCCAATTATTTAAAATAAGTTTAAAAAGATTTTGAAAAGACACTAATATCTTATAGAAATAATTAACACTAAACACATATTATACACATTTTATAAAAGAAACATTGACATATTTAATACATTTTTCTAAACAGTGAAAATTTATGTAATAGTTTTTTTTAATGACTTTTATGGAATACATATTACTAACCAAAATTCATACATATTGAAAAAAAGAAGGAAGAATAATTTATACACTTATATATATATATATATATATATATATACTATAAAACCGATGCCTTTGACTATTTGTTGACACTCTAATATTTTGTCACATAAGTTTTAAAAGCTCCACAATTTTCCATATCATCACTAATATTATTTATTTATTTAAGTTATTTTATTTTATTATTATTTTTTGAAAAAGGAACATCCTGACTCTTTAACCAAACCTTAACCTTAATAACCTATTGTCTTTCATCTGAACCCTTAACCCTAACGCTGCCTCTGTTGCCGGGGCCTCCACTCTCTTCTTTAGACTAAACCAGAAGAAAGAAATAGAATAAGAAGGAAGAAAAATTAAGATTGATAACACGTCCTATTTAGAAGCATCAGACAACGTAATAGCGAATTCCATATACAGATTGATGTGCCTTGGTTTACGAGGTCTGTATTAATATCTTTAATCCTTTGTTTGTCTTTCGTCTTTCCTGCACATTACTCAACAATTCAGAAGTTTAAATTTTGAATAACAGTTTGTTCAATAATTTGATCATATTTCGCATCCTATAGAATTTTTTACATCTTGTAACCTTCGTGATTTCAGATACAATTGAAAGAAGGAAAATTTCAATAGAGAAGAGTTGAGATGTCACTATTATAAAATGGAAATAATATTTGTTATTTGTCAATCGTCATATCCTTCACTAAAGTGCCATATTTACCAAGATGCTTCTATCTAATCAGGCAACATATTATAACAATTAAGAAGTAGACGTAGTACAGGTCAGTTTTGAACACATATTTCTCTCTAGTTTTCGCCATTTTCTATTGATATCAGTTTCTTTTACTATGGATTTTCATTGTTGAGTAAAGGCTTGGTTATTGGCAACTTGTGGGAAGTTTGATATTGTGGGTCTTCAAAGGTATAAGTTCAGTAGCTTTCATCAGTCTAGAGGAAGATGATAATATGATATACCAAAAAAAAAATTTTTAAAAAAGTTCTTGAAATTTTTTTTTTTTTGAATTTTTCTGTGCATTACATGGTTAGTGACTAGTAATAAAAATAAATGATTAATTGAAGCTTCTTGCTATAGTTTCTTTTACATAAATTTTCACTCCTTTTGCTATCAAAGTAGAATGTGTGTGTAGAGAAACAGACTCACAAATCAGGGGTGTTATGAAATAAAATAAAATTTGTGAAGGTTTATGGCTAAATGCAACGACAAATAATGTCGATAGGTGTTGATGTAGCCGTGAGAGATAGGAGATTGACAAATTAGCGCATGCTAAGCAAGTGTCAAGACCAAAAACGTGGAAGAAGATTGACCTTCACCAAGTTCAGAGAATGAGAAAGACTAAGAGAACCCACCCCCCCCCACACACACACACACACACAGTAAAAAGAGCAAGAATTTGCTGCAAAATGCACACATGTCAGGTGGTCATTGACATGTGAACATTTTTACAGGAGTTGTTGCAACCTATTTTGTAGCAAATCATTTTCCACATATATAATAATATAATAGATATAGATACCACTCTCTTCCAACCAATTATGAGTTTAAATTATGTCTTGCAACACAAATAACTGTTGATATTAGATTTTGATGGAAGAGTGCTTCCCCCTTGTCATGATTCAAAATATGTCTCACACCTCACACTCGACAATTTTTCAAAAGCCCAGAAACACTCTTTTTCCATGCCTCTGTATGTCCACCTTATCTCCCCCATCTTTCTTTATAGACCTGGCAACATTGGACCTAAACATTAAATCCTAAAAAGATAGAAGGTTTTTAGGACTAGTAAAAAAATTGGTCAACATAAACTTGACCCACAAGTTGAACAATTTTTTTCATCAAAAGCGGACACCATAGGTTAAAATTCTATTAATATATATATATTTGTGTGTGTTTTATATATATATTCAAACTTCAACAAATTTAAATTTTATTCAAACTAAAAGTCTATTATTAAAAATTTCTAAACTTAAATATTTCAACAATATTAAATTCTATTCAAACTAAAAGTCTATGATAAAAAAATTATAAACCTAAATCCAAACAACAACTCACATTTTCTTTCTAAAAAGAAAGCATTTTGACTTTTCTTCAATTAAAAGTCTATTATCAACATTTTAAGAACAACTAATTAGTAAATTAATTTTATATTATTTGTTTTTATATATTTCCTCAAATTAAGGGATAACACTTAACAAATGTGTAAAGTTGTGATTTACAAATATGTATATTGTTGGTTTTTATTCCGTGCTAAATTTGATTGTAATTTTATTCAATCTTTTGTACCCTGTATTTGTTGTGGGAATTTATTGTAAGGGTTGTGTGATAATGAGAGAGAGTGTGAAGACTCAAGCTATTGAAGACTCAAGAGTTTTCGCGGGTATATCGCGACTAAGCATCCCGCGAAGGGAAGCATGTGCCTTGCACATGACTAGAATGCGAAGAGTCGGGCTAGATGGGGACAGCTGTGTCTCGTGAGTATCTCGTGGGTAAGGCCTTCCCGCGAGACACCCACGAGACATTCTGCTTTGCCACCTGTCGATCGATACACACTTTCTGTGCCTATACCATTTATACACACATTACCCACAAATGTAAGAGAGAGTTTCTGAGAGAAAACCCTAGCTAAAACACTTGAGAGTTAGAAATTGTTTTACCAACAATTTTCTACACATTTGTTTGTGGAATTTCCTCATCTCCTACCTATCCATTTCCATACCATTGAGAGGTCAATAGCCTAAACACTTACCACACCTTTTGAGAGTGTCCAAGGAGGTTTTGGTGTTGTTGGGAAATATTAGAAGAAGCCAAGGATGGTAGATGTAACATGGAGCTTGTTGCGGGATTCAGAGAGCTAGACAAGACACGGTTCCGAGAAGCCTTGTTGGAGTAGGACCTTGGAGGGCTTAGGTACAGAGGGTAGATTAGGTTTGGAGGGTCTCTTGCTTACCCATGTATCCCAACCGATTGTCTAGTGGATCGATTTTCGCTTGGAGGGTGGCGGAGAGGTTTTTCGCCAAGTTCTTCGGTTTCCTCTTCGATAACATGTCTCAGTGTTTTCTGTGTTTGCTTTTCTCTTCCCTACTCTTATTCATTTCATTTTACTGCTGTGTTACTTTAAATATGAATTAGAGTAGCTCTCTTGTTTGTTTGCTTGCGTTTATACTATTCCACACTTAGTATTAAGTTAGTGTAAAATCAATCAAGTCGTGATTTGAATTGGAGGTCTAAACAAGCTCTTGTGTTTTCACACATTTCGAGCTTTCAAAATGTTTAATTTAAATTTAAATAAAACTAAAAGTGGATCATCAAAATTTTGCATCTTATTAAATTAATATTTTATTAGGATATGAAGGTACAGAAAAGGGATGAGATTTAACAATAATTTAATTTAGATAAAACTTTATCATCTAAGTTTTAGAAATTTAAATTCTACTCCAACTAATAATCTATTATAAAAAATTTCATATATATATATATATATATATATCCATGGTTTTTTTTATATAATTTTTCTTAATCAATAGTCATCCATATAATTAAATCTCACACAATACACACTTTTTTTTTTTTTGCAATATGCAGCTTGTGCTTTTGTTTTAATCTAATAAATTCATTGTTGTAGAGAGGGAAAATTCTCGACCTATCATAAGTTGACACATCATACTATCAAGTCTACAAAATACAACCAATTACAAAGCACCATGTATTGCTGCTAGGTTTTGCTATTACCACTCAAAAACCAATAGAAATTTGCCAAGTGTCATTGAAATAAAGGCATAAAATGCATGCAAAAACTAGTCACAAATTAATGCGTGTAAGCAATGACATATGCAATCCAGCGTGTAAGCGATGACATAAGCGGACCAATCAAACTCCACCACGTGTCGCTCACCCACCCCTAAACTCCTATAAATAGAAGCCTTCCTAAGGCATTTCAAGAGACGAAGAGCTCTTGAGTTCAGAAGTCCAGAAGCTTTGTTGGAACCGAGCCCTAAATCCTGTAGGAACTACAAGGACTTCAACTTCGAATACGAAGAACATTTGAAGAGAAATCATCCATCATCTTCCTAGATCTCAAAGGTCACTGGAATCAAGCTCAAAAGCCTCCAAAAACTCCAAGAAACCACAAATTGGTGAAACTCAACGAATCTAAGCCTCTAAAGCCCCGAAGAGTTTCTACCACAAACCTTCGAATACGAAGAACATTCGAAGAGGAATCATCCAAATCATATTCCTAGATCTCAAAGTTTACTGGAATCAAGCTTAAAAGCCTCCAGAAACCTCAACAACCACAAATCGGTGAAACTCTATGGATTCAAGCCTCTAAAGTCTCGAAGAATTTCCACCATAAACCTTCAAAGACGAAGAACACATAAAGAACGTGAAGAACAAAGAATTTCTAACAAGCTCATAGCCAAAGATTCATTGTAATTCTGTTTCAAAGATCTTTGATCCATTCCTTAGCCAAATTGAAGGATATCTTGTGTTCGAATCAAAATCACATTACCACAATTCTAATCAACAAATCTTTCAAGAAGATTGAATCGGAGGATCATTCTTTTGTAATCACAGAGAATTGTACTACACATTCATCAATACAAATTCGCATTTGTGAAACTATTTTTACTTGTTTGATTTATTTCGAACTAAGAAATTTAGTCGTTCCACAATTGTATTTATTGTTCTTTGCTTCTGAATTTGTGCGCAAGATATTATGCCAAAGGAAGTTACTATAAAAATACAAAACAATGGACACCCATTTAAGTTCTTTGTTCTTTTATGTAAGTTTTTAAATTTTTTTTTATTCTCAAATTTTGAACTCTTTTGTGTATGTTTTGATTTTTGGTTTTTGTTATTATATTTAATTTGTGAATGTGTTGATTTTATTAATTAAACTATCATTAGGAAAAAAAATGTATTGAGGAACTATTTTTTTATTTTTGCTTGTGCTGGCTAGAGTATAGATTAAATATAACCACAACTAGGAACGATCAAACTCATTCATATCTTATATTAAGAAATTAACACAAAGCACAAAGAGAATTTTCAAATATAAAAGTAATTTAACACTGTTAAAGTACAAACTCCAAACAATTAGAACTTAAAACAATTTTTTTATAAAAATTATTTACTTATTTTATAATTTAATATTACTATTTATTTAATAATTTTTTTAAAAATAGCTTGCATATGAATCTTCATCAAGCTATACATTACACAAGAATAATACTAGTATGTTATAAAAGTTGAAACAAACATCATATATCTCGTTCACTCAAAAATAAATCATATATCCTCAATACATTAATTTCTTTCCATTCATGCCAATTATTGCATTTTCAACACAATAATATATCCTTAGAAAAAAGTTTAGCTACAAAATTAGTTGTAGTTTAAAGTTACAACCTTATTCAATATCTTTTTATTGGAGATGAATTTTGACAAATCTATTATTGGATTACATCTTCTTTTTATATCCTTCATACTTGTAAAATCTCTAAAAAATTAAAGATCAATAGTTATGTCATCATTAAATTGTTTAAATTATAAGTTTTTGTAATTTAAAATTATGCATAAAATATAAGTTTATAAATTATATAGTAAATAATATCTGATTGATACAAGATCCGACATGTGTATTAAGAGCATAAAGAACATGAAATTCAACGGTTAGATTTTAAAAATATGTATTAATGTTTATTTTAGTAAGTAAGGTTGTAACCTTAGACTACAATCAATTTTGCAGCTAAACTTTGCCCATATCCTTATATAATTAGATTCTTTGACCGGTTACAATGGTTTATTATTAAGACAAACATCAAATATCCTTAAATACATTAATTTATCTCTATTTAAACTAGTTAATGCGTATTGAAAAAAAATTTATGACTTCAATTTCTACTATAAACTAATTTATGATTTTTGAAGTTTACTTATTTCTCTACTAAATTGCTTTCTTTTTTTTTATTGTTACTTTAGTTTTATACACAATTAAATTTATTGTCTAACGTGACATATAGTGGATGTGCCTCTTCATCTCTCCCTCATCCTTCCATGATATATAAAAGGCACAAAAACAACATTCTCTCTCTCTCTAGGTTCTTCTTTTAAGATTCTGCCATATGGATTTTTTTTCATGGGATGAAAGTGTATTTTTAAGTTAAATAGCCACATAGTTGAATCTTAAGAAGAGAACTTAAGAAATAGTACCTAAGGTACTGTACTTAAATTTTGTCTATATATATAACATGGACAATACCTTTTCTTCTTTTCTTCTTCTTTTTTTTTTTAATAAAAAAAATATTTTTAGATATGGGTTTGAAATACTATTCAAAATGCAGTAAACCAAAATTTTGGAACACCATAAATTAGTTACTTTATAAGGCCTCTCTCTCTCTCTCTCTCTCTCTCTCTCTCTCTCTATATATATATATATATATATACACACACTTTTTAACATGGACAAAACATTTTCTTCTTTTTTTTCTTCTATTTTTTTTAAATCTTTTTAAATATGTGTTTAGAAATACTATTCAAACTGCACTAAAACCATCTTTTTTGAACACCATTAATTTAGGTTTTATGCCAAAATTAAGAATAAGTAGTCTTTGTTGAATTGTACTTTTAGATGTATACTAGTAACTGTTTAATAAAATTGCTGAATTGTATTTTTTTTTTTCTCTTCAGGAATCCTAATGCATGGAGTACGGTTAGGTGGAAGAGAGATGAGGATAGTGGTATTGGTGTTGGTGGTGATCATTAATCCAAGTCAGAGTTAATAGGACAAAAAGCAAGTCTCCAAGTCATATGATATGTGGTTCTTAAGCCCATGAAAAATTAAAATATTTGTATAGTTGTTTGGAATGAAAAAATGTATATCAATGAATCTTTTGGGATATATTTTTGTAACAATTGATTGACTTTATACTTTTAACATTCATTTAGTGATTAACAAACTATAAATTGTTTGATTCTTTTTAGAACTCAAAAGTAGAAAAAGTTTTGTACATGGCTTATTGTACAATAAGCCATGTACAAAACTTTTTCTTCAAAAGTGGTGAAATTGAACTAAACGTACTCAATAAACCTTTTTTTTTATTTTATTTTTATGTCATTTTGAGGACTTAGAATGTGGTAGATTTGGGACATAGTCCAACAACGTATGCGTCATTGGACAAGTCATGAATGTAAGATAGGTTTATTAAACCAAATATCTAATGCAAAATAATACTTACTATAAGATTTAAAAATAAAGAGTAGAACCGTACAAAACACGGATCAACAATTAGTTTGACTGTGCATAAAATCTTTATCATGCTTTGGTTAAAGTTCTTTTTGTTTAGAAAAATGCCAAATCCTTGAATCCTGAACGCCTAATCAGGAACACATCATCAATCTTGCTTGAGAATATAAATATATATATATATATATATATATATATATATATTAAATATAGTGATTTAATAATCAAATGAAACATTTGACAATTTGGAGGCACAACAAAACGATATCCTTAGCCAATATATGCACCCATACAAGAGTTGCTCAAATCTTACTACATATATAGCCCAAAGATACAACAAAGTTTAATACGTTCTAAATACAACAATTTTGGAGATGTGCCAGAGGATTTTTAGTGTTACTTAGATAGTTTTGAAAGAAGTACAAAAATTGAGAGTTAGAATCATTTATATAACATGGGTAAAGAGTTATAACCTTCCCAAAACTGTTTCTAATATTCACAAAGGTTTTCATTTCAAGTGGAACAAATTTTGTCCCAAAAACTATTGAATTCATAAATTTTGCATAATCTCGTACAACACTCATACGTTCGAGATTCATACAACTCTCAATTAATTCTAATGAAAAGAAACTTGATAATCTTGTATGTCTTTTAAACAACTCTCGTACGTCCAAGATTATATAAACTTTGTTTTTTCACTTCAAAAAAAAAAAAAAAAGAAATAGTGATTTAGTAATCAAACAAAACATTTCACACTTTGGAGCCACAATGCAACACTATCCTTACACAATATGAGCACCCACACAACAATTGCTAAAATGTTACTTCAAATTTATCCCTAGGATACAAACAAGTTCATTGCGCTCTAAATACAACAATTTTGGAGAAGTCCCGGAGGATTTTTAGTGTTTCTTAGAAAGTTCTGAAAGAAGTACTAAAAGTGAGAGTTAGAATCATTTATATATATATATATATATATATATATATATATATATATATCATGGGTAAAGAGTTATGACTGTCCCAAAATTGTTTCCAATATTCACAAATGTTTTCATTTCAAGTGGAGCAAATTTAATTTGTCCCAAAAACTATGAAATTCTTAAATTTTGCATAATCTTGTGCAACAATCGTACGTTCTTGTTTTGTACAAACTCTTAGGAAATTTTGATGCTAAATAAACTTGAAAATCTCGTACGTGTTCCATACATCTATCGTTTGTACGAGATTCTCTAAACATTTTTTCCCCATTTCATTGCCACGCTTTCATTCACTTTAGTTCTATGAAAGAGGAAGTAACAATTCTCACATTAAAAAAAAATAAAATAAAAGGGACTTCACACCAAATTTTCACTGCCTAAAAATATAATAAATAAATATAGTGATTTAATAATCAAACGAAACATTTGACAATTTGAAGCCACAACGAAACGATATCCTTAGCTAATATATGCACCCACACAAGAGTTGCTAAAATCTTACTACATATATATCCCATAGATACAACCAAGTTTATTATGTTCTAAATACAACAATTTTAGAGACGTTCCAGAGGATTCTTTGTGTTTCTTAGATAGTTTTGAAAGAAGTACAAAAAGTGAGAGTTAGAATCATTTATATATCACGAGTAAAGAGTTATAACTATCCCAAAACTGTTTCCAATATTCATAAACGTTTTCATTTCAAGTGGAACAAATTTTGTCCCCAAAACTATTGAATTTGTTAATTTTGCATAATCTTGTGCAAAGTCGTATGTTCGGGTTTTGTACAAACTCTCAGGACATTTTGATGCAAGAGAAACTTGAAAATCTCGTAGGTTTTACATACAAGTCTAGTACGTAATAGATTCTCTAAATTTATTTTTTCACTTCATTGCCACGGTTTTTGTCACTTTAGCTCTACTAAAGAGGATTTAACATTTCTCACGTTAAAAAAAATTGGGATTAGACATCACTTTTTCACTACCGAAAAACATATTGAAAATAATATAGTGATCGAATAATCAAACAAAATGTTTTAGAAATTGGAGCCACAACGAAATGCTATCCTTAGACAATATATGCCCCCACACAATAGTTGATAAAAGGTACTACAAATTTAGCCCTAGGATACAACCAAGTTTATTACATTATGAAAATAGCAATTTTGGAGATGGCCTGGAGGAGTTTTAGTGTTTCATAGAATGTTTTGAAAGAAGAAGATATTAAAAATGAGAGTTAGAATCATTTATATATCATAGGTAAAGTCTTATAATCATCCAAAAACTGTTCCCAATATTTACAATAGTTTTAATTTCAAGTTGTACAACTTTTGGCCCAAAAGCTGTCAAATTTGTAAATTCTGCATAATCTCGTACAACACTCATACGTTCAAGATTCGTTCAACTCTCAATTAATTTTGATAAAAAGAAACTTGATAATCTTGTACGTCTTTTATACAACTCTCGTACGTCCGAGATTATATAAAATTTGTTTTTTCACTACAACAAAATATAATAAAAATAAATAGTGATTTAATAATCAAACAAAACATTTGACACTTTGGAGCCACAATGAAACCCTATCCTTACACAATATGAGCACCCACACAATAGTTGCTAAAATGTTACTTCAAATTTATGCCTAGGGTACAACCAATTTTTTGCGCTCTAAATACAACAATTTTGGGGAAGTCCTAGAGGAATTTTAGTGTTTCTTAGAAAGTTTTGAAAGAAGTACTAAAAATGAGAGTTAGAATCATTTATATATCAGGGGTCAAGAGTTATGATTGTCCAAAAATTGTTTCCAATATTCACAAATGTTTTCATTTCAAGTGGAACAAATTTTGTCCCAAAAACTATCTAATTCTTAAATTTTGCATAATCTTGTGCAACAATCGTACATTCGGGTTTTGTACAAACTCTTAGGAAATTTTGATGCAAAATAAACTTAAAAATCTTGAACTTCTTACATACATCTCTCGTACGTTCGAGATTCTCTAAACATTTTTTTTTCCATTTCATTGCCACAGTTTCATTCACTTTAGTTCTACTAAAGAGGAAGTAACAATTCTCACATTAAAAAAAAAAAAGGACTTCACACCAAATTTTCACTGCCAAAAAATATAATAAATAAATATAGTGATTAAATAATCAAATGAAACATTTTTCAATTTGGAGCCACAACGAAATGATATCCTTAGCCAATATATGCACCCACACAAGAGTTGCTAAAATCTTACTACCCATTTATCCCACAGATACAACCAAGTTTATTACGTTCTAAAAACAACAATTTAGAGATGTCCCAAGGGATTTTTAGTGTTTCTTAGATAGTTTTGAAAGAGGTATTGAAAGTGAGAGTTAGGATCATTTATATATCACGGGTAAAGAGTTAAAACCGTCCCAAAACTATTTCCAATATTCACAAACGTTTTCTTTTCAAGTGGAACAAATTTTGTCCCAAAAACTATTGAATTCGTAAATTTTGCACAATCTTGTGCAACAGTTGTACATTTGGGTTTCGTACAAACTCTCGGGACATTTTGATGCAAGAGAAACTTGAAAATCTCGTAGGTCTTACATAGAAGTCTAGTACGTAAGAGATTCTCTAAATTTATTTTTTCACATCATTGCCACAGTTTTTGTCACTTTAGCTCCACTAAAGAGGATTTAAAATTTCTCACATTAAAAGAAATTTGGATTAGACATCCCTTTTTCACTACCAAAAAACATAATGAAAATAATATAGTGATCCAATAATCAAACAAAATGTTTTAGAAATTGGAGCCGCAACGAAATCCTTAGACAATATATGCACCCACATAAGAGTTGATAAAAGGTACTACAAATTTATCCTAGGATAGAACCAAGTTTATTACGTTCTAAAAATATCAATTTTTTAGAAGGCCCTAAGGAGTTTTAGTTTTTCTTAGAATCTTTTGAATGAAAAAGATATTCAAAGTGAGAGTTACAATCATTTATATATCATGGGTATAGTCTTACAACCATCCAAAAACTGTTTTCAATATTCACAATAGTTTTCATTACAAGTTGTACAACTTTTGGCCCAAAAACTGTCAAATTCATAAATTCTGCATAATCTCGTACAACACTCATACATTCGAGTTTCGTACAACTTTATATTTATTTTGATACAAAAAAACTTGTTACTCTTGTACGTCTTATATACAACTCTTGTATGTCCAAGATTCTCTAAACTTTGTTTTTTCATTTGTTTGCCACTTTTTTTTGTCACTCTACCTCTACTGAAGAGGAATTAACGCTTTTGACATTAAAAAAAATTGGGACAAAACATCTCGTTTTCTGTACTAAAAAATATAATTAAAAAAATATAGTAACTCAATAATCAAACAAAGCACTTGATAATTTAGAGCCACAATGAAATGCTTTCCTTAGACAATGTATGCACCCACACACAAGTTGCTTAAAGATTACTATAAATTTATCCCCATAATACAACTAAGTTATAAGGTTCTAAAAATAGCAATTTAGATGCAGTCCCAAAGGAATTTTTTTTTTTTTTTTGTTTTTTTTTTTTTTTTGTTTCTAAGAAAGTTTTGAAAGAGGAAGACATTGAAAGTGAGAGTTAGAATCATTTATAGATCATGGGTGAGAAGGTATAACTCCATAAACTGTTTTCAATATTCAAAAAACGTTTTCATTTGAAGTGGAACAAATTTTGTCCAAAAACCTGTCAAATTCGTAAATTCTACAAAATCCCCTGCAACATTTACGATCGAGTTTTGTACAAGCTCTCAAGAAATATTGATGCAAATAGGGTTGTAAACAAGCCAAACTTTGCCAGGTAGTGTGTGTTTGAGCTTGACTTGTCAAGAAAAATCAAATGCTTAAGCTTGGCTTGAGCTCGAGACAATCCTAAAAACAATGTTTGAACTCGAGCTTGTGAGAATTTCAAAAAGCTTGAGCTCGGCTCGGCTTGGCTTGATTAGTTAGTCAAGCCAAACTCGAGCTTAATATCAAGCACAAACTTTAGCTCAAGGCAAGCTTTTTAGCTTGGGATCTAAGAAAGTTGTATTATCAAATTCTTATATCTCCAAAAATCAAGTAAACAAAAAAAAAAAAAACTCATTTTATCGTACTTCTAATTCCACCCGCGATTAGAAATTGTTCAAATTACAACTTTACATAATTAAATCCATCCATTCATCATTCATTGTCTACAGTTTGAGTAATTGTTCAAAATACAATTTTTACATCCACATTTGTCATCTCAGTAACTATAATCTTTACAAATCTAAATAAATTAACATTCCAAAACATATATGAATAAACAAGAAATCAAATTTAATATCCAAAAACACAAAGCACAAAACAAAGCTAATTACAAAGAAACTATAATATTTTCAATAGCTAGCCACAAAGGACTCTGCACCTTAAGAAAAGAAAAGAAAAGCACAGCCTCATTTCAAACTATATACCATACTCCCACAACCACAATCAACTAATTACAATGCTAAGTTATTATCAAACAAATACAACCAACAAGATTTCTCTAAGTTATATAGAAATTTCATAAACAACCATAACTTGGAAATCGGGATGGTTTTGCGACATCAAACAAACTACAGTGTAAAATAACTATAAAAATATATAAAAATTTTCCAAACATGGAAACCTACGGTGAGTGAAGACTGTGAATGTCATGGAGGTAAAGAGTGAAGACGGTAGTGATGCCAAATACAATGTTGGATGTAGAGCCATTGCTAGAGCTCTTTGCACACCCACTAGAAACCTTAGATTACATGGTGATTCAGTGAACATAGACTCTAATTCCTCTTCGCAAAGATAAAACTCATCCAAATCTAGGACTCGTTCACCAATGGATGGGATTGCAAAGAGATCTAGGGAAGATTTGGTGGAATTTTTTGACCGAGAGAGAGAGAGAGAGAGAGAGAGAGAGAGAGTTGTATTCTTCTTTGTGAAAAATTGGGGGAAAAAACTAATGGTAAAAGAGAGAGGTTAAGGCTTCTCAAAGAAGTTTCGGTTTTCTCAAGGAGAGAGAGTTGTATTCTTCTTTGTGAAAAATTGGGGGAAAAAACTAATGGTAAAAGAGAGAGGTTAAGGCTTCTCAAAGAAGTTTCGGTTTTCTCAAGGTAGCATATAGTTTTAGGTTTCAGAAGATAGACATTGGATAGCGACATTGAGGGTGACAAATAAGAATCTTAGTTTTGCTAGGACTAGATTGTGAAGTTAGGCAAAGACTAGAAGTCTAAAAAGACTTACATTTGTAACTGAATAGGAAAGACTTACTATGTATTTCATAAATTTACAAAGACTGTGGGTAGGAGAATAGCCATACCTGGGCCCACTTGGATTAAAAAAAGATGTAACTTATGTCTAAAAGTGTTCCATGGTTAGTTTAGAGGGAGTGTTAAAAAAAATTAGAGGAAAGAAGTGTTGGAAAATATGGCAAACTAAACAATTTTTTATTCAACAATATAAACCCTAAAAAATTAGCAATGACAAAAATAAATAGATAGAGTTAGAAAGATCTCACAAAATATAGAATAACATAAGATGCTTTGTCCTTAAAGGTTGATTTGTACCACCTGGAGTAGAACTCGGTGCGAATGGCTCCCTTGGCCGAACAACCCCCCAGGATTACATTATAGTGATTTTTTCAAGTTGAACACACACTCAAACAAGAAGAACTAAGAACAATCTTATTTTTCTTTCCTTAAAACTAGAAAATTAAGCTAAAATTTTCTGGGAGATAAGCAGAAAAAATAGAGCAGAATAGAGGGAGAGAGGCGGTAGTGAGAGCTGGGAAAAAACTAAAGAAAAGAATAGTGGAATAAGGGTTTTATAAGCCAAAGAAGAAAAGGACACATGGGGTGATTGATGGACTCCAACGGTCACCATGCATGTCCAACAAAGACATTAAATGCCCCCAATGGGCTACTTAGTTAATGCCCAATGGGCTAAATAGAAAATGGGTTAGAAAGAAAGAAAGGGAAAAAGACAAAGCCCAAGCCCAAACCCAAGGCCAACACCTAGCCTATTATTTCAAGTTATCACTTAAGGAGGATAATGGCTTATGAAAGTTCAAATAGTGTGTAAAACACCTATGAACGTTTAGACCCCCAATTTAAAAATACCAACACAAGCTTATAAACAAACAATATTTGTGCGGAATATGAATATAAGCTAAACCCCAAATTGGTAAAACACTCTAATCCATATTTAATCACAACCACAACATCAATTAAATGATAAAGAGTAAGGGAAGTAAGATGCAAACATAAAGATAACACGATGATGTGTTATTGAAGAGGAAACCGAAGTATTCTAGTATGATACATGAATGAAGTTGGGATACATGAATAGTAGAAGACCCTCCAAGCCTAATCTACCCAGTGCACCTAAGCCCTCCATAATTCTTGCTCCAACAAGGTTACGCTGAATCTTGTCTTCTCTAGCTTACCGGATTCCGCAATAGCCTATTGCATCAACCAAAATGAACTGGTCCCTTCTGAACTCCTTCCCAAGTACTAAAATACCTCCTCACTGATATGGTTATGGTGAGATAAAGATTTGGCTAAATGTACCTCTCAAGGATATGTCAATGGAGAAGGTGAGAGTAGAGGAATTTAGAGAATCAAAGGATGAAGATTGTGGATGAGTTAATCTTGTTTTTCTCTAGGGTTTCTCTCTCAAAATTCCCTTTGGAAGCTCTCTACATTTAGTGGGTATAAGGGTATTTATAGTAGGGAGTATGAGGAATGCAAAAAGACATATTTCAATCAAATAAGGCATTCTCGCGACTTGACCTTGCGACTAGAACGAGTCGCGAGGTAACTGCTTGGCCAGATCGGAAGTTTTGTTCTCTAGTGCTACAGTGGGTGTGACCCTTCAGCTCCCTTGCATGCTTCACACGTGTGTCGCCTTTGGCGACTTGCCGATCATGAGATCTAGTCGCGAGGTCCTTCTTGAGTGCATACATTTGAGTTTTCTTCACACTCTCTCACACATTATCCTTACATGAATCACACCTACATTATCCTTACATGAATCACACCTAAATACAAGGTATCTAATTGCTAATATTACAAGCAAAATTTGGCACGGAATAAAGCCAACACATGATTGAATAAATTCAACCTTACAATCTCCCCCTTTGGCTATTTCGTGACAAAACCTTAAAACAGACTCTAAACTTAACATGTGAGTTCGGAACAGTTGCCAAAACTCACTCACACCTAACTCTAGAAATCGTAAAACTCTTGAACCATACAAACAAGTATTTCCTAAAAACAACAATACAAGATGATCATTGTAAGCGAAAATCTTGAAATGCATATGGAGCAAGCACAATGAGAACAAGTAGTAAAGATTAAAGCAGTAAAGCATGACTTGACCAAACAGGAACAACCACTATAAATAGTGATCACAATGAACATTCATACAAGGAATGAACATCCGGACATGCAAGCTAATAAGCTCAATGTAAAGTATCGTTTGCATGTCCAACACTCAACCGATACAAAAACTCGTAGTAATTGCATCAAGGATATAAAATCCAATAAGGGCACAAGAGTGAAGTACTAAAGAAAATGCATAACATTAACTAAAAATACTGAGCTACAAAGCAAAGGTACAAATAAAAAAGGTACTGAATAGAAACTGAAATAAATAAACCAAAGTACCAAACACCTTTAAGATAAGAGCATCAGTAACCATCCAATAGTTATAAAAACTATAAACAACAAAAACCATAAACAGATGATGCTCCCCCTCAAGAGCTACTCTAATCCATATCTCCCCCTTTTTGACCGTAATGGCCAAAGGGTTAGGGCCATTCAACGAAACTATCAAACTTAGCTGAAAGCAAGTTAATCTGGTCTAGGATAGCAGTTAGCCTATCAAATTGTTCCTTTTGGACATCTCGCAGGCCATCAATCCTCTCTAGGATGATTTGAAATGCATCTGGAGGTACTTTAGAAGATGTTGAAGCTCGGCTCCTTCTACCATGGTTTCGTGAGCTTGAGGGTTGTCCTTCTGCTTCTGTCTTAGTGTCCATAGGTTCTCCTTGTGCTTGACCAACCTCCTCTTCATCACCGTAAAGACGAACTTTGCTTCATGCAATTGTTAGAGCATTTATAGCTGGAGGGGTAGACAAGAGAATGATATCTTGGGGAATTTCCACACCTTTTGCATGAAAGAGCCTCATGAGTAGACTAGGGAGAATTAGCTTTGGCCTTGAGGTTGTTCTTGTTTCATTAGCAATAATACTGAAGGCATGAGCACTGATATTAATATAAGTGTTCTCCCGAAGCTCCATTAGAAAAATAGCTCTAGCATTATTGATGGTGGTCATCTTCTTCATCGGGTACATATTGAACTTCATAATTAAGGTGAGACATCTAAGGTTCGGTGGAAAAACAGTTGTGTTGAGACATCTTCCTTCTCAAACCCCACCAATATGCGATTGAACCGTCTCTATGGAGAGCATTCTATCCTTGTAGTGAGTGAAATCATGCTCTAGATCCTTAAAACCAAGAACATTATCAATATCCTCCAAGTCAATGGTGAACTCATGGCCTCTAATCCAACAATCAATTTCATCCTTTCACAAGATTGTGTTGGCATAGAATTCATAGATCAACAGGTCACACACTCCAGGGAGATCACTAAGGAGCTTGTCCCAACCTCTATCTTGAAAATAACCTGGGATAAAGTAATCCTTCAAATCCACCAAGTCCACAAATTGTTCTTGAATAATTGGAGCCTTCTTAAAGAATTGATTGTATCTTTCAAAGTGTTGGGTAGAGCGGAACCGAGTATTGTCCATTTTCTTCCTTTTGTCGACACGATGTGCAGTAGTCTTCTTCTTTAGAGTCATCTGCAAAGACATAGCAGAAAAGACCACAAGAACATAATGCAGCATGTGGTAACACCAAACATTAGCAACAAGTTACTAGCAATCAAATGGACTTAGAATTAGGTCAAAGATTTAAACTAAAACATAGTTCAGATGCAACTAGACATGAGAGAACACATAGCATCAAGGCATAATTGTGAGATTTGACATTAATTTCTCAATTATATCAAATAGTGTGTGTGTGCAAATATCACCATGTATAGCTTAGGGCAGAATGCAAAACACAGAACCAGAGATGCGTATTGCACATATTGTATTCCAAGAACACCCTTCAATCATTGTATTCCATGAAATCCTCAAAAACACAAGAAGGTGTTGATGAGGCATTTACCCATGGGTATAATATGCACAACACAATACAAACAGGGAATACTACTCAAGGATGAGAAGCAAACATGAAAATATGTATAATAAGCAAGATACTATCAAAACCAACAAAAGCCATTCATTAAACTCAACAAAATATACCCAAACTGTATTCGAATATCATATTTTTCAAAACTCAACAAAAACACAAAATCCAAGAAATCAAAGGTTGGAAACATGAAATACTTTGAGAAAAATAGAGAGCCCATACCTTTTCTTGAAGATTGGTGAAGAGATGATGAAGAAAAATGGAGTTTTTGAGATTGAACACGGTGAGTTTCAAAGAGGGAGACATGAATAGTCACAATATGCGAGGGAAAACTGAAAAGTCTTTTGAAAACTGTCCTGAAAAAGACCCTTAATGTGCAAAACACACGTTTTTATGCAAATCGAGTGAGTCGCGAACAAGTTGCCAAAAACCCGTGTGTCAAAATTTGAAAATTTTGTCTAATTTTTTTTCGCAACTGGAAGGTCCATTCGCAAGTAAGTTGCGGCAGGAGTCGCCAAACATTTTGAGTAAACCTCGTGACTAGAGCTTCCACTCACGAACCAGTCACCAACATGAGTCGCGAAAATCCTAAAACTCAGATTTTTGAAATTTTTCTAAGTGTACCTCTCAAGGATATGTCAATAGAAAGGGTGAGAGTATAAGAATTTGGAGAATCAAAGGATGAAGATTGTGGATGAGTCAATCTTGTTTTTCTTTAGGGTTTTTGATGGAGATCAAGGCACCGCTTTGAAGGATCTCCTTTAAGTACCAATTGGGCCGGTTACAAGAGCACGAGCAAAGAAGTTCAAGGATGTATTCAACGGACTCATCCAAGAGTTATGGGCTCAAAAAAATTCATGGAGGCCCATTGAGCATGATCCACATGAGCAACAAAAAATCATTACCTTGATTCAAGTTCTAGAAGGATCCGGTCAAGGCTAAGAATTGACATGAAATATTTTGGGTCTATGTAAAAAACGTTATTCTAGATTTAGGTGATTTATTTCCTTGTTTTTAGGTGCATTTAATGCTTTTTAAGTCAAACTTTATTCCTAATATGGTTAGGTATCAATTAGGAGTTATTTTAGAATATATTTTTCTTGCCTGTCAAGTTTTAAGGAGCCCTTAAATAGTCATCTAAGTCTATAAACGTTTTTCAGATATTATTGATAAAACTTATGAGGTTTATTCTCTTTGGTTCTTTGAAGAACTACTTGAACTTATGGGAATTCCCGTGGCGTTCATCTTGACTTATCAAACGGAGTTTCCACCACCGTTTGTGGCGTCTTCCTTATATCGAGGTTCTTGTTTGTCATAAACAACGGGTCGAGGTCTCCCATTTGAATCTGTCCATAGAACGATCTTGGGTTCCCTTTCGTTGTTGGGTCTCGTTATTCTTGATGGGGTTCACATCGGTTTCTCTCTTGAAATTCTCTTTGGAAGCTTTCTACATTTCGTGGGAATAAGGGTATTTATAGTAGGGAGTATGAGGAGTGCGAAAAGACATGTTTCAAACAAACAGGGCATTCTCGTGACTCGACCTCGTGATTGGAACGAGTCGCGAGTTTGAGTCGCGAGATAACCGCCTCGGCCAGATCGGAAGTTTTGTCCTGTAGTGCTACAGGTGGCGTGACCCTTCAGCTCCCTTACATGCTTCACACGTGTGCCACCTTTGGTGACTTGCCAGTCGCGAGCTAGTTGTGAGATCTAGTCGTGAGGCCCTTCTTGAGTGCACACATTTGAGTTTTCTTCACACTCTCTCACACACTACCCTTACATGAATCCCACCTAAATACAGGGTATCTAATTGCTAATATTACAAGCAAATTTGGCACGAAATAAAACCAACACATGATTGAATAAATTCAACCTTACAACTTATAAACCTATAACTTGGTTCACTCCTAACCAATGTGGGACATAAAGCAAAGACTTAGTATTTGAAACACACCCACTCTAACAAGAAGAAAACTTAATAGGTGGTGGTAAGTGGTCTCATGTGGACTATGTTATTATTAAGATATGTGTAATGTCATTATAATGAGTTTATTTAGTAAAAATATATCAAGCTTTTTATCAAGCTATAAATGAGCTTAAGCTCGGCTTGTTTTGTATTGAGTCCTATTGTTCACAAGCTTGTTCACGAACAATTTTTTTTTGCTTGGGCTTAGCTTGTTTATTAAACAAGCCTAAAACCAAGGTTCAAGCTTGACTTCTTTATAAACAAATGAAAATGAACGAGCTTTTTATCGAGCTGAGTCTGAATTGTTTATGAACAACTTGGTTCGTTTACAGCCTTATTTATCTTAGACTAGCCTTTTGGTTTGTGTCCTTTAACCTCCTTTTTTTTCCTTTGTGTTCATTATCATGAACTTGATGCTTTTAATACTTTTGAGCATTATAAGTACACTTATTACCTATTTGAAAATATATATATATATATATATATATATATAGTGATGTGAGGTTTGGAGTTTGTGAGTTGGTGTTATGTTAAAGAATAGAAAATAACTTGTAAATTGAGGGAAAAATAGAGGAAGCGGGCTGGGCACATGCTGTTGGAGGTTGGGTTTGGGGTTTTGTCAATCTAACCAAATCCATCATAGTCATAATAAATAACTTAGCCCAAGGCCATAGGGGTGGGCTTAAGAAGTCTGGTTGGGCACAATTCTGTCAGACCTAGACCAAAATAAAGGGGCTTATATTGAACATTTAATCATGTAAGCGCATTGTTTAAGAAGATATTGTAATTTAGACAATTGGACCTAACATTTCAACATTATCATCAGAAGTAGACGCCATAAGTTGAAACTTTCTAAAAAAAAAAAAAAAAACTACTATTCAAAATGGCAAAGAATAAGACCAAATGAGAAAAAGAAGATTTTTATTCAATGATGTGTGAGCATAAGAAAAAGGAGCCAATTCAAAAAAAGTTAAATCTACAGTTTAGATCATCCAATGAACTAGAAATTTTGAATGTCACATTCACTACGAATACTCATGTATCTCAATTTCAAATTTCATGAGGACTGTATAATATTTTTGGTTTGTTGGATTGCTATTTTAGGGTAACTTAGTATTAAGTCCATAAACCGAACTAGATGAAGCCCACAAAATTGTAGGTTGTGGATTCACAAATTTATAAAGTTTTTCGGTTTTTTTGAAATTAAGAAATTGAAAAATAATAATAATAACATCTAAAACGGCATTGTTTTGATAAGTGGATGGCATCAACTAACAAAACACTAACGGAGGACTTAATTGGGAATGAACGAAACTTAAAGGACTGAAATGATAAAACCCAAACTTAGAGGACTGAAATGAAAAAAGTGTGAAACTTAGGGTCTGTTTGGATATAACTTATTTTGCTGAAATTGAAAACACTACAAAGAAATAATTTTTAAATGTGTGAATAGTACCGTGAGACCCATTTTTAATGAAAAAGTTGTTGAAAAGTGAAGTTTGTGGGTCCCATGAATAGTACACGGGACCCACAAACTGATGAAAAGTGGCTGAAAAGTCAGAAATATACTACTACTATTCATGAACAGTAGCCGTTTGTCCCCCTAAAATGCGTGTTGCGTAAGAAGAAAAAAAAAAAAAAACGTAGGAAACGACAGGATGCAAAGAAACACAACGTGTATCCAAATGGATACTTAGAAGGTGAGTTTTGCATTTTAGCCTAAAATAATTTATAGCTGAATGAAATCAACAAAATAAATCGTAGTAGCCGTAGGATATGGTGGAAGCTATTAGGACAAATAACTTTAGCATATTATAAATTTGGAATCGAGACAGTGATAATAACAAAAATTTCAAAATAGTCAAAAGGATGACCAAATCAATTAGATATATTGATGATGCCGTAATATCACCAGTGAGCAACACAATCCACGCTCGCTCCCGCTTGCAACCTGCAAGAAGAAAAATGATCTCGCCGTGGGCACCGGTGTGGTGTCGACCAAATACCCTTCGACGGTCAAATTAGAACTGTTCTCAACTCTAGAGTGCTAGAGAGGGTAAATTATGCGTACCTTGATTTGCGAGAGTATTGTAGCTTTTATAGTAGAAGAAATTCGACTTCTCTTCCTTAGACTAGAAGTCTTTTCCTTATGGGAATCCCCTTGAGTAATCCCAAACGTGATGGACAAGACATTTCCTTGTAGAGGGGATCAGCGCGCGTATTTTTCGGAATGTTCCTTGCGCTAGGTTTCTAGTTTCCTTGGAGACCATACGTGCGCGCCAAGAGTATGGAACTGCTCTAGGCTACTGGGCTCTACCATTGTCGGCCCATGGGCTCGGATCCGTCGGGCGCAATGTCGTGAAAGTCCATTGAGCTAATTTTTGCCCCTTCATTTGCCCCCTTCACCCTATGGGTCTGTCAACTCTTATATAGACGAACCCTTAAGGTGACGGTTAGATATCGTTTGGATTTCACGGACAGAGGAAAATTTAGGACGGATCCATATGATTTTTAAGTTGACGGTTTTCTTAGGAGGAGACGGATTGCGACTATTTTTAAGGCAGATAGCCAAGCATTTATGAGCGTGCCATGTGTCGCATTTCGATTGGGTTTTCTATCGGATCGAAGCGTCACTTCGTCTTCCGTGCATTCCAGGTATATATATTACACCTCCCAATCCTCATTTCTTCATTTCACAGACAAAACACATAGTCAGAGCGCAATCGTCATCTTTGTCGTAATGTCAAGTCGCCCATACAAAACAGTTGATCATACAACCGTCAACTCCTAGTTACTTCAAAGAACGGTGAGTATTGCTATTATTATATGCAAGTTTTTTGAATTTGGCGATTATATATAGACAGACCTATACAATCACAATACTCTTAGATTCATCAGTCTTAGGTTTTGCCGTCATTTGTAGGAAATGTCTAGTGCGTCAAGTAGCTAGTCAATGGTTCGTGACGGGATGGAATACGAGGAAGTATACCCGTCCGGTCATAAAGACCAAGAGAGTCCTGGCGAAGATAGAAGTCCGTCTGCCTCTTCCTCCTCAATAAATGAGGACATGGAGACGGTCGAAGTAGAAGATTCGTCGGCGGCGGCAAGGATCTACCATCGGAACCCGTCGTGCCTGTGGCCGATGGACTTAGGAAGTTCATCATGCTACCAGAGTGGACGGTGCACAAATTTACTTTCGTCATTAAGGAGAAACACTTCAACACATTTAGGGTCAACTTTTAGATTCCCGACTAAATTCCAATCCGTCGCCCCTACGTATCAGAGAAATGCTATTACGACGGGGTGGAAGGTGTCGGAGTGTATGAACAGATCTTTCAAGGCGGGGCTTAGATTTCCTTTAAGTAGACTGCATAGAGAGCTTTTAAAGTATCTGGGTCTTTCCACAACCGAGATATCCCCAAATGCCTAGAGGGTCTTCATTGCCATGGAGATACTCTATGGTGTAATGACCGACGGTGAACGAAGGCCGACGGTGCGTGAATTCCTTTATTGCTACCGTCCGGATGAGATTGATAAGTCAAGGGGAATTTACAGATTTGCCAGTAGGAGCCCGTTGCTGAAGGTTATTTTTGAAACACTAGACTCAAATAGAGACCGGAAGAGTCGCTATTTCTTCATAGAGAGTGACAGATGGATGAGCTATCCGGGGGAGACAGAATTTATGCCCGTCGACACAACATGGGGTGTTTTACATTCATCTCGTATGAACCCGTCACATTTTACTTAATATATTATATTCGTCGACTTTGGCTGTTTTTCTCTAATCATTTACTTCATCTGCAGGTAGACGGCGCCCTCAAGTCGGCGTTAAAGAGTTTGGCTTTCTAGAAAGAATTTTCCAGAAGACGAAGCCAGAAGAGCGGACTTGGGCAAAGTTGGTGAATCCGAAAACAATCCATTGGTTTTGTGACGGTCCCGAACCTACCTGTGAAGCCATTATATACGACGAAAGAGTCCACAGATGTAAGTCCGTCAACTTTTACTTTTCGAAAGTAGTTTTTAATTTATGTAGATAGCTTCATCCGTCCTGTATTACATGAAAATGGACGACGCAAAGAGGAGGGCACTGATAAAATCACCGGCCGTCAAACAAAAGGAGACGGGCGAGGTTGTGGTTCCCAAGGGGTTGGGGTTGTCGGCGAAGAGGAAGCAGCCGTCCAAGTTTGACCGTCCACATAAGCGTGAGAAGGTACCTCTGGAACCCGTTGTGTGCTGGATGGCCGAGGGAGCGAAGACCGTCACCCCAGCAAAACATGGGTCCGGCATGGGCTTAATGCAGCCCACCACCACCAGAGAAGCCTCCTCATCTTCTCCGTGATGACTCGAAATTTGCGTTGGAGAAACTTTCGTCGATAATTTCCACGGAGGATTACGAGGACCTGGGTAATCATTCGACGGAGGCAATGGGGGAGACGGGTCATTTCTTTGCATTGCCGTACGTAACTTTTATCCGTCAATTTGTGTCCGTCCACTTTTCTTAGCCTTCTGTTTTGACACCCTTTTAACTTGTTTATTCCAGTCATTGGTTATGATGAAAGGCTTAATGGATCGGTGCCTAAACCGTGAGGCGGCTCTAGAATGTGTACGGGCAAAAGCGGAGCAGACGAAGGACGAACTCGGTCAACTTCATAAGTGGAAGTCTACAATGGAGAAGAAGTTTGACCTGTCAGAGAAGACTAGGAAAGAGCTTGAGCAAAGGACGGAGGAAGTTGGGAAGGCCTTGAAGGCTAAAGACGAGAAGATAAAGGACTTGAAGGAAAAGCTTTGTCAAGCCAAGGAGGATCTTTGTCGGTGAGTACCGAGACTCTGAGGCTTTGTTGAAAGAGCTGGGGGGATCGTTCCTTCAAGGCTTCGACGATGCACTCCGTCGCCTTAAAAGCCTACCCCGACCTGGATGTGTCAATGATAACCGTCAATGATCAAGATCGGGACGTCTGCTTCCGCCCGTCGCTTGAGAGAATACGGACGACCTTTTTGGCGATGATGCGGTTCGGGGTGACGGAGAATCGGTCCCGTCGAAGGATGCCTGTTCTTGACCCAAAAAAGTAGACTGATATTACTCATCTTTTTTGTAATTTATTTTGAGAACAATTCGTCCATTTTTTGTATTAAACTGTTGCCCCCTGGGCTTTTTATTCGCTTATTAATGCTATACTTTATTTTTATGCTTTCTATTATTGTTTGGAAAAAATCCGTCCACCTCATGAATGAGAGATTTTAAGAAAATACTCGTCTATCCTAGTGTACTTCAAGCCAACGTTTGATCCGTCCATTTGGATGATCCGTCTACCTTGAAGACATGTATGACATCCTCTTGGTGATCCGTCAACTTTCCAAAATCTTGGTAGTCCGTCTACTTGGTATTGGATAATTACCTACTTCGCACGATCCGTCCATTTTTGGACTTGTACTTTAGTTCATCATTTTTGGGGATCCGTCCTCTTTTGAGGACAGCTTTTTTTTTTATTGGCTTAGTAATCCGTCCACTTTATGGACATGTATATTAATTTATCATTGTGGTGATCTGTCCGCTTTTGTGGACATTATTTCATCACCTAAGTGATCCGTCCACTTTGTGGACTTGTAATAGTTTACCATTTTGGAGATCCGTCCACTTTGTGGATAGTTCATTCATCACCTTAGTGATCCGTCCACTTTGTGGACTTGTAATAGTTCACCGTTTTGGTGATCCGTCCACTTTGTGGACTTGTTATTTCACCGTTTCGGTGTTCTCATCCCATTTTGTGGGACGCTTTTTCATCACCTCGGTGATTCTTCCACTTTATGGACTTGTAAATAGTTCAGCGCTTTGGAGATCCATCCACTTTGTGGGCGCTTATTTTTACGCTATTGGTGATCCGTCCACTTTGTGGACTCGGCCTGTGTAATATCCATGTGAAAATTCAAAATTTTGTCCGAATATTCTTCTTTAAAGAAAATGCGTTTGTAGAAAAAGTACCTGCCCCCTTGGGCTTAAAAAGGCACAAAAAGATTGTAGCAAAAGTAAAAAGGAAAAACTAGTAAATTGTAGCCGAAAGAATAGAATAAAATAAACTTTGGAAATCGCTAGTTCCCCATATTTTCCTCTCTTGGTAGTATTTCCGAAGATGCTCCGTGTTCCAAGGGTACTGTAGCTTTCGTCCGTCCAATGTCTCGAGGTGGTAGGTTCCCTTCCTTTGCCATGACGCGATCCTGTAGGGTCCTTCCCGATTGGGACCGAGTTTTCCTTGCGAAGGATCTCTTGCGGCACCCATTACTTTCCGTAGTACGAGGTTCCCGACCTGGAAGTTCCTGCGCCTCACTTTGTTGTTGTAGTGTTTCGCCATGAGATCTTGATAGCGCGCCAACCTCTGTTCTGCTGTTGCCCTAACCCCGTCCAGTTGATCAAGCTAGAGGCGCATACCCACTTTGTTCGTATCCTCGCCGTAGCTCTCCACCTGGTAACTTGTGAGCCCCACTTCTGCGGGAATGACAGCTTCGGTTCCATATGCGAGTCGGAATGGGGTTTCTCCAGTAGGGGTTCTTGCTGTGGTTTGGTATACCCATAGGACGCTTGGTAGTTCGTCTGGCCGGATACCCTTTGCCCCCTTGAGGCGGGTCTTGATTATTTTGAGCAGGGACTTGTTTGTGACCTCAACTTGCCCGTTTGCCTGTGGGTGTGCGGGTGATGAGTAGTGATTCTTGATCCCTAGCTCCGCGCAAAAGTCTCTAAATATGTTGTAGTCGAACCGCTTTCCGTTGTTAGAGACCAGTACCACAGGTATCCCATACCTGCATATGATATTTCTCTAGATGAAGCTTCTGATGTTTTTCTCTGTTATGGTGGCTAAAGCTTCTGCCTCGACCCATTTAGTGAAGTAGTCTATGCCAACGACTAAGAATTTCAGCTGCCGGATAGCCGTCGGAAACGTACCTATAATATCAAGTCCCCATTGTACGAACGGCCAGGAAGCCGTCATAGGTGTCAGCTCTTGGACGGCTGCCTTATGAAATTGCTGAACCTCTGGCATTTGTCACAAGATTGGACATAAGCTTACGCATCCTTCATCATTGTAGGCCAGTAGTATCCTGCTCGGATCAGCTTGTGTACCAGTGATCGTGCGCCCGAGTGGTTTCCGTAGATACCCTCGTGTACTTCTTTCATCACATAGTCCGCTTCTTCTTGGCACAAACACCTTAGGTACGGTTGAGAGAAACCTCTTTTATATAGGGCATCTTTCATCAACACGAACCGTGACGCTTGACCTTTAGCTTCCTTGCGGCGCCCTTTTCCTCTGGTAACACCCCGTCCCTTAGGTAGGAGATTAATGGCGTGGTCCATTTATGTTCAGAGTTCACTACCTGCATATTTGTCCCATCATCGATAAGTGAAGATATTTGGACGAATGATAATACACGCTCGGGAACCAACATGAATTGACCGATGCGACTTTTGCTAGTTGGTCACCCCATTCGTTCTCTTCTCTTAGGACCTGAATGAATTCGACTTGAGGTCGTTGATTCGGTACCTCACTTCTTCCAGATATCTTTTCATTCTATCGTTCTTGCACTCGTAGCTGCCATTGATCCGACTTGTGACCACTTGTGAATCGTAGTGGACAATTATGCTTTTTGCACCCACGGCCCTCGCAAGGTCTAGACCCGCGACCAGGGCTTTATACTCGCCCTCGTTGTTGGTTGTTGGGAAATCCAATCGGATCATGCATCAGATTGTGTCCCCCTACGGAGTTTTAATCACTACTCCGGCTCCTCCGGCTCGTCTGAGTGAGGATCCGTCCGTGTGGATACTCCACTGTTCCTTCTCTTTTACCAATTGGTCCCCCCCAAGTGTGAACTTGGCGATGAAGTCAGCCACTGTTTGTCCTTTTATGGCCGTCACGGGCGGTCTCGATGTCGAATTCGCTTAGCTCTATTGCCCACAAGGCCATCCTTCCTGCTGCTTATGGGCTATGCATGGCTTTTCTTAGCGGCTTGTCCGTTAAGACAATGATTGTATGCGCCTGGAAGTATGGCTTAAGTCTTCGCGCAGCAATTACCAACGTGAAAGCCAACTTTTCCAACCGAGGGTACCTCTCTTCTGCTCCACGGAGCGCGCGGTTGGTAAAGTAGACGGGTTTCCAGATACCGTCCTCCTCCCTTACCAAGGCTGCGCTTACAAATGACACTCGAGACTCCCAAATAAAGATAGAGTTCCTCTCTGTGTATGGACGGATCGAGCAGCGGTGGAGACGATAGATACGTCTTTAAGTCGTTGAAAGCCGTTTGGCATTCATCCGTCCACTCAAATGACTTTCTCGAGTTTGGAAGAATGGCAAACACCTATCCGTTGCCCCGGAAACGAACCTTGTTTAGTGTTTCACGATCTTCCTATTTAAACTTTGGACCTCCTTGACCATCCTTGGTGGTTCCAACTCCATTATCGCCCGTACCTTCTCCGGGTTGACCTCTATTCCAACTCCATTTAACCTAAGAATTTTCCCGTAGTTACTCCGAACGCACACTTGTTCGGATTCAGCTTCATGTTGAACGATCGAAGCGTATTGAATGTTTCTCTAAGGTCCTCTAGGTGATCTTCTTCGTGCACGCTTTTCACCAACATGTCGTCAACATAAACCTGAACGTTCACCTTGTCTGATGTGCAAACATCTTGTTCATTAGCCTTTGGTATGTTGCTCTAGCATTTTTGAGTCCAAAAGGCATCACCTTGTAGCAGAATAATCCCTGGCTTGTGATGAAAGAGGTCTTCTCCTGATCAGATTCGTCCATCCCGATCTGGTTGTAGCCAGAGAAAGCGTCCATGAAGGCGAGGAGCTGGTGTCTTGCGATCGAGTCCACAAGGGTATCTATCCGTGGGAGCGGGTAGCTGTTTTTGGGACAAGCCTTGTTGAGGTCTGTGAAATCTACGCACATCCTCTAGCTTCCGTTGGCTTTTTTAACCATAACTACATTCGCCAGCCAGTCGGGATAATATACTTCCCGGATGAAACCTGCCTCTAGTAATTTCCGAACTTCCTCGGCTATGGCCCTATCTCGCTCCCGGGCGAAGACCCGTTTCTTTTGCGGGGATCGGAGGGAAGGAGGGCGACATATTCAACTTGTGGACCATGACCGATGAGTCAATTCCCGGCATCTCTTCATGATTTTAGGCGAATACGTCTTGGTTATTTCTTAGGAAAGTTGTGATCGTCTGGCGTGCGGGCCAACCGGCTAGTGTGCCAATCTTAGTCGTTCGTTCAGGCCGTGTGTCGTCAAGTCTTACTTCTTCTAGCTCTTCAACTGGCTCTGCTAATGCTCGCTATTTCCCGATGCACATTGTCTGCTGCTGATCCTCCATCTCTAACATGGCGATATAGCATTCTCGTGCTACTACTTGATTCCCCAGCTCTCCTACCCCATATTCCATCGGGAATTTGATCATTAGATGGTATGTAGAGGTTACTGCCTTCTAAGAATTGAGAGTGGGTCGCCCGAGGATGGCGTTGTAAGCGGATGAGCGATCGACTACGAGGAACGTTATCTCCTTAGTGATTTCTTGAGGATAATCACACCGTCACAACTAGCGTTATTGCGCCCAAAGGGAAGACCTTCGTACCCCCAAATCCTACGAGTGGGGCGTTCGTTGGGGATAATCGTTCCTTGTCAATCCTCATCTCCTGGAATGCTGGATAGTATAGGATGTCTGTTGAGCTGCCGTTGTCGACAAGGACCCGGTGCATATTATAATCCCCAATCTGCAGGCTGACTACTAGCGTGTCCTCATGAGGATGGTGAAGTCTCCGAGCGTTATCCTCTGAAAAGTTTATGATGGGGTTATCTATCCGTGACATCTTTGGTACTGATCCTATGAGTTGGATGCTATGGACCATCCCGAGGTAGGTTTTGCGGGCTTTCTTGGAAGATCCGGTCGCAGTTGTGCCCCCTACTATCATTTGTATGTCTCTTATGGGTGGTCTTGGGCGGTCGTTCTCCCTTCGTGGAGCCTGTTCTTCTTCGCGTACGCTTCTTTCCTGCCGACAAACCTCTGTAGTTTCCCCTGCCTGATTAGGGCCTCAATCTCTTTTCTTGTCATAGCGATTAGTGTGTCGTGACCGTGGTCCCGGTGAAAGCGGCAATACTTGTCTCTTGGTCTTTTGTTGGGGTCTCCCTTCAACTTTCCAGGGAAAGTTAATGCTCCTTCATCTTTGATTTGCATCAATACTTGGTCGATTGGGGCGGTTAACGGGGTGAAATTGGTGAATCTTCCAAAGGTGGGTCCGAGCGCTTTTCATCACGTTGATCCCGGTTTTTAGCGAGCTTTAAGCCCTGTCTTGTCTCGTGTCTTCCTGCCTTTCCCTCTTCTTAGGCCTTTCCTCGCGGGCCAAAAACACATCTTCTGCATTCATGTACTTGGTAGTCCTGTAGAGGACGTCCGTCATGGTTTTTGGGTCATTCTTGTATAGGGAAAACAAGAACTTACCCTTCCGTAGCCTGCTAGTGAATGCGACTACGAGTATTTTATCGTCAACTTCGTCAATTGAAATGGCTTCTTTGTTGAAACGAGTTTATAGGCTGCAGCGTCTCGTCTTCTCGCTACTTGATGTTCATTAAGCAAGCAAAGGACTTTTTGTATCGATGTCCGCCTATAAAGTGTGAGGTGAACAGGGTGCTCAACTCCTTGAAAGTATTGATGGAGTTTGGTGTCAACCTATTGAACCCGACCCTTGCAGGCCCCTTCAGCGTGGTCGGGAATGCCCCGCACATGATCTTGTCAGTGCGCGCCCGAAGGTGCATCGGGGTCTTGAAGGTCTCTAGATGATCGAGTGGATCCTTGACCCCGTCGTAACTTTCGATCTGCGGCATCCGGAACTTTTGTGGCAGGGGGAATGAGTTGATGGACGCGGTGAATGGTGAGTCGGTCCTGTTCACTAAATCGTCGAGATCAGAAGATACTCGCCCCTTAAGGGCGTTCATCATGACCTCCATCTGCTCCTTCATCGCTTGCATCTTGGCGACAATAGGCGGGGGGGGGGCAAAGTCCATGAGAGACGGAAGGCTCACGTTTTGCCACTCTGGTCGGCTTGGGTTATTGCTGCCTTCAGGCTTCTCCTGCTCCCTTCGCTTGGCAATCGTTACCTTCCTGGTTTTGCTCCTGAAGGTTGGGTCCTACATCCCTTTGTCGTAGCTGCTCCTCCGGATCGTGGTTCTTCTTTGTGAGTCGTTCTACTGCTGTCATGAGTGTCTGGACCTGCCTTTCTAATGCGGTAGATCTCGGTGGTTCGTCTTCTTGAGCGTTGTTGGTGGTAGCTATCGAGCGAGTGAGTACCATGCGACTCTTATGTCCGGGAGGCGATGATCTGACTTAAATTTTTTGCTTTCCCACAGACGGCGCCAACTGATGATGCCGTAATATTACCAATGAGCAACATAATCCACGCTCGCTCCCGCTAGCAACCTGCAAGAAGAAAAGTGATCTCGCCGTGGGCATCGGTGTGGTGTCGACCAAATACCCTCCGACGGTCAAATTAGAACTGTTCTCAACTCTAGAGTGCTAGAGAGGGTAAATTATGTGTACCTTGATTCGCGAGAGTATTGTAACTTTTATAGTAGAAGAAAGTCGGCTTCTCTTCCTTGGACTAGAAGTCTTTTCCTTATGGGAATCCCCTTGAGTAATCCCAAATGTGATGGACAAGACATTTCCTTATAGAGGGGATCAGCGCGTGTATTTTCCGGAATGTTCCTTGCGCTAGGTTTCTAGTTTCCTTGGAGACCATATGTGCGCGCCAAGAGTATGGAACTGCTCTAGGCTACTGGGCTCTACCATTGTCGGCCCATGGGCTCGGATCTGTTAGGCCCAATGTTGTGAAAGTCCATTGAGCTAATTTTTGCCCCTTCATATATAAATTGGATAGGGCAATATAAATATTTTGTAACAACAAAGAGAGTTAGTGGGGAGTTGACATTATACACACACACGTATAGCGCATAAGGTTAGGTTTAAGATACACCTAGTGTAACTCTAAATAAAATTATACCACTTAATAACTTGTTATAAAATTTATATTTTAAAAATCCCAACATTAAATTACATGTTCTACATATTCTTAATATTCATGTCAATTTTCATGTCAATTAGATGTTATTTATCATTTGATCCATAAAGTCATCTTTTATGCATTATTTTAAATTACAAAAACTTGAATTTAAATTTTTGATTGATGGCATAACTATTAATCTTTGAACACCTTGAAATTTTGCAAGTAAAGAGAATATACAAAGATAATGTAATCTAATGATGGATTTGTCAAAATTCACATCTAATTAATACACACACACACACATATATATATATATATATATATATATATATATATATATATATAAAAGCCCATTTCATATTGAATTTTGTAACATCAAAATTATGAGCCTAATTTTTTGATATATTTTTTTTATTGAAATTCATAGATAATAAAAACATATTATATCTTTCTCTGAAGTCTCTTCCACAAAGTTTTTGGGGAGCTTTGCCTCTTCAGATGCTCTTACCACCCAAAGAAGTAGCTGTTGCTCATTCTCAAACCCCAAGCTAGTTCTTCCATTTGCTCAGCATTAAGAACGGCCAAACTCCCGAAAGATACATAAATAACAGATCCTTTTGCATGATCATTTAGCCATTTCATGCAAGCATCGCTGTTAGGTTCGAAGATGCAGAAACCATAGTCTTTGTCATCTTCAATCCGCTTGTCTAAGTACGTAGATGGTATGGTTGGTCCTATAGTTCTCAATGGCCATATCTCTGTCATCCAATCCACTACCTACAGACAATTTTATCATACAAATTAAGCATAAAATTTTTATTTAATTCAATTAAAAAAGCAATCAAAAAAGAAAAGGAAACCGGAAAGTAACAGTATACAGCCTCAGTTTATTTGCTTAATTACCTCTGGCTCCAGCTCATATAACGTGTTGCAAAGGACCCAATCAGCTTTATCAACATTGGAAAATTGTCTCACAAGCATATCAAAGAAAGCTGGATAGGTGTTTAAATCATAAATTAAAGATGGCATGTCCTGAGGTTGAAGTGGTGGCAACCCTGGCAGCAAAATTTCTGGCTCTGAAAGAGGGAGTTTGAGCAACCCCTTATGGACATGGTAGTATATATTATCAACAGCACAAGATTGAGTGAAGAAAACAGCACCAACTAAGCCAAACTTTTTGGCTACGTCGAGAGCCCAAGACAAGAAAGCATCATAAACAATACAATCAACAGGGTTGCCTGAACTAGAACTAAGCTTCTCAAGGAGCTCAGCCAGAGTTTGTGACCCCACTTGCCAAAATCGCTCCAAATAGGCCTGGATGCTCTCTGCATGAGCAAACCCACCTTCATCAAAGCCATCAGAGATGGTCTCTAGGGCAATGCAGCTGGCTTCTTTGTGAATGGTTTTGGACATGGAGCGTGTGGTAACTAGAGTAACTTTGACTCCTTTGTGCTCCAAACGCTTGGAGAACTCGAGCATAGGATTAAGGTGGCCTTGGGTTGGATAGGATAACACCAAACAATGAGCTTTGTAGGCATTATTCGTTTCCTTCTCCATTTCTGCTAGCTAACACAGGTTATAACTTTGAGCCGTGTTTTAAGTTGTGTTGAGAGAGTGATAAATATGAACATGAAGTGATCAATTTGTATACGGAATTCTGTGGTGGTGGGCTGTCGCTTTTCTTTTATGAAAATATATAGTCTCATTCAAAGTACTAAATACGGATTATTTTTTTTTTGGTTTAAAAGGAATTATTATTAACAAACATCTAAGCCAAAACGGCTAAGTTAGAGGCAACAAGCCTACTTACACCATCCCCATTAGTATCAAAATACACAAAGTTTGCTATTACATCAGATGGGGGATTATCCCAAACAACAAAATTTTCCTGCATCGCTCCTCCAAGCTTAGCCATAGCATCGCCACTCTATTCGCTTCCCTAAAAGCGTGCTTCACCCTGAAGTGTTGAAGCTTTCCCAAAGAAGAACCTACGGTCACCAAAGCAAGGAAGAGTAAAAAGCATTAGAGGGGGAATTGGACTTGTAAGGACCAAGTACAAGAATTCTGGGCCTTATATCACTTGGGCTCACAATTTATTTGTAGTGGGCTTAAGGATTTCCTACGACGGGTCGTTCTCGTGAGAGAGCCTCAAAGCAATACTCAACTGAAATACTCTCCCCTTAACTATTTTCCCTCAATTTTTCTCAACCGCTTCTTCTCCCAACTTTCTCCTATTTATAGTCAAGGTTAGTGGGGGGATCATGATTACAATCACCGTTAGTGCTACTAAAGGTTCGGTATCATCCGGTTAAAGTGGTCGTTTAGGTGAGAGGGCGGTGCAGCATTTATAATCTTGGAACTTGGTTCCATTTGCACCGATAATGTTCGGCAAATCGCGTTCCCGTTCATATCATGTCTTTTCCGGGTATAACCCACGCGCTTTCCCGGGAAGGATCACCGGTCAACTCGGGGAACTTCGCGCTCAAAACTCGTTTTTACTTTTAGGCGCTTCAAGAAGGGTCCGGGCCCGAGGACAACATGGGCTTTGGAAGCTCGGCGCCGGGCCCGCATCCAAGGCTGTAATGGGCCTGGGCCCGGGGCCTAGATGGGTTTGGGCCCAAGGGCGGTATGGGCTCTGGAAGCTTGGTGCCGTACAATAGCCCCCCCTTGATTCATACTCGGTTGCCGAGGCGAATCAAGGTGCTGCTAGGGCCTTTGTCTCCCGGGAATCGTTTGGCCTGGGACTTCTGGCTGTCACTTCTCATTAAAATTCATCTCAAAAGACGCGCCGTTTAGCGGCGCCAGGCTCGGTCGTCATTATTACCTGACGGTTCGAATGGCAAAGCGCGCACATCGCTTACGCTTGGCATTCGTTGGGTTGCTCGTAGGTCGTGCCCATTTATTGCTTGCTTAAGCGCTTCCTCTTCTACCATTTCTTTTGGCTCTATAAATAGTCCCTCTCCTCAAAGCATTCCATTTTTCTTTCGCCTCTGATCTTTAGCGCCTACTCTCTGCCGATCATAGTTCTGTGTGCTTGCTTGCTCGGCGTTCTTTTCCTTCTTAGAACCCAAAGTAAGTCTTCCTTCCCCTTCCTGTTCCTTAAGCTTTGTTTCTTTGAGTTCATTCTTGTAGTTCTAGGCTCAGTAGATGGGTTATTCTTACCTCCTAGATACCCCGGCTGCGTTGGCCAACTTTAGGAGTAAATTTAGTATTCCCAATGACGTGGATGTGGCCTACTGTCACGAGAGTGATATGGAACTCCACCGAGGGCGAGGGTGGCAGCCTTCTTCCCTTTGATGTCCATCTTAGAAGGTGGGGTTAGGTTCCCGGTAGATCCCCTCCCGATAAACACACTCTTCTACTATGGGTCAGTGCCCCACCAGCCTTCCCCCAATTTTTACCGGGTAGTTAGCTGTGTCCGCCAATTGAACCAAACGTTTAACCCGCAATTGGACCAACATGATATTAACCAAATGTACAGCCTTTGTGGGAGTAAATCCACAAATTATTATTTAAAGACGAGGGATGCTCGGGTGCGGCTGATATCGTGCCTACTCGATTCGAACAGGAACTCCGCCGGGGAGTTTGTCAGGGTGCGCGGCAATTGGTTTGCCGGGGATACCCCTTGTCCCCTCACACGGCGTGAAGTGGGTTCGTACCCTCTCCTTTTTATAGTTGTTTGATTAAAAGAAAAAAATTTTTTTATTGTTAAAAGTCGACACGTCATCTGCTCTTTTGCGGACGGCAAAGTTTTTGTTCAGGACCTCGGGGCCGTCCCACGTCGAGGACCTAAACTTCGTCCTCCGTTCCGAGATCTTCGTGCATTGGGACGGGCAGCTCCGGGCCTCCCACCTGATCCTCGGCGTTGAACCGGTTTACTCCACCTGGCAGCCTTTCAAGCGGGCGTTGCTAGTTGACAGCCCCTTGCTATCATACATAGACGTCCGGTACGTGAATTTCTTGCCGCCGAAGCTTACAACCGGGGAAGCAAGGGAGTTTGGTCGGCGGTTCACTGCCGCGGACGAGCTAGTTCCCCTGCGAGACGATTCCGCGAAATGGTATCCTGACTTAGAGAGAGAGCTCACGAAGCCATACAACAAGGGGACCAAGCCCAAGAGCAGCCCCCGCCCGAGGATCCGCCTGCCGAGCATCGACAGCAAGTGATAGACGCAGACTAGCTCGCTAATCGAAGCGGTCCAGCCCGGTGCAAGAATGGTGGCAAGGAGGGTATTGACCCTTGACAGGTTCGTGCCTGGCGCCCGGCCGACTAACCAGCCCCCTCCTACTCAAGGTCGGGGTCCAGTTCCTCAACCTCCTCCATCCTCGCAGTCCGGACGTGCCCGGAAGAAATGCAAAGTAACCGAGCAACAATCTACGGCCACGGGGGATGCCGTAGTTCAGACTCCTCCCCGTCCACCTGGCGGAATCGTTATCTGTGAGCCGCCAACCGAAGCGGGAGGCGCGTCATCCTCCCAAGTGGCTCCTGCGTGGGAGCCTAAGTTCCTTTTGGACGGCAAGCCATTGCCCTCAACCGCTTCCGTCCGGATGTGGGATAAGGGCGAGGGCGGTCGTATCGCCCAGACTTTTGGCTGGAGCTCCCCAACTCCCCGAGGACGTGCATGCTTTCGAGGACGGGTCCGAGGAGTCCGTGGGTCGCCGGTTAGAGTGGCACGCTATTGCGGTAATTCTTTTATCTCTTTTCTTTCGTATATATATAGATTCCCTTTGTTTTCTTTGTTAACCTCCGTGCTTGCCAGGCCGCTCAACTGGCTCATATCGTGGCTGCCTGGCACGGAGCTTGATGAGGAGAGAGTGAGCGCGAGAAGGGGGCGGGGAGGCAGCAAAAAAGACTGCTAAGGAAAAAGCAAAGATTGCTTGAGGCCGCCGAGAGGAAGGAAGGCTGCGCCGCCGAGAGAGTTCCGAGCATCGGCCGAAAAAGGTGTTCGAGACCTCCTGGCCGTGCAAAATGAGACGGAACTCAAGCTAGCCGTAGCCCTCAGCCTCAACACTTCCCATGCCGACGAGATAGCTGATCTTAGGGCCGGCTTGGCGGCCGCGGAGCAAAAGTGGTATGACGTAGGCTTCGCCGACGCCGAGAACTCCGTAGAGCCGGTGGTGAGTGGGGCTCGGCGTACGGGTTTCGAGGCCGGGTGGTTTGCTTTGCTCTTCGAGCAATGGGTGTCCCTCAAGACTCGCCGCCGAGGGACCCCACCCAGTTTCCCTTTCCGAACCCCGTACTGCCGACCAAGATGCCCTGGCTGCCCTGGATGAGGAGGAGACGGCCAATATGAGGGAGTTGGTTGAACAAATCGACTCTCATGCCGAGCCCGAGGAGCCGGAGGCCACGAGCATACCTACCGTGCAGGAACTTCTCGACGAGGCCCGACCTTTCTCCCCGATCGTCCGGCAAGAAGTGCCACCCCCGACTCAACCTCCTAGTTGATTTTATCTTAGATTATTTTTATTTGCCTATGTCACCGGGATGTGGTGACTGAACCGTCTCTTTAACTTATTGGTTTTATTTGCCCATGTCACCGGGATGTGGTGATTGAACAATTGCCTTTTAATTTGTAGTCCGTTTTTCCCTGTTTCCATTTGTTGAATGAAATTATATCCGTTCGTGTTTTGCTTGATTTATACTAGTGCTTTGGCCGCTTTATAGAATGGCACCCCCGAGAACCCGTTGCGCGGGGGGGTGGGTAGTTTTGAGAGCGCTTTTTGGACTTGTTTTTGTAAGAAGGGTTAGGTTTTTATCGAGTCCTGGTCTGACCGAGAATTGAGCTTCCGTCTTTTAAGCATTTGTCCGCAAAGCCTCCGTTTGTCCGGATATTTGTTTTTAACCGAGAACCAAGTTTTTGTCTTTATAGATTTGATTGCGAGGTTCACACGTGCTCGGTGACTTTGGGGGTCAGCCCCCTGCCCTTAGGATTTACTTGTAAGGTTTTCACCTGCTCGGCGATATTGATCGAGCCGAGGGTCGCTTCGTCCTTAGGATTTATTTGTAAGGTTTTCACCGCCGGCGATATTGATCGAGCCGAGGGTCGTTTCGTCCTTAGGATTTATTTGTAAGGTTTTCACCGCTTTCGGCGATATTGATCGAGCCGAGGTCGGTTTCGTCCTTAGGATTTATTTGTAAGGTTTTCACCGCTTTCGGCGATATTGATCGAGCCGAGGGTCAGGTTTCGTCCTTAGGATTTATTTGTAAGGTTTTCACCGCTTTCGATTCTCTTGTTGTGCGGCTATAATGTCAAAAACAACAAAGACAAAAATTCATCATACTCTTAATCTTCATAAAATACAAGTTTTGGCTTACATCGTTGGTTATGCGTAGAACTTCTTCAGGTTGTTGGCGTTCCATGGTCGGGGGAGCGGCCTCTCGTCCAGGTCCTCTAAGTAGTAAGCCCCTGCCCTGCGACCCACTGTGACCTCGTATGGTCCTTCCCAACTCTGAGCTAGCTTCCCTGCAGCCACGTCCCGCATGTTCCCCACTACCCTTCTAAACACTAACTCCCCGGCAATGAATTCCCTGGTCCTCACATTCCGGTTGTACCTTTGCGCCAACTTCTGCTGATACTCGGCGAGACGTGCGGTCGCGGCTTCCCTACATTCTTCCAGCCAATCCATCTGCTCCATCATAAGGTCGGCGTTTCAGACGGGGTTAAACCCGACGACCCATGCACCGCATAAGCTCACCTCGGTTGGTATCACCGCTTCGCTCTCCGTATGTCGAGAAAAATGGGGTTTCCCCGTGGATCTCTGGGGGTCGTGCGGTAGGCCCACAAAACACTGGGTAACTCTTACGCCCACCTTCCCTTCGCTCCATCCAACCTTCTCTTGAGCCTGTTCGAATAGTCTTGTTGATCGCTTCACTTGGCCGTTGTAATCGGGGTATGCTTGGGGTTGAATACTTGTTCTTGATGCCGAAGCTCATTTGCAAAAAGTCCGAAAAGCGTTCTTTGTCGAATCAGAGCCCATTGTCTCGTTACTAGTGAATTCGCACCCCAAACCTTGTAACTATGTTTTTCCACACAAACTTTTTCACGTCCAAGATCCCTGATATTGGCCAAGGCTTCCGCTTCACCCACTTTGTGAAGTAGTCCACGGCCACCAGTACAAAACGGCGGTTCCCGTTGCTCGGGAACGGCCCGAGGATGTCAAGCCCCCATTGTGCAAATGGCCACGGGCTCGACAGATTTAGATGTCCGGCCGGCCGATGGATCATTGGGGCGTGCTTTTGACATTGTTCGCAACTCCGTACGTACTCGGCGGCGTCCTTTTGCATCTGCGGCCACCAAAACCCCTGCGTCATTGCTCTGTGTGCTAAAGATCATCCCCGGCGTGCCCGCCGCACACTCCTTCATGCAGCTCGGTTAGAAGCTCCTTGACTTTTTCAGGGTGCGGGCACAAGAGGTAAGGGCCCGCGAAGGACCTTCTCAGACAACTTTCGATCAGAAGACAACCAGTGCACTGGAGCCATTCGTCGAATCTTATTGGCCTCGGCCTCATCCTCTGGAACTTTATCTTCGGAAAGAAAATCTATGATTGGGTCCATCCAACATGGTCCGGCCACCACCACCTGCGCAACCTCTACTCCAGCCCGGTCGAGGGCGGTCTTCACACAAATGCTTGGTTCCCTTACAAGTTCAATCGTGATATGCCTCGGGTGTCCTCGGTGAGCCGATGAGGCTAACGTGGCAAGAGAGTCGCATGCCTGTTTTGTGACCGGGCTACCTGGGATATCTTTACCGTTCAAATCGACCAATAATCTGCTTTGCCGTACTCGGATAAGCCTTCATTCGGGGATCCCGCGCCTCGAAGTCCCCAAAGATCGATAAACAACCAGCCGAGAGTCCGAGTAGACTTCCATGTCCCTGGCACCCAGATGCACATCGCCCTTAGTCCGCCAACAGGGGCCTCATATTCGGCTTCGTTGTTTGAGGCTTTGAATCCCAATCTGAAGGAATGTTCAAGTCGCATACCCTCGGGGGTGATTATGACAATACCAGCCCCGGCCCCCATAGCATTTGATGCGCCGTCCACAAATAACCTCCACGGGCGAATCTCCGCACTCAGATTACCTGGCCTTCATTCTTAGGTGTAAATTCTGCGATGAAATCAGCGAGAATCGCCCTTTCACCGAGCTTCTAGGTCGGTATCTTATGTCAACGATCCCAACCGAGTCCCCCATTTAGCAATCCGTCCCGTGAAATCGGATCTCTTCAACAATGGATCGCAATGGATACTCGGTGAGGACGAACATCGTATGCGCCGGAAGTAGTGTGGTAACTTCCTCGTGGCGTGTACCCAGGCCAAAACCAATTTTTCAAGCGGCAAGTACCTTGTCTCGGATCGACCAAGGTCTTGCTGACGTAATACACCGGTATTTGCACTCCCGGTCCCTTAGTAATACAAAGACTTACGGCATGATTGGTGACTGCAAGGTACATAAACAGATCTTCCCGGCCTCGGCCATCAACCTCGCGCCTTTGCCAAATATTCCTTTAGTTCTCGAAAAGCTTCATCGCAGCCTTCGTCCCACTCAAACCCCTTCCACTTCTTCAGAAGGTGATAGAATGGCCTGCAACGATCGGCAAACTTGGAAATGAATCGGTTCAGGGCTGCCAACATCCCGGTGAGCACCTGCACTTCCTTAGGGTTGCTCGGTGGTTTTAGGCGATTGATTGCCTCTATTTGGTCGGGGTTAGCCTCTATTCCCCGAGTGGAGATCAGATAACCTAGGAACTTGCCAGCCCCCACTCCGAAAGTGCACTTTTCGGCGTTGAGGCGCAGCTGTGTGTCGTCGTAGTATCTCGAATACTCCCCGAAGGTCTTCGTATGCCGCGACTCTTCTCTGCTTTTACTACCATGTCATCGATATAAACTTCAACCGTGCAACCAATTTTTTCCCGGAACATCCTTGTCATCATACGCTGGTACGTGGGCCCCCGCATTCTTCAATCCAAACGGCATGACCTCGTAGTGATAGTTCGCGTTCGGGGATATAAACGCTGTCTTCTCCGGTCCTCGGTTGCTAAGGCAATCGTGGTAGCCTTGGAAGGCGTCCAGAAGCTCATTCTTGGGTGCCCGTACGTGGCATCCACCAACCGATCAATCTTGGGCATTGGGAACGGATCCTTGGGGCACGCTCTGTTTAAATCGGTGAAGTCCACGCAAACTCTCCATTTACCACTCTTCTTCTTCACTACGACAGTATTTGCTAGCCATCTCGGGAAGAATATCTCTTTTATGGCCCCGGCTTCCTTCAGTCGCTGGACCTCCAGGTTTACGGCATCGACGTGCTCCTTTGATGCCCTTCTCGGCTTCTACTTTTTCGGAGGAAATAATGGGTCCACATTGAGTTTGTGAACAATGAACTCGGGGTCTACGCCGGGCACTTCATACGGGTTCCACGCGAAGACATCTATGTTCTCGCAACAGAAACAACAACATCTCTACCCTTTCCTACTCATTCATGCTCGTACCTATCCGGAAGTATTTGGCTTCATCCGGGAGAATTCTTACCTTCAAGACCTCCTCGCCACGCCCCGCCCCATTTTTCTGGGGTATCTCGTAATTGCTATGCGCTCTCTTTCTCGGCGTGCTCGGCTTTACCGAGCTGTTCCTTCTCCCACTGGACCGCGCGCTACGAGGCATTGCTTCGCCACCGCCGATTCCCCCTTACCTCTACAACTCCGAACTCAGTAGGGAAATTTTACTTTCACATGAAGGGTGGACGGAACAGCCCCATGGCGTGAATCCACGGTCTCCCCAAGATTGCGGTGTAAGGTGCGAATGATCGGACTACTATGAACGTAACTATGACTTCCTTGCCCTCCATGTCCACCGGGAGCGAGATTTGCCCCTCGGGAATCACGATTCTCCCATCAAACGAGACCAATGGCGTGTTATACTTCGTCAAATCCTGGGTTTTCAACCCGAGCCCCTCGAAGAGGTCCGGGTACATGACGTCGCCTCCGCTACCCCGATCAATCATCACCCTCTTTACCAGAATCCGCCTATCCGGGCAGCTTACCACCAATGCGTCGTCGTGAGGTTGGATGGTTCCTTCGAAATCAGCTTCTCGAACGAGATGTCTAGCCGTCCAACTCTCTTTTTCGCTTCTTGGATGATTCTCCCTCCGCGCCAAAGAATCGTCATCACCATCCTTGCCGCCGCTGCTGCCCTCTCGGCGCGGCATGAATGACGTTGATCACCCCCAGGGTGGCGGAAGGGGATTCCTTCTCGGGGGCGCCCGCTCGGTTTCCCGATCGGTGGGATCTGCTACAAACTCTTTCAGTGCCCCGCCTTCACTAATCGCCCGAGATGATCTTTCAAAGACCCTACACACGCTCGGTTGTGTGCCCCTTGTCTCTCGTGATAAGTGCAAGATAGGCTTTGGTTCCTCCGAGAGGGGTCGCCCCCATTTTGTTCGCCATCCAAGAATGGCTCGTTCTTTATCCGTTCCAAAGATCTTGTGCACGGGTTCTTTAAACAACACATTAACTCCTCCGACCTGCACCTCGGTTCCCGTGCATCCTCAAGTCCCTTTTCGGCTTTGGCGGCAAGATGCTTTGCCGAGACCTCCCCGTAAAGGGGCTTTCCCCTGCTGCGGCAGCCGATCATCCTCCAGGCGTTTGTACTCCTCTGCGCGTCTCATCGCTTGCCTCATATCCACCGGGGTCTTCTTGTCAACGACTCCGTAGTTCGAATCCTCGGGAGCCCCATCCTCAAGGTGCTAGCCGCAATTTTCTCGTTTCCCCACCAATCTCATTGTAGAGTTCCCGATGTCGGCCGGCATAACTCCGAAGGGTTTCCCGACCCTCATTTTCATGGAAAGCAACGATCGACCGGTTGTTGCACTCGGCCGCATGTTACGAACCTCGCTGCCGAACTCCCGAATCAGCGCCCGGCGAAGCTGTGTATAGAACCTTTCGTAACCCATTGAACCATCTCGGTGCGGTAGAGCCGAGGCTAGAGGGGAATACTTTACACATCAATGCATCGTTGTGCGCATGCAACGACATCATGTGGATGTAATGACCGACATGCTCTACGGGTCTGTCCTACCTTCATAGGAGTTGAACGGTGGACGCGTGAATCGCTCGGCATGGGTGCCCGCTTCAATCTCATCGAGAGAATGGAGACCGGGCTGCCATCCGCAAGGCCCCGCTCATGGCGTCCATCGCAACGTTGTGGTGCTGCCATTCCTCTGGCGACTCCGACCCTTGGTGATCATATCCATTTGACCGAACGGTCCGCTCTCGACGAGTATCCCGGGAGTGACGACGTGACTCTTGAGAACGGGATCGGTCTCGGCGTTGCTTTGTGTGACAGATCGGCCGAACCTTCCTCACCACGGTTCCTCCTGGGTTGGGGGTTGCGGTTCCTTTCGTGGCGCCGACCCCTTGCCTCTAGCTCCAAGTCCATTACCAATCTGCGCAACCGCTCCAGCTCCCGGTCTCTATCGTCACGTTGCCGATGTGCCGAGGCGTTTGAAATCGTCCGGTGTGTCCGGGCCGATCCTTCTCCCAATCCGGACCCTTCCTCTCCTCTTGAATGCTCTCTATCCTCCAACCGCTTTTGCCTTCTCTCCCTCCACGTCGATCCCCGAGAAGATCCTGCTGAATTGCTCGGAACGTGTCCTCTTGAACGCTCCTCGGACATCTTCTTTGCTTTGAGTCTCACTCGAACCACGACTTTGTAGGATGGCCCCACGGTGGGCGCCAATTGTAAGGACCAAGTACAAGAATTCTGGGCCTTATATCACTTGGGCTCACAATTTATTTGTAGTGGGCTTAAGGATTTCCTACGACGACGGGTCGTTTCTCGCAGAGCCTCAAAGCAATACTCAATCAAATACTCTCCCCTTAACTATTTTCCCTCAATTTTTCTGAACCGCTTCTTCTCCCAACTTTCTCCTATTTATAGTCAAGGTTAGTGGGGGATCATGATTACAATCACCGTTAGTGCTACTAAAGGTCCAAGATCATCCGGTTAAAGTGGTCGTTTAGGTGAGAGGGCGGTGCAAAGATTTATAATCTTGGAACTTGGTTCCATTTGCACCGATAATGTTCGGCAGATCGCGTTCCCGTTCATATCATGTCTTTTCCGGGTATAACCTACGCGCTTTCCGGAAGGATCACCGGTCAACTCGGGAACTTCGCGCTCAAAACTCGTTTTTACTTTTAGGCGCTTCAAGAAGGGTCCGGGCCGAGGACAAAGATGGGCTTTGGAAGCTCGGCGCGCGGCCCGCATCCAAGGTCAGAATGGGCCTGGGCCCGGGCCTAGATGGGTTTGGGCCCAAGGGCAGTATGGGCTCTGGAAGCTTGGTGCCGTACAGGATTGCATTAGCTCCACAACCACCTTGGCATCTAATTCAATCACAAGCTTCTCGCACTCCCATCCGGACAGCCAAAGAATAAACCATCCCTTAGAGCCCAAAATTCTGTCAGAATGCTAGTCGTGAAGCCAATAGACCGAGCAAAGCCTCTCACCCATCTACCCTCACTATCTCTAATCACTCCCCCACCTCCAGCTCTTCCCGGATTCCCAAATGCAGCCCCATCCGAATTTAATTTAAACCATCCTAATGGAGGTCTTTCCCACCTAACGCTACAAATCACCATATTCTTCCGGCACCTAGTCTTACCCACACAATAATAATATTCCAAGGCCTGATTTTTACTAACATTATGTAAGTTTTCATTAACAATGCTATTATTGAACACCACAAAGATTTCTATGTTTCCACAAGTTCCAAATAGCAAAGGAAAAAACATAAGACCATGGCACAGGAGAAATGCAAAATCTTACTTTGGCAATTAACTTTTACCCATTCGAACCAGTCCATACCAGCAAAGGAACTAACCATTTCATGGGGGACTCTAAGTTTAAACCAGAAATTTTTAGCCACCACACACTCTTTCAATAAATGACTAATTGTTTCCGGAAATTTTTACATAAAGGGCAGCAGCTCTCCCTTGTTATTCCCCTCTTAGCCAAAACTGATCTAACAGAAGACTTTCATGCATACACAGACCAAAGAAAATGAATAACTCTTGGTAACATATCTAACTTCCATATCCATTTCCCTTGGAAATTTGTCTCCACTTGATAAGAACCATTCAATAAGCATAGGCTGAATTAGTAGAAAATTCACCATCTTTAGTATGCTTCCACATGATCACATCTTCTCCTCTTCCAACCAATTGCCTTGGAATGGCTATAATCCTTTCTTTAATACAAACCGCAACTCAAAGGAAATAGCATCCCACTTCCACCCCTGTCCCGAATCCATAAAGATCTCGGACAACCTCATCTCCATCTCTCTAGCAGCCAACGGCCCTTCTATCATTTCTCTCAATAAGCATCCCCTTATCCACCTATCCTCCCAAATCTTAATTCTTTCTCCATTCCCCACCCCCAAAGAAATACCCTCCACAAAGGTTTGAAATCCAGCTTTAATTGCTCTCCAATTAGGAGAACAAGTCAATTTATCCGGATCTCTAGCTCTCTTCCTCTCCGTTGAACAATACTTCTTCAAAATAACCTTTGCCCATAGACTATCTTTTTCCCGATTCAGCCTCCGGTTTAGCTTAGCTAATAACGCCAAGTTCTTGAATTTCGTGGCTTTTATTCCAAGTCCTCCCTCTTCCTTTGGCCTAATTATCTTACTCCACCCTACCAAATGAAGTCTCCTCTTCTCACTCGTTGAACCCCATAAGAAATCCCTATTGATTTTATCTAACTTGTCACAAAGGTGAGCAGGGAAGGGCAGCGGCTTGCATAACATAATTTGGGATAGTAGACATAACAGAATTCACTAACACCGATCCTCTCGCAAAGGAAAGGAATCTAGTCTTCCAACCAGCCAGCTTGCTCATAACTCTCTCCACAATAAAATTCATTCTATTCCTTGGTACCCCTTTATGTTTGATTGGGAAACCAAGATAATTCCCAATATTCACCGTGGCTTGAATGCCCAACCTTGAGCGCATCTGCTCTTAACTTCACTTGCACATTAGGGGAAAAATAGATTCTTGACTTCTCTAAGCTAACTTTTTGACCCGACTCTTCACAAAATTCATCCAATACTTCCGCAATAGCTTCACAACCATCCTCATCAACTTTAGTAAAAAGAAGTAAATCATCTGCAAAAAAGAGGTGGGAGATACCAATATTTTCTCTCGAGGCTCTCAAAGGCTTCCACACTCCTCCATACATTTCTTCTCAATTAAGTGGCCTAAGTACTCCATACACAAAATGAAGAGGTACTGGAGACAAAGGATCTCCTTGACGTAGCCCTCTTGAAGGATTAAAGGCTTTCAACTTCCCACCATTAAACAAAATAGAAACCTTTGTGGAAGTGACACAACTCATTATCACCTTAATCAAATTATGAGGGAAATGGAAAGCAAGTAGAGCTTTATGTATAAAGCACCACTCCATTCTATCAAATGCTTTCTCCAAATCAACCTTAATTGCCATATACCCCTCCTTGCCTTTTTTATTATCCAAAGCATAGAATAACTCTTGAGCAACAAAAATGTTATCTACTCCTCTCCTTCCCCGCACAAAAGCTGTTTGGATAGGGGAAACGAGCTTATTAAGGAAAGGCTTTATTCTCCCCACTAGAATCTTAGAAACTATTTTATAAACCGAGTTGCAAAGGCTAATCGGTCTATAATTATTTAAGGACTCAGGACATTTACACTTCGGAATTAACGTCACAAGAGTCTCATTAAGCTGGTCCGGACTATACCATCCCCGAAAATCTATTTCACCTCCTCACAAACAAATTCCCCACCTCATGCCAAAAATGCTGGTAAAAGCCAGCATGAATCCCATCCGGTCCTGGAGCTTTAAACGGCTTCAAAGCCCACAAACCACTCCTCACATCTTCGTCCACCACTTCCCTTCCCATCCAACTCCTCTCTGCTTCAGAAAGAAAGATACCGGAGAACTCGGAAACAACAGAGCTTCTAAAGGACAACTCAAACCCCGTGGCATAAAGCTTCATAAACCCCTTTACAATATGCTCTTTCACCGCCTCTTCCTCAACTATCCATTCTCCCATACCATCCTTCAAACACCTAATTTTATTCCTATGCCTCCTCACTACCGTATTCATATGAAAGTAAGAAGTGTTCCGGTCTCCAAAAGCAGCAGCATTAATCCTAGACTTTAGTGCCCAAAACTCCTCTTCTTGAAGCAAAATCGATGAATATTCTTCAATAAGATGATCTTCAAGCCTCAAAAGAAATTCAGTAGGATTATTAGCCAAAGCCTTTTGAGTACCATTCAACCTGGCTAGCACTCTTTTTTTTCTCGCAAAAATATTACCAAAAACCTCAAAATTCCATATCCTTGCCTTCCTAGTAAAATTAGTAGTGGCCACTTCTAGATTAGCACCTTCCGGCCAGGCTTCTCTAACTATCCTAAAGAAATCCGGATGATGTAACCACATAGTCCGGAAACGGAATAGCCGCTCCAAACCATTATTATTAGGTTTCCATAATTCTATCAACACCGGATGATGATTCGAGAAAGTTCTAGGGAGGTGAGTTACAACCGCCTCCGGGTACAAAATTCTCCAAACTAGATTGGCAAAACATCTATCTAATCTTTCCAAAATCAAGTCCGAAATTTGCCTTTTATTAGTCCAGGTAAATTTAGGTCTAGCGAACCCAAGGTCTACAAAATTACACGAATCCGCACAACCTTTAAATTCGAGTGCTCTATTTAAATTAATTTGGTTCCCCCCAAATTTATCCTCCCCACCTAGAATTTCATTAAAATCCCCAATCATTAACCAAGGAAGATTATGCAATTGTCCAACTTTATCTAAATTAGACCACAGGATTCTCCTCTCTGCTAAACGAGGACTAGCATAAATCGCTGTAAATAACCAAGAAAGGTTTGATGCACATACCTTTACCGTTGCATGTATTTCCTATTTTGTAGCGATAATGATTAACTTCAGCATCTTCTTTTCTCCACAATATCCATAATCCGCCCGCATACCCAATAGTTTCCGTGGTGATGGAGCCATCAAAAGGAAGAGCTTCAATTATCTTCTCGCCTCTTACCCCCCACTCTAGTCTCTGTAATGACCATTATCGATGGCCTATGATTTACCGCCATTTCCAAAACCCTCCTCTTAAAATCCGGGTTTAATGCACCTCTGCAATTCCACATTAAAATGTTCATCTTCACAAATCGACCGATCGGAATCTCGACACGACTAGGATTCATCATTGCGGCTTCCACCATACTCCATCCCACCTCCTCAACAATTCCTTCGAGTGCTTCCACTCCGGTTTCCATATCAACATGTGCTTCAATATTCCCATCACCTCTTCCTTGCAAATCGATCAACACATTTCCCTCTTCCACCGGGATGAGAATTTGAATTAACTTCAACATTGGATGATTCCCCATTAATGCCGTAGCCAAGCCCCTCCGTCCACTAATAACCTTTCCTGAATCACCCATCCGGATTCGTCGAAGTGTGGCATCACCGATGGTCTTCTCTGCTTGCTCAAGGCTTCGGACTCCTCCCAAGAAATTAACGGCACGTCCGTTATGAATTTCCACCATGGGTTGGTCAGAAACCCCAAGCCGGATGATCCAGCGCCAATCTCCTTGTTCTGCGACTCTCCGGAGTTAATGGGAATATTTCCTTCCACGCCCGGCCCCACTCCCCTTCGCACCATTCCAGATTTGTCGTCGGAGACGCCCTTATTTGGTGAATAACCTCTTCTGGAATCTCCACCAGCTTGCTCACGCTGCGCGATCGCCCAACCGCTCCTTCTCGGATTGCAAGGCGGACTGGTTCGACCCAAATCGAACCCCTCCATTCTCTATCTACTGCAGGTTTTTAGAAGACCCAACTCCCCGAGAAGACACTCAAGAAGAAGGGTATTGCCTTTTCAAAGATTTCTTACCCTTTCCTCTGTTGCTTCTATTAAATCTGTTTGCTGTTCCCGATACACCCAGCTGAAGCTTCCCATCACTTCTAATCACGTTCTCTCCCCGCTTCGGACAAGACGCAGTAAACCTCATCTCCAGATTTTCGAAATCATCATTCGGTGCCATCACATGGTCTAGAACGTTTCTCACAATACCAGCTTGCACAGACCGAGTGGATTGAGTGGACAACACCTTATCTTTACTTGGAGTGACTGAATTACCCTCAAATATTATACCTTTTTGGACACTCATGCCCCTAAAAGTACCAGCCTCTTTAAACGTCATTACCAATGGACGAACTAGGCCGTCCGTTTCTAACCAAATTCTTTTTCTTGAAACCAACATCCACGGTCCAAAGTTAGGATCGGACTTAGTTTCCTCACCGACTTGATTCGAAATTTTTTCAGCTCCACTATCCTTAGACTTGTCTTTCTCCCGAGACCTGTTCGGACTCTTCTCTTGAGCTTGCCCATTTATTTCTTTTTCCTTAATCTGATACCAACAATTCTCCTTTTTGTGTCCAAGCCTCCCACAGCAAAAACAAAGAGAAGAAATACCTTCGTATTTAACCGGTTGAACCAATCTTCCTAACTTGATGGAATTGATTAGGGGCTTGTCCAGATCAATCAGATACATCTGAGCCTTGCATAATCGCCTCTTGATCCGGTGGTCGTGTATGAATCAATACGGAGCACTAGGCCAATAACACCGCCAATCTCCTTCAAAACTTCCATGTCATAGAATTCAATAGGTAATTCTGGAAATCTCACCCAAATAGCAACAGATTTAAGATAATCATCCGAGGCTCTGAAGTAAGGTTCCCAAGGCTTGATGGCCAAGAAGTGCTCACCAATAAACCAAGGACCTCCACGAAGCACTTTATCATAATCATCTGGACAATAAAATTTTATCAGGAAGTAGTCCTTTCCAAGATTAACACAATCCATCCTAGTTGCGGGTTTCCATAAAGCATTCGACTTGAATGTGAGATAACCGAATCCCACAGTTCTACCAAAAACTTTCACAATCAAAGCCTTTGACCATGGGGCCCTTATATGCGCCTTAGTCTCCTTAGTCAACTTCACTTCTACCATTCCTTCAATGAGTGGTTCCACTTCTGTATCTGATTCCTCTCTATCATCCCAAACATTATCCAACTTGAAAGCTTGCTCATAGGCTCCGGAATGTCACCCACAAGCCTATCCTTATAACTAGTAGCATTCCTAGGTGGATTTATCTGATTATCTACACTGCTTTCTTTAAATTTCTTTACACTTCTTCCCAATGCATCTTCCTCCTCACTTGATCTTGGTGGTTCATTGCAGTACTCAACTTCCATATTCTCCCTTTCTCTAAGCTTCCACTGTAACTGTGCTTTGGATTTCTATTTCTAAATACGGATTAACACAGAGAGCCAGGGAGGGATCACGCCATCCAAAAAATTGTATTTTACAATATGAACACTAAAATGCAAGCTTTATCCGGACTTCTTTTTTTTTTTTTTTTTTTTTTTTTTGAGAAGAAGCAGCTTTATCCGGACTTGGATTCTTAAATTTTTATACAATCTTGCTATAGTGTCCTTTTAAATTTAGAAACCACTGCAGTAAGATTGTTAAAATAAAAAAAAAATTTATTCACTCTCTTTCTTCTGAATCTCTCTTTTAATATATTATATATTATTTTAATGAGTTGAATAAGAAAATAGAAGTTGGGGTGTTGAGTGTATTATAAAATAGTATGATATAATTAATAAAATAGCTTTTAAAATGATAAAATGAAATTTTTTAAAGAAACCCGATGTAAATGCTCTTATTAAGGCAGTCCTAACTCTCTAATGATGTATGGTTTAACTCAGACGTAAAAGGAACTAAGAGCATTCACACTGGGATTGCAAATGCCAAATATAAGGTGGGTTTGGCATTTTAAGCCCGAAAGATCTCAACAACTGGGATTGTAAAAAGGTAGAATTGTAAAAAATTTTGGAATTGTGCTATAGTACAATTCTACCTTTAGATTTGCACTCAAACACAATTCTAAAATTAAATAATAATATTTGATTCTCTCTCTCTCCTAGTTTTTATTAAACAATTCTGAATTGGTTCTCTCTCTCTCTCTCTCTCTCTCTCTCTCTCTCTCTTTCTCTCATTATTTCTCTGTTCTCTTCCTTCTCTTTTCAGACCCAAAACTCATAGTCACCACACCACGGCGAGCCACTCCCATTGTTTATTCTCTTTCTCATTGCAGATTGGCCTGGCTAACGCGGTGACGTGGCTTGCTTTTTCTCTCTTTGGTTGATGGCAGCAACATGGATCGGTGCGGTTGCGGGTTTGGGTTCGACGTGGTGGTTGATTGAGTGGGTCGAGATTGTCGAGCAGTGGAGATAGGTGTGGTTCGTGAGTTTTGATCGGCGTGGTTCGTGGGTTTTGATTGGCGGTGGAGATCGGCGTGGTTCATGGGTTTTGATTGAGCAAAGGAGATCGGGTTGGTCATGACCAGGTTGGTTTGGTGGTGATGTGTTGATAGTGTGGTGGTGGTGTGGTGATTGATGATGGTGGAGCCGTGGAGATGGGGGTTCTTTGTGGGTGGTGAAGGGATAGGTTTGCCGGGTATGGGTCCTGGGTTTGCCATCATGGGTGTGGGTTTGGGTTTGCCATGGGTCCGGGTCCTGGTCCGGGTTTGCTGTTGTGGGTTGTTTTTTTTTTTTTTTTTTTTTTTTTTTTATGGTAGATTATGGGTTGCTAATGGTGGTGGTGTCAGGTGTGTCTAGTGCGGTGGTGGTGGGCATGTGGTGACGGTGGTTTCAGTAAATTTGTGGTTGTTGTTGAATAGAAAGAATGAGAGAGAAAGAATAAATAATGTGTTGTATTGTAAATGATAGTGATTGGGGGATATATTATTTTATTGTGTAGAAATATTATTTTAATGAGTAGAATAGGAAAATAAAAGTTGGGATGTTGAGAGTATTATAAAATGGTATAGTATAAATGATAAAGTAGATTTTGAGATTGTAAAATAAAATAGTTTGTAGATATTGGATGCGAATGCTCTAAGAGCATTAGCATTGGAAAATGCTAATGCTATTCTATTTTACTATTCTAAAAACCCACTTTATCATTATACCATCTTATTTTATAATACCTTCACATCCCAAAACTTTATGGACAAAGTTTAGCTACAAAATTAGTTGTAGCTTAAGGCTACAAACTCACTCAATAAAATAAAGGCGAAAATCACATTTTCGTCCCTACATTTTGACCCGATTCCCGTTTTGGTCCCTAAGTTTTTTTTTTACCGCTTTTAGTCCCTCTCCAGAAAAACGGTTCCATTTTAGTCCCTGCCGTTACATTAGAAACGAATATTGCCGACGTGGCAAACGCCAGAATTAAAAAAATATTAAAAATATTTTATTTTATTTAAAATAAAATAAAATTTTAGTTATCAATAATTTTAAAATAAAAATATTAAAAATTTTAGTTAAAAATAATTGTTATTCATGTTCTTCCCCCAAGAACATGGTTGCCCATAAATATTTTCTTCTCTTTTATTTCATTTTCTTGGCATCCAAACAAGCAAAAACATATACAAAAGTCATTTCCCTTCACGCTCCGCCACCAATGCCTTGGTCTTCTTCTCGCATAGTGATCAACACATTGTGCCAAGTGTTCACCCTCGACCTCTCTTTCCCAACAACTCCCACATTCATTTCCACCAGAAAAAGAAACCCGGATCGAAGAACACAAAATGCAAACGAAAAAAATGAAAAATAAAATACTAACAGGAGAATGAATAACTAAGAACGAATGAAAATTCAAGGAATTTCTATTCCAAGATTTGTATATGTTCTTCCACAAAAATCAAACACAAAGACCTTTAAAGATTCTTTCACTCGGATGAAAACCAATTCTTTCGCAAAACCACATCCATGTGTGTCTCAAGGTTAGATGAAAACCGATTATTTCACAAAGATTTCAACAATTACTCAGCCAATTTTTCACTATCTCACTACAAACACAAAGGACCTTCAAAGATTCAAAACACAAATAGCAACAAAGCAAACCCAACAAAGTAAACCGAGATGTCATGGGTTTGGCTTTGGTGTCGTGGTGCCTGTCGTGGATGGTGGTGGTGCTCGTGGGGTTTGGCTTTGGTTGAACTAGAGATTTGAGGGAGATCTAGAGATAGATCGAAGCGAGAGAAACAAAATAGAGAGAGAAGCGAGATCCGGGAATGTTCGGATCAAGGAGAGAGAGGACGGTGGGGTTTGGTAGTGAGAACGAGGGAAGCACCGCTAGAGGACGGTGGGGTTAGTGAGAAATGAGGGGAAGCACCGCCTGGATAGGCGGTGGTGTTGAGTGGCGATGATCGAGGAAGAGAGATCCGGGTGGAGAAAACAGAGAAAGATAGAGGGAGGCCTTGCCAATTTGTGGGTATCGAAGGTTTTGAGAGAGTGAGATTGAGAGATGATGACAAGGACGAAGAGGAGGATGGGAGGTGGAGGATGAAGATGATGATAAGTAGAAAAATTTCTTTTTCTGGGCAACCATGTTCTTGGGGAAGAAGAACAATTATTTTTAACTAAAATTTTTAATATTTTTATGTTTAGTTTGTTCTTCTTTGGGTTTAGTTCTTTTCCGGGTTTTGTTGTTCTTGCTTTGGGTTTAGTTTTAAATTTTTTTGATTTTTTTTTGATGAGAGTTTTTAATTTTTTTATTTAGTTAGAATTAATAAATTAATTTTTTTATTTAAGGATTTTTTTATGAGAGTTTTTAATTTTTTTTTTAATTTAGATGCTGACGTGGCATTAAAAAATATTTTTTATTATTAATTTAGGCCATGTGGACATTAGTTTATTATTTTTTGACTTTGTCGTTTGCCACGTTAGCAATATCCGTTTCTGATGTAACGGCAGGGACTAAAATGGAACCGTTTTTCTAGAGAGGGACTAAAAGCGGTAAAAAAAAAACTTAGGGACCAAACGGGAATCGGGTCAAAATGTAGGGACCAAAATGTGTTTTTCGCCTAAAATAAATACTACAACATATTTTGAAAATCTAACCGTTGAATTGCATGTTCTTTACGCCCTTAATACACATGTTAAATTTTGTGTCAATCGGATATCATTTACTATATGATCTATAAGTTTATATTTTGTGCATAATTTTAAATTACAAAAACTTGCAATTTAAAAAATTTATTGATGACATAGCTATTGATCTTTAATTTTCTTGAAATTTTGCAAGCATGGAGGATATAAGAAGAAGATGTAATCCAACGGTGAATTTGTCAAAATTCACATCCAATAAAAAGATATTAAGTAAGTTTGTAGCCTAAGGCTACAACTAATTTTGTAGCTAAACTTTGTCCAAACTTTATTCTTATTAAAATATTATTTTTTAATCTTTCTCTATTACTACTTCCCAACCGTCACTTTTTTCCAAATTCCAACGGCTCCACCATCACCAATCACCACACCACCACCACCATACCACACCTCCACCTCTACCTCTACGGCTCCACCATCATCAATCACCACACCACCACCTTCACGGCTCCACCATCATCAATCACCACACCACCACCAAAATGCTTTAGCCTAACTCGCTTGACCTCTCATCATATACATTACACAATTAGAAAACCCAAACCTATTTCAATAGGCCCGTAGTCATTGATGAACGCAGAGGAACTCATGAACCCGTAAAAATCCCGCATCAACCTCGATCAAAACCCAGATACCGCCGTGTTGATCAACCCAAATCAACCACCAAAATCCCACCGGAACAAAACCCGGACATCGCCGATCAACCCCGATCACAACAGGAAAAAAAAGAAAAAGGAAAAAAAGAAAAAAGATCAACCCGATCAAAACCTAGACACTGCTGCGTTGATCAACCCAAATCAACCACCAAAATCCCACCGGAAAAAAAACCCGTTTCACCGCCGATCAACCCCGATCACAAAGAAAAAAAAAAAAAAAAAAAAAAAAAAAACCCCGGATCAACCCGATCAAAACCCGACACTCTGCGTTGATCAACCTAAATCAACCACCAAAATCCCACCGGGACAAAAACCCAGACACCGCCGATTAACCTCGATCATAACAGGAAAAAAAAAAAAAACCGTGATCAACCCCGATCAAAACCCGGACATCGTCGCGTTGATCAACCCGGATCAACCACCAAAAATCCCACCGGAACAAAAACCCGCATAATCGTCGATCAACCCCGATCACAATAGGAAAAAAAAAAAAAAAACCCATATCAAGCCCGATCAAAACCCGGACACCGCCGCCATCGCCGCCGCTAGATCAACGTTTCCTCCATCGTTGATCAACCTGCATCAACGTTTCCTCCACCGTGATGTGTTATGTTGATGGTGGGAGGAGGAGGCTGTTCGATTCTGAAGAAAGGAGAGAGCAGATGAGAAAGAGAGAAGAAAGAGAGAGAAGCTAACAGAAATAATGAGGGAGGAGAGAGAAAATTCCGTGGGAAATGAGATTAAAATATTATTATTAGTTTTAGAATATCACACTCTGAGGCAATTCTAAAGATAGAATTGCACTGTAGCAAGTATTGTAAAAAATTTACAATACTTGCATTTAGCATTTCGGGATGTAACATGTTTTGAAACTTAAAATGCTAAATACACCTTACATATAGCATTAGCATTCTCCAATGCTAATGCTCTAAGGGGTCCAAAATTTTTTGAAAAAAGATAGCAATAGTACATACATTTAATGAATATATTGAGCTTAAAATAATTATTTTTGGTCCCTCCTCTCAAGAAGTTACAAGCTTGCCATGAAAATGACAAATGGGTGAGTTTGGTTTATTTTAGTTTAGTTTAGTTTTTATTTTTTTTATTTTTTATTTATATTTGTTTTTTGAAAAAATGGTGATTTTAAAAATTGTGGGATGAAATTTGGCTTTCTAAAAAAGTTAAGCAATTGGTAAAGTTGTCAAAAAGTAGTTTTTGAAAAAGCTAAGTATTCGGTTAATACTTATAAAAGTGGTAACTTAAGTTGTAAATTACAAAAATGATAAGAAAAAAAAAAAAATATATATATATATATATATATTAATAGTCAAAACTTAGAGCAAATCTAATTAGATTGCAATTGAATTCTCAATTTTGTGCCATATGTCTCATCTAATTTTAAAGAGTTCAAATCCAATTAGATTCCAAATTGGATTTCAATTTGAGTCCAATTTTGTGCTATGTGTCCATCATTACATATTTTAGAAATGCATGTATGATTTAAACAAGATGCAAGCTAATATCATGTGTAATTATTATTATTATTATTATTATTATTATTATTAATGATTTCTCACTAGTAATTGACTCTTTTAAATTTTCTTAGAGTGGAATGCACCATCGTTATTTTTAAACTTAATAATTTTGGTTGTATAAATATTTGAAATAAGTTTTTATTGAGACTTATATTTTTCTTTCTGTAATTATTATACTCATTATTATTGATAGTAACGACTTTTTTCAAATTATTTTTTCCCTTCTTGAAAGTTATGCACACAACATTTTCACAAAAACTTCACAATAAAGTCTATATGACAAATTTTTAATGGTAGATAAAATGATAATAATATCAGTAGTAGATCCAGATGAGAATCAATAACAACTTGCTTTGAAAACTTTTTTATGAAATTGTTAAGAAAATATGTATTGTGTGAGTAGCACTATTTTTTTCTAAAGAGGAATAGCACTAATTTAAAAAAAAAGAATTAGGGAGATAATAAAATGTCACAATATTTTCACAATACTCTTTATTTTTAGTTGTGATCAATCCTAGTCTAATATTTTATTAATTTATTAAATTTTGTTTTGACATATGAAATATTTGACTACTCAACTGTTGTAAAAGATATTGTGATAATTTATTGTGTACTAACACAATTGTAAATTTTATTTTTATAAATCTCCTTGCATGATGTGACACATATGACATATACCACTTAACCCACGTTTTACCTTTCTTTCTACTCTTTTTTTCTCATCCACCCATTTCTTCCCAATTCTCCGGCAAATATATCTTTTCTTCCCAAGAAGAAGAAGAAGAAGAAGAAAAAGAAAGAGAACATGAAAATAAAAATGCTAGAATCCCAAAGAAGAAGACTTTAGCAGCTGCAAAGGGAGCTCCGTAGATTTGCTCTGGTTTTGTGGCTGCACTGTGTAATCTGTCTTTTAAACAAAGGGGTTAAAATCGGCAGTGGGCAATTTGGGAAATTGGTTAAACCTTTCCTGTGGTAAAATTACAAACGAGCTTGTGGCTTTTTGCAATTGCAACTCCCTAGCTACTACACGATCTTGTGGGTCTCCTTCATATTTGGAAAATTGACTTTTTTACAAGGAGCGTTTGCAATACATTACCAAACACGCAGTTTAAATTTTCAGTAAAAAAAGTGTGTTTTGGCTATGCACACAAAACCCAACAGGCACGCTAAAACTACAACGTTAGCAGCATTTATGCATTGCTGTGTTGGCTGGTTCTCACTTTTTCTTCACACATCCACGAGGACCACACTATTTTAATTTTAATTTTTTTGAGTGCTAAGTTAGCTTGAAAACAAATTACAAGCTAAGTTAATGATTTTACTATATATATATACAATTTTTTTACTAAAAAAATTGACTCAATATGATTGCAAGACATGGGATGGGAATGATGAAACGTCTAAAATGAATCAAATAAGTAATGCAATGAAATATTGGAAACATTAGTTTTTATGTCTCGTATCTTTACAAGTTAAGAAACTATTCGAATTGCAATTGAATTAACATTATAACTCAAATAGGATTAAACTCTGTAAATTATTTATTTAAATATCATTTAACTTTAATTTTTTTAATTGAAAGGGAGACTGTTGCAAAATTTAGTGCAAAATCACTTCAGATAATTTTTATCATTTAAAAAAATGTTGAATTTTATTTTTAGATAATTAAGTTAAAACATATTTAAAAAACGGTTTTTTTTTTCTTCTCCCTTTTGTTGATATTTTCTTAATATTAACCATATGCTAGTTTGGATTATAAAGAGTTTTCTTGTTGAGGCTTTGGCCACCCTAAGTTAAGATCCTTGTTTTGTCCCTAGTTTGACTGACTATTTTTTTTCATGTGTTTTACTAAAAAATTATTTGATGAAAATCCATCTAATCATAGTTAGGAATGAAAAAGTTTTAAAAAGGTGTAAATGATCAAATAAACTGAAAAGTAAAAAAGAAAAAAGAAAGAAAAAAAAACTAATTAAGTTCAATATTTTTGTTGGTCAAAATACATTATTAAATCATGATGTTTGTTGAGTAAGTACTATTTAGTTTCTCAAATTTTAAAATGATAGCTATTGGCTCTTTTGTTAATTGTCATTGTAGGGACACGATTTTCAAAGACAGCCCAAAATGTATGGGATATTGCCCAATGAACCCATTACAATAAATTTGTAGAGAGTGGGTAGAAGAACTAGGTTTTAGTGAATGAGATAACAGTTATAATGAGTTTCCAAGACAATCAAACAGAAACAAACCAAGTTTGTACAAGAGAGTTTGTCCTCGGCACAATCCAAGGAGCTTTGTTCCAGTATATATTGGATGATAATGGTTACGGGAGTTGTTGAGATTGCTACAACGATGCTTTCTCTTCCCCCCTTTTCTCCCGATCTCTGGGGTCTCTACCCTTATTTATACTACATATCTTCCTTCATCTCTACCCTACACATAGATAGTTGATGGTTTATGTCGATACTTGTCCCATCACCCCCTTCTTGCGCTTAAGGGTGATTGTAAGGCTGCAATAATACTGTGCAGATGTCACTTCCTCATCAATGCAAATAGGGAGTTAGCTGGAGTGAATTCAATGCGGTGATAGCAGATTTTCCTAAGATATTTTGGGATTTTTCTCTGTCTTTTGTTCCCGCAATGCTTATCCATATTTCTAGAACTTCATGGATCGCACCTCTAAATGGCAAGCATCCTTTACGGACCTCGGCCTTGGCTAGCCGAGGACAAATTCATCCTCGGCACAAACTCCTAGGCCATTATGTTCAATATTGTCTTCCTTATCCACTAGCATGGGTTTCCTTAGCTATACTTACCCATCCTCGGACGGCCCCTTATCCTCGACTTGGGCCTTAAGCCCAAAATCCAATTGTATGATCTGGGCCCATGACCCCACAATCATTATTCTCGGTGCTAACATTACTTACAAGCTAATGACATGACATTTATTAAGTGACATGGTATAATTAAAATCCATTTTTACACATAAAGAAGTATGTGACTCGTTTTAAGACCTAATTGCTAACCCATTATTGAATGAGTCTTCCCTAAATCATCTCTCTCTCTCTCAATATTAAAATTGGTCATAGGTTTGCTTATGTCTAAAAGGGTTTTAATTTTTTTAATATTAAAAATATTGTCATATCACTTACAAAATGTCATATCATTGTCTCTTACCCATGTAGACATTGAAACTAATGGAAGTTCACAGGAAGACTAATAACGCTTATTTTTCAAATTTTAAAGATTAATAGTACTCACTTGAAATTTAAGAAACCAAAAACTTCACTTGGCAAACTTCAAAACCAATAGTGGATTTTGACCTTTTTTTTATTAATTATTTTTTGGTCTAACTCTATTTTTATTTATCCTATTTTTTAATCAAGATAATTTATTAAAAATAAATTGTAGTAGAAAAATTAGGAAGACAATAAAATTTTATATTTTTTCACAATTATTAAATTACTATATTATGATTGGTAGTAATAAAAGTAACACAAATGATAATGTTATTATGTGAAAATGATATTATTTCAATCACAATTTATCACAATAATTGCCAAGAGTACAGTAACTCAATTATTATTCAAATCACTCATCCCTATTTTTGTAACTAATTATCAAAAAAAAACAAAACGATTTCTAAGAATCTTTGACCTGTAAAAACAAAAACCAAAAAAAAAAAAAAAAACTACCTCGTTTTTATTAAAATTTTGTTTTGTATATTAACCGAATCCCTCTCACCCACTAAAAAAATGAACACATTAATAATAATGAATTTAAGAAATTTTTTGTATCCACTTTATTGAACCGGAGTTGTGGTGTGCCTTTATATTAAAACTCCTTTATCTCTCCCTTATGTGTGTTTGTTTCTTAAAAAAAAGAAAAAAAGAAGCAATTATTACTAATTATTCACATTATTTTCAAATGTCAAAACCTTCCATCATTAAAAAAAAATATATTTAAAAAGTTAATTGTCAACCTTCCATCATAAAATATATATATATATATATATATATATATTTAGTCCTAAAAATTTTGACGAAAATGTACCTAACAACTCACAAGTTGTCTCATTAGCTGTGTGACCATGATGAGACAAATATATCCCGAAATACTAAAAAGCTAGAAATATATATCCCGAAAAAGTAAAAAGCTAGAAATGGACAGAAACCCGGTCCCAAAGGGGAGAAAAGATGCCATAAAGCCAATGGCCAGTGAGGTTGGTAGTGCTTGGATTGTCATTGTTGGATGATTTGGAGGACAGTAGATGAAATAGTTAAGTATGTGGAGCCAAACTTTAAGATAAAGATGACTCATAATGAGCTATGTAGCCTTTTCTTTTTCCTTAAAAAAAAAAAGAAAAAAAAAAAAAAACTTTTTCTAAGACAACAATTCCCAAAACAAAAGGGATTTTATTTTAAAATTACTTTCTTATAATTATTTTTCCTCAAAATTCATGGGATTTCATTTCTAAACAAATATTTTCCTTTTTATTTTTGGTAAAAAATCCCATTGAACTCGCTGTGTTAAACTTTTTTTCCCCTAGAAGATCTTTTTCCAAAAGTCTATAATTTTTTTCAAGAAATGCTTTTCATAAAAGTCCATTGGAACTTCTCTTTGAGAAATCCATTCCCATTTCCAAAAATACTAAAAATCTAATAAAATATTTCCCAAAAATTCCAAGAGAATCAAATAAATCTTTTCCAAGAGATGTTTTCAAAAGCACGCCCAAAGACATTTTCCCAAAAACTCCTAAATACAATTTAAAGGTTTTCTAAAAGTGTGCTTTCCCTTAAAAAAATTCTTCACAAACTTACAAAATTACAATTTTAAAAAATGGTTTTAAAAAATTATGCTAGGATCATGACTTTAATTGACTAAGCCCATTAACCTCAAGACTAAGCCAACATAGTTCACCTCCCCCCAAATTTAACCTGTCTTTGTTGTCTTTTTTTACATGAGAATTGCATGGAGGGTAAGTTGCTAAATAATAATAATAATAATAATTGTAGGGGTGATAGGCCTAGTAGTATATATTTATGTATATGTTGGGTTGGGGGTCCAATCCAAGGACATTTAGTAGTCCAAGGACTAGTAAACACTGTCATGGGAGTTCGTGTTAGCGAATGAAGAAATGGGGGATGGTCATAAGAGTTTAGGAAGGTGTTCCGAAGAGGAATGCCTCCTTGGCTAAGCAAAGCAGAGGTTCGAAAGTGTGGCTTGCCATTCGGGGCAAAGTTCCGGGAGGTTTTGTTGATAAAGATGCACATCATGAGTTCACAGGACAAATGAGAACTATGAAATATCTACGAGAAAGTTGCTACCACCGTATTGAATGCTCTGCAACTAACTCTCTGGTCGTATTAATGTGGAAGTGATACATGAACAGCAATTTTCAGCCTTACAGCTACTCTTAAAGACTTCAGGAAGGTGTTGATCGGACAAAGATCAACATCAGGAACCTAGTCTACACGTGGAGGGTGGAGATGAAAGAATGAAGACAATATAAAAAAGAAAGAAGACCATGAGGAGAGGGGATCGGAGAATCGAAAGGCCAAAAATGAATTTATCCCTTGTGATTAATTAATTGATTAATTTGCCAAGTTTATTAATTAATCAAATTAACATACAAATACGTGGTAGCACAAACAAATCACCAATAAACTAAGTATGCAGCGGAAAATAAATTGACATGATAATTTGTTTAGAATAGGGAAAACCAACACGGCAAAAACCCCACTGGATGATTTTAAGGTCACCACTCTTGAGAATCCACTATTATAAAAAAAAAAGCGGTTACAAGTAAAGGAATTCCAGTACCTTATACCAACTTATAGTTGAACCCTTACCGTAATACCCATTTGGACTTGTTCAAGAGTGACAATCTCTCTTTATAATGCACGGCTTCTATTACATGACTAACCAATTATGCGGATCCCAAGACGTGACTTCAATTACTAACTAGAGAAGGCTATTGGCTGCAAAGTTCATCAGTTCATCACAAAATGAAGATTGAGAAGCTCTTTGGTTACAAAATCCTACGGTGCACAAACATAGTAGCTTCTTCACAAGAAAGATGAATTAGGGCAAATTTTGTCTTCGATCACAATTTGCTTGAACAAACTTTACTTAACACTTGTGCAACTTGTTCCACCTTTGACGGCCCTTAAAATAATCATTTTATATGTTTAGGGTTGTGAGAAAAGAAAGCCTAAACAGATAATCTCGGATTGAGTGAAAAATAGTCCTGAAAAACTGAACTTCATAAACCTCAATAAATACCTATCTGTCGAGTTGCTTTCGAGCCGTGAGCTAAAACAGCTCTCTGAGTCTTAATAGATGCTAGCTGTCGAGTTTTAATGACAGACACTTTTCACACTTGAATCTTGGACAGACTTGCATGACTTTAACACTTGAACTCGAAACAAGGTTTCTTGAAGTATTAAACACATCTTAGATTTATCCAAATACAAGTAAAATGTGTTTTGTCAAAAGATTAACCAATTACATAAAATAGTAACACATGTTCCTAACAAGTGAATCACATATGTCCTAACAAGAATGAAAAGAAAAACACTGTAAGAACAAGAAAAGGACTTGCAACCAAATTGAAAAGAGATATATACAAGAATTGATCTCCTCGGATTGTACCGAGGATGACTTTCTTTAGATAAAATCAGTCTATCTTTACTTTCTTGTCATCTAGATTCATTATACTTGTTATCCAACTTGTTAGAGCCTAGTTTTCTAACCCACTCTCTACAAATTCATTGTATTGGGTTTTTTGGGTCTAGATCCTTTTACCTTTTAGGCTTAAGAACCAAATTGTTATTATTATTATTATTATTATTATTGCTTTTAAATTAATGAGTGAGGTAAGCCATATTTAAATTTCAAAGTGAAACTCTTTTATAAATAAATATGTGATTAAAGAGAGAAAGATAATAGGAGAAAAGAGGAGAATAGAAAAAAGTGTGATTATGGTTCTCGGTAGGGTAGGGTAGAGTAGCTCTCCCCCACTTGCCCTACTGTAGTATTCTATTTTCCTCTATCTAAGAGGAAGAGTTTGTCCCCTCTAGTGGTTATGCTACTAGTAGGGCTTTGTTTTTCCTATTTTCTTGTCTCTTGGTTTTCAATGTGCCTTTGAAAGAGTTAGGAATGGAGGATCTTACTCGTAGTTGGCAGAATTTATCTCTTTCCAACAAATGAGTGAACATGGATTTGTTAAAGAATAAAAAGATTCAAGGGTTTGCCCTAGCAACGAAGTTCTTTTCTCGAAGATCCCTGAATATCGATGCCGTGGCTTGGACATTCCACCCATTGTGGTGTACAAGTGGTAGTTTTCATGTCGTTGATGCTAAGTAGAACTGCGTGGTCTTCGCTTTTGATTTAGAGAAGGATGTCGAAAAAGTTCTCATGGGTGAGCCCTAGTCATTTGATAGGCATTTGGTGGTTTTCCATTGGTATGATGGCTTGGTCCCGGTTCAGGAACTCATCTTTGAAAGGGTTTCATTCTGGGTGTAGATTCATCGCCACCCTTTTCCCATCTTATTGAGGAGGTGGCTCTTAGTCTTAGTGAAACATTAGGACCAATCATAAGATCCAGGGATTTGTCAGAAATGAGGGGTGGAGCATTTATGAGGGTCAGGTTTTGTTGAATATTTTGGAACCTATTTATTGTGGTAAAAGGGTTACATTTAGGTAAAACTCTGGAGATTGGGTTTCGTTCATGTACGAACGACTACCAGATATATGTTACTAGTGTGGTAGGTTTACTCATGATGATAAGGAGTGTGCAACTTGGTTACGGAGCAAGGGTTCGCTTGCTGTGGAGGAACAATAATTCGAAGCATGGCTAAGGGCAGCACAGTTTAACTCAAAAAGACGTTCCTATGTGGAAGTGAAGGGCTTTGAGATGGTGGAACACCTTTACCGATCTGCGATAAGCGAGCAAAGTTTAGGGTTGGAATCTGAGGCACCGGTGGCTCCTCAAACGGTGGTTTTGGGTGGCATGGTGATTAGTAAAGAAAGTACGGGGATCTCGAATAATTGCTTCTGTGATCAAAATTTTAGCGGATTTTATGAAAATCATTAAGGGTATTGATGACAAGATCAACCAAGATCTTAAGAATTCAAATTCAAATATTGCCTCTCATGTGACCATTAATGATACAAACCGAAGCTCATTCTGGGTTGGGCCTAGACCAAAATATACGACATGGGCCTAAGAGAAAGGGTGAGTTCTCGTATGTGGATTCAATGGAATTGGGGGAGAAGGAAAAAAGGGTGAAGAGAGATGATGATGTTCTTGTACTACCAACTTTTATGGTGATTAGTAAAGAAAGTACGAGGATCTCGAATAATTGCTTCTATGATCAAACTTTTAGCGGATTTTATGAAAATCATTAAGGGTATTGATGACAAGATCAACCAAGATTATAAGAATTCAAATTCAAATATTCCCTCTCATGTGACCATTAATGATACAGCTGGAAGCTCATTCTAGGTTGGGCCTAGACCAAAATATACAACATGGGCCTAATAGAAAGGGTGAATTCTCGTATGTGGATTCAATGGAATTGGGGGAGAAGGAAAAAAGGGTGAAGAGAGATGGTGATGTTCTTGTACTACCAACTTTTATGAGATTGGTAGATGTTACTGAGCAGTCCCGTCGGGTTTAATGAGTCCTATAAGCTGGAATTATTGAGGGCTTGGGAACCCTTAGACAATTAAAGCCTTGCGAAAGGTTGTACAACAGGAAAATCCCATTTTAGTCTTTCTTATGGAGACTAAACTAAATAAAGAAAAGGTAGAGAAAGTTCGTGATCAGTGCAACTTTGAACACAGTTGGGTTGTCCCTAGCATAGGAAAGAGTGGGGTCTAGCTTTATTTTGGAAGGAGGGGGTTACAATAGAAGTGCTATTAGCAGAGCAGTCGCACATTGACACGTTGGTAAAGGGTAGAGTTTTGACAGATTGGTGGCATCTCATGGGTTTCTACAGGGCACTAGTGACATCAAGGCGGGATGAGTCATGTGGGCGCTTCTGAAAGTGATGAGGGATAGGTCTAACTTACCTTGGTTGGCTATCGACGACTTCAATGAGATCACAAGTGGTTCTGAGAAGGAGGGAGGGAGCTCTCTTCCTAGGTGATAGATGAAAAACTTCCTTGATGCTACTAATTGGTGTGGATTACGTGACTTGGGATTTGTGGGGCCAAAATACACTTGGCTCTACCAAAGAGTTGATGGCAACCAAATCAGGGAAAGACTTAACAGAGCTCTAGTTTCACTGGAATGGGGGGCATGTTTTCAGGAAGCAAAACTTTTTCACCTCACTTGTTTAACATCTAACCATTCTCCTTTGTCCTTGCATTTTTTCATGAGACCTCAGAACCGAAAACATTGCAAGATCTTCAGGTTTGAATCCATGTGGTTGAAGGACTCGAGGTGCGAAGAAATAGTGACAAATGCATGGGTAGAGGGAAGTGTATTTGCTGTAAACTTCCTTATATCTTGTTGCTTGTGGTTTTGTCAGAATCAGTTGGAAGTTTGGAACAAAAATGAGTTTAGGCACATCAGAATTGCATAAACGGTTAGAGTGGTTTGAACTTCAATTGGCTTCACCTGCTACCATTAGCGCTACAAGGAACTTGAAATGTTGGCTGGACAAGGAGGCTACCATGTGGTACCAACGGTCTCAGATTAGTTGGTTCCAGTCGGGCAATAGGAATACAAGGTTTTCCATGCTAGAGCAACCACCCGTTACAAGAAAAACATCATTGCAAGTTTGTTGGATCCCAATGGAGTTTGGCAAGAGGAAAAGCACGAAGTGGAAGAGATTGTGGTTAACTACTACACGGATCTGTTTTGCTTTAGTTGGCCTTTTGAGTTCACCAAGTTACTGAATGTAGTTCAACCTAAAGTCTCCGGGTCCATGAATCAGATGCTTACTTACTAGGGATTTCCAAGGTAATGAAGTTTCTACGGCACTAAAGCAGATGTACCCCTTCAAATTACCGGGTCCTAATGGCATGCCTCCTCTTTTCTTCCAACATTTTTGGCCTACAATTGGTAACATGGTTACTAAAATGGTACTAGATTTCCTTAACTTTGGCATTGCCCCTCCTATGTTCAATGATACTCATATTGTTTTGATTTCAAAAAATAAAGATCCGAGGAGTATTTTTGATTATCATCCTATTAGTCTATGTAATGTGATTTTTAAAATTGCTTCTAAAGTTATTGCGAACAGGCTCAAAAAAGTTTTACCCACTATTATTAGTGATATCCAAAGTGTTTTTATACACAAAAGGTTAATTAGTGATAACGTTCTTGTGGCTTTTGAGGCTATGCATCACATCGCTTAGAAGAAGGCAAGAAAGAAGGGAGAGATGGCTTTGAACTTAGACATGAGTAAGGCTTATGACTGTGTGGAATGAGTTTGTTTTTATCATATGGAGAAGCTTGGCATTGATTTGAGGTGGAGAAGTTTAATTATGAGATGTGTGACAACTGTCTCTTATTCATTTAGAATCAATGGGAAGGTTTGTGGGTCGATTTAGCCTTCAAGGGGGATTCACCAAAGGGGTCCCTTATCACCTTACCTGTTCCTTTTTGTGATGGAGGGTCTCTCTTCTTTGATCAAAAAATTTGTGGAGGAAAAAAATTTGGAGGGCATTGCGGTGTGTCGAGGGGAGCCAAAATTATCACACCTATTCTTTGCTGATGATTGTCTTATCTTTTGCAAAGCTACCACCTCAGAATGTGATTCTTTGCGGCGAATCATCTAAGTGTATGAAGCAACATCTAGTTAGCAAATAATCATGCAAAAACTTCATTTTTCTTTAGTACCAATACTTCTAGGGAGGTTTAAGAGGAGATTAAGGAAAGGTTTGGAGCTCGGGTGATTAAAACAACAAGAAAAGTATCTAGGTTTGCCATCGCTCATTGGGAGGAATAAAAAAACCAATTTTAGGGACATCAAAGGCAAACTCTCTAAGAAATTGGCGAGGTGTAAGGGAAAACTTCTTTCAAAAGCTGGTAAGGAGGTCTTAATTAAAGCCATGGCTCAGGCTATCCCTACTTACATTATGAATTGCTTCAAGATCCCAGATTCTCTATGTGATGAGCTTACTAGTATGATACGGCAATTCTGGTAGGGACAAAGTGGGGAGGAAAAGAAAATGGCATGGTTGAGTTGGGAGAAATTATGTGAACTAAAGGCATGTGGTGGGATGGGTTTCAGACAACTTAAATAATTTAATTTGGTACTGTTGGCGAAGCAGGGTTAGCGGCTTTAAACCTGCCAAAACTTTTTACTCTACCGTGTCCTCAAGGCTAAATATTTCCCCACTTGTGACTTCCTACACGCTACACTAGGGAATAATCCTTCATACACCTGGCATAGTATCTTATTGGCACAACCTATTGTGAAGCAGGGCGTGCAGTGGAGGGTTGGGAATGGCTTGGACATATGGGTCTAGGGGGATAAATGATTGCCTCGGGTTTCCAGCTGTGAAGTTATCTCTCCCAGGCTGTTTCTGCATCTGGATACCAGGAAGTGTGAGCTTATTCATTTTGAGACCAGTTGTTGGAAGGAGGAAGTTATTCGCCAGATATTTTTGCCATTGGATGTGGAAGTTATCTTAAGTATCCCTTTGAGTGCTTGACTGCTGAGTGATCGCCTTATTTGGGTGGAGTCTAATAATGGCAGTTTCAGTGTTCGGGGTGCTTACAAGGTAGCCATGAACCTCCATCGGTCCACAAATGCAACTTCTGGCTCAACGGATAGTTCTCTTCATGTGTTTTGGAAAAAAACTTTGGTACTTACCAACTCCCCACAAGGTTCGTCATTTTGCATGGAGGGCTTGCCGTGGCATCCTTCCTACTAAGGATAATCTGCAACAGCGTCGGGTGCTTTCAGAAAACCTGTGTGACGAGTGTGGTACTGCAGCAGAGTCATCAGGTCATTTTTTCTAGTCTTGCCTAAGAGCTCAACTGGTCTGGGGTTGCTCGAAATTGACAAGTTCCATCAGGTCGGGTCAGTTTCACTCTTTTTTCAATTTACTATGGTTCCTTCTAATGCTTGAATCTTATGATGATGTTAAGGCTACTTTGGTGGTCACTATCGCTTGGTCTATGTGGTGTAATTAGAATGCGGTTCAACATGGGGTTATAAGGAAAAGCCTGAAAGCTTTAGTCCAATGGGCAACACAATACTTGGGTGACTACTTAGCTGCAATGTGCTCCACACTAGTTATTCCTAAGGTACTTAACTCTAATTGGACTCCACCACCGCCTCCTCTGTTTAAGATCAACATGGATGGAGCTGTATCCAAACACCATAGTTTAGTGGGCGTGGGTGTAGTTATCCGAGATGACAAAGGCAGAGTTGTAGCAGCTTTGAGCAAGAGAATTCATGCACCTTTGGGCCCGTTAGAAGCGGAGGCAAAAGCTTTTGAAGCTGGTTTCCAATTTGCTAGGGACACAGGTTTCCAAGAATTTGTTCTTAAAGGGGATTCATTGGTGATTGTTCAAGCTCTCTGTGGTCTATCCCATCCACCTTCAATAGTGGCTCCACTGATCCTTGGAATGTAAATTTTATGTACCGAGTTCCGCTTGGTTACTGTTTCACATGTAAGGAGGCAAGGAAATAAACCTGCCCATCTTTTAACAAAACATGCTCTTAGCATTGATGATTCTTCAGTATGGATTGAAGAGAATTCTTGTCTTATTGAACAAGCTCTCATCTAGGATTATGTATTTGTTTCTGTTATTTGAATAAAATTGCAGTCTTCACATCCAAAAAAAGGAAAAAAAAGTGATTAAAGTATGTTTACTTTTATTTTTAGTATATTTTCAAAATGAGTGGGGTCACTACAAAAAAGATGAGCTATAACAGTGGTCTTTTTTGTAGTGCTTATAAATAATGCTACTAGAGAGGGTTTATTGTAGCGGATTTTCAAATGCTACTATAAGTCTCTTTGTAGTAGCGGTTTTTTTTACAACCGCTACAATGTACCTTTTGTTTTTGTTTTTTGTAGCGGTTTCCCAACTGCTACAATATACTTTTTTTTTTTTTTTTTTATTCTATAGGTATTTTCTATATACAAAACCACAATGTTTAGTCCTTTTTGTTTTTATTTTATATACCCCAATGTAGAAAACTAACACCCTAATGACCAAAATATCCCTAAATACTCAAAATGACACAAACGCCCCTGGAACTTAAAAATGAGCAAAATATCCTCAGAATATCCAGCGTACCCCAAGACCTCAAAAATTACCAAAATACTTTAGGAATAATTAAAATGAACCAAAAAAAAAAAAAAATCACTAAAATCACTAAATGATAAAATACCCCCAAACCATAGTATTACTACTATTATTTAGTGGTTTAAATTGTGAAGATGTTTAAGCCTCAGCAATCTTAGTGTGGTGTCAAACAACTATTAAAAATTGGTGTGCAATGTAATTATAAATCAATTATTGAAAGACTTCTAGACCTGAGTTTTAAATTGATGATAAAAAGAAATTTTATTAGATGAATCATTCAAATAGTAATCAAATTAGTTTTTTGTTTTTTTTTTTTTTTTTTTTTGTTTTTAAGATTAGAAATAATAGGAGAATAAGAGCAAAAGAAATCATATATAATCGTATATTAAGAAAATATATAAATTGACTTAATTAGTTACCGACAAAGCATCCAACCCCTTTGAAAAAAGCCATTAATAAGTGCATTTTGCACCAAGTATTCCATCCCAAAACCATCATAGTAGGCCGCTACTGAATCTACATTAAATGAACATTAATGAAATAAAAAATAAAAAGAAAGAAAGAAAGAAAGAAAGAAAAGATAAATAGTACATAATATTGCTACAAATAAAATATCGCGTCAAAGAAATTTTTATACTATACCATATGATGTGCCCATGTGGTAACGGTATAACGGTATCAGACAACACTAGGAGGACTTTTCAAGAATAACAATGGTGTGTGTATATATATAGGTAACAAAAGTGGAATGGCAGATCCAAGTTTGCAACATATTGGCCTCACTTCCAATTTCCTGGTCTATCAACAAGAAATCCATATTTATCCAATATTAAAAGATAAAAGGCATCATAAGATGAACGGATTTTCGACAACACAAACAATATGAGAGTTGGCTTAAAACAAAAATGACTTTAATTAAAGATAAATATGTGAACGGATCATCTATTTATCTTTAATTAAGTTTTTGTGTCTGTCCTAAAAGTTGCTAAAGGGTAAGAGGAAAAGTTGATAACAATAATTAAGTTCATGTTTTATCCACAAAAATTAAAAAACAAAAAAAATTCTGCAATTTGGTAAAGTTACTTGCTCAATTATGGTTTTTAAGACTGTGTGAGTTCTTTTTTTGTAAAACAGCACACAGGCCCAAGTTGAGGAACAAGGATCCTGGACCTGATGCTTTATGCTTTAAGGGACTGAGCTTGGTTCACCGTAGCTAAAGTAGGTTGATTTTGAAATAAGTGGTGTATAAAACGCGGATCCTACAACACATACACACTAACATATAACAAGCACATATGTATTGAACAACAAGGAACAATAAAGAGCGAAGTAAAGAAGAAAAAGAAAAGAAAATAATGTAAACGACGTCCGGAGTCCTTAAAATACCGTGAAATACTTCATTATTTTCTTTAATTTTTATGATACATCATGCTCACTAAGACATGTTACAAGGTTCAAATAAGTTCAAAAATCACAGACTTAGATGTCGCCTCAGGCCTTTAAGACTTGTAAAGTTTGAATTCCCTTTAATCCAAGTATGTTCTTTAGTGGTCATTTGAGGATCCCGGACGCTGTTTTCCCTCTCTTTTCTCTCTTTTTGAATTTCTCGCAAAGTTTTTCCTAGTATTTTTACTTCAATATATGGACTCTGGTTGAATGTCTTTCACTGTTCACTACTTACCCATTTTATAGTGCCATCCTAGGGTTTCTGGGGTGTCATTGATTTCCTCCATTTGCACCTCTAGATAGTAGAAACAATGTTGTGTCAGCAACATTGGTAGCTGGTCCCTTTCTCATTCTTCATTGTTTTCTTCTTTTTGAGTTTCCTTCTTCAAAAGCTTCTAGCTGACTTTGTTGAATACTTTTCAAACTGCACTAAAACCATCTCTTTTTTGGACACCATAAATTTATGTTTTATGCCAAAAGAATAAGTAGTCTTTGTTGAATTGTATTTTTAGATGTATACTAGTAATTGTTTAATAAAGTTGCTGAATTGTATTTTTTTTTTCTCTTCAGGAATCCTAATGCATGGAGCGTGGTTAGGTGGAAGAGAGATGAGGGTAGTGGTATTGGTGTTGGCGGTGATTATTAATCCAAGTCAGAGTTAATAGGAAAAAAAAACAAGTCTTCAAGTCATATGATATGTGGTTCTTAAGCACAAGAAAAATTAAAATATTTGTATATTTGTTTGGAATGAAAAAATGTATATCAATGTATCTTTTGGGATATATTTTTGTAACAATTGATTGACTTGATACTTTTAACATTCATTTAGTGATTAACAAACTATAAATTGTTTGATTTTTTTAGAACTCAAAAGTAGAAAAAGTTTTGTACATGGCTTATTGTACAATAAGCCATGTACAAACCTTTTTCTTCAATAGTGTACAATAAGCCATGTACAAACCTTTTTCTTCAATAGTGGTGAAATTGAACTAAACGTACTCAATAAACCTTTTATTTATTTATTTATTTTTATTATGTCATTTTGAGGACTTAGAATGTGGTAGATTTGGGACATAGTCCAACTCTATAAAGGTATAATAGTCATCATCGTGGTTTATACATATTTCCATAATTTTGGTAGTATAAATGTTTCTCACCTTCTTTTTTTTCTTTTCTTATTTTTTTGGTTACATCTATTTGCGGGGTCATGGTCCATTGACAAGATATGCTAATCTCTAAACATTTTCATTTAATGATCTAAAAAATTTTAAAGGTATATTAAATTTCTTGATAATTCAATTAACAGTGCAAAAATTTACCATGAAAATTTTTCAAATGATGAACTATTAAAATCTATTTAAGTTTTAAAATTTGTATTTCTTAATATTATATTTTTAGGTTGAATGTTTAAGGATTGCGTCCTTGGACAAGTTAAGAATGTAAGATAGGTTTATTAAACGAAATATCTAATGCAAAATAATACTTATTATAAGATTTAAAAAATAAAGAGTAGAACCGTACAAAACACGGATCAACAATTAGTTTGTTTAAAATTTTGAAGACTAGGGATTTGCATGTGACCAAGAAACCGCTAAAAGCCAATTCAAGTTTGATTCCAGAACTTTAGTTTCCTACTCTAATTGCTTTTATCAATTTTTTTTTTTGCTCAGAGTTAATCTACCATTAAGTTTCGGTTAATAATCTAATCATGTCCTATCACGTTTAACTGTGCATAAAATCTTTATCATGCTTTGGTTAAAGTTCTTTTTGTTTAGAAAAATGCCAAATCCTTGAATCCTGAATGCCTCATCAGGAATAAATCATCAATCTTGCTTGAGAATATATATATATATATATATATAGCAAAAGAAAGATGATTCCAATTATGAATGTCTACGACAAAAATGCAAAAAGTATCAATCAATTGAATTATAAAGCTTTTAATGATCTAACTTGAGTTAAACTTGATCCCTCATGTCAAAATAATTTCATTGAAGAAATGTCACCATTATTTTTAGATCCACCTCCCTGATGTAAACTGCATAAACAACTGATTTTTTATTCTATTTTATTAACATGATTAGTTAGGCACTTACCTGCTCATTTTCCTATTCATAAATTTGCGTACTGTCCCGATCAGTGATTCATCATTATAAGTTAAGAAAATGAGTATTGTCAACTTCTCCAGCTAGGTTATATAGATGTGATCACCCACTACGTACGTACTTTGCCATTATTTAATTGTATATAAATATACACAAACAAATATTTATACACAGAGAGAGAGAGAGAGAGAGAGAGAGAGAGAGAGGGAGAGAATGAAGTCATCTTTGCTATTCATGATCTTCATCATCACCATAGATATCTATGGATTATCATCATCCCTTGTGAATGCACAAGCAGATTCCTGCAGCTCTAACCTAAGCCTCAGTAATTCTGTGCCTTTTGACACAACTTCCCTACATTGTCTAGCCGTTTGGGATTCTCAAGGTTTCATACTAAGAGTAAGTGCACCTTTCATGCATCAATATCACCATTTTTTTTCTTTGGATAGTAATTTCTAGTATTAACAACAATAATGTACGCATGGCTAAACGGTACAGTATTTGCAAACCAACAATGCAAGCATATGGAGCTTCGTTGTTTCAGCCCCAGCAGATACAAATTCTTACATAGCCATTGGGTTCTCAACCAATGGTGCGATGGTGGGGTCGAGTGCAATGGTGGGTTGGGTCTCATCATCATCAAATGGTAATGTTGGAATGGCTAAGCAGTATTATTTGAGTGGAAACTCACCAAACCTTGTGAAGCCTGATCAAGGAAGCTTACAACTTGTCAGCAACTCAGCCACAATCATAACCCAAAACTCAATTTTATACATGGCTTTCCAATTGCAAACCAATCAGCCAGAGTCTCAGCTATTATACGCAGTTGGACCAACTGGTGTTTTTCCCTCAGCACCCGACTACCAATTATCTGAGCACCGAACAATGGTCTCCACTTCCATAAACTATGCAGCAGGTAACGATAATCGCATAGTATATAACCCTGAAATGTTTTCTTCTTTTCAAGTCAATTTCTTCATTTTTGATTTTAATGCTCGAGATGGATTGTTTACATAGGAACCAAAGTAATTAATCAACCATTTAAAGTTTGAATAGTATTTGCTAGAGAAAATTCCATAAATACAATATATTAAAGCAAAACTACTTTTGTGATTATTCAGCAGAAGAAAAAAAAAAAAAAAAAAAAACTACTTTTGTCAGTTTGTGATTGTGAGTTGTGACTTGTGAGTTTTTTTTTTTTTTTTTTTTTTTGAACAATAATTTTGTGAGTTTGGTGTAATGGACCCGGTGAATACCGAAAAGCAAATGAAAGTCAACAACTATATACCATCACTACAAAACAAATAAAATAATAAATTAAAGATGGGTAGGCGTAATCTAAATGATAGATGGACTTGCATGTTTAATGTTATGTTATGACTATTTCTGAGTAACACCTTCAAAGACACTTACGGGTGATTTCTGTATAATATTTGGAAATTGAACAGAACTTGTGCAATTAAGTACTAAATATTCAGGAAAAACAAAATAAACAAAAACAAAAAACAAAAACAAAAGCAAAAAAGTACTAACATGCATGTAATTTCTGATTCATGCAACAGGTCAAAGTGCATCGGAGAGCCCTTATACAGGACTGCGAAGGGGCCACGGAATATTGGCTATGCTAGGATGGGGTATTCTAATGATAATTGGAACAATAGTTGCTCGTTACTTCAAGCACAAGGACCCAATTTGGTTTTATCTTCACATTTCCCTTCAATCAGTCGGATTTATACTTGGAGTTATAGGTGTAATATGTGGATTTATCTTAAATAATCATGTCAATGCTAATGTTGGTACCCACAAGAGTATTGGGATCTTCATTCTTCTTCTTGGCTGCCTCCAGGTTTGTCTCTTTTTTGTAATACTTCCAAAATATAAAGTTTTATACTACACCCTTAGGGCTTTAGATATTACTCTTCAATCAATGGACATATCTAATGCACTCCACAATTATCATATTTTTTTCCTTTTTTTTTATTTTTATTTTATTTTTATTTTTAAAGTGAGTTTTGCTTTCAAAGAGAGAAAAAAGAGAGGAAAGATTTGAACTAATGATCTCCTTTTTATAAGATATGATTCTACGAATAAAAATATTGTATCTAGAAATTCTATCTATAATATGAGTTTTTTTTTTTTTTTTTTGGTAAATTATAATATGAGTTTTTGCACAAACAAAAGTAATTTAATCCAATAATACAATTAATATGAGATTTTGAATAAAAATAAATAAGAGGTGACGGTTGAGTTATAATTTATAAAACTCTTTTGGCCGGTGAAACATTATTTATTTATTTATTATTGACTTAATATTAGTTACCCATGACAGAGAAGGAGGTAGCCTTATTACAACAAAGCATAAGATATTGCACATATATTCTCACATTATACAAATAATTTATTACTACTTGACAAATCTATAGGTTATTGTCTTGAATATGGATATGAATATTGGTAATTTCACATTTTTAAGCACTTATTTAGCTTTTGCAGAAAGTAAATTAAAGTGTATATTTTAAAAAATTGAGAAAAAAAATGATGTTTCAAAATGTTGTACTTAAGCAAAAGAGCTAAAAGCAATAACTAATACCAAACATACTAGTATTATGCAGTGTGCACAGTAAATTGAAAAGGCGAAAGAGGTATTGTATGCGGTATAGTAAATTAGTAATCTATATATATATATTTATATTAATAGGTAAAGTTTAGAGAAAGTTCAATTAGAATTTGAAATTAGAATCCAATTTTGTGTCTTGTGTTTAAATTTATGTGGCGACTACACCATAATTATTCACTTAAATTTTTTAATCTTTATGCCAAGTGAGTTAATGAGTGAAAAATACTATGAATATAATATTAATAAACTAAAAAATTTTAAATAAAAAACTAATTATATATACTCAATAAAAATCACCACACAACAAAGATCACCACACCTTCTATCTTATTAAAAATTAGAAAAAATTTATCATAAGTAGTATTAAAAATTGTGTTTAATTTTAAATGTATCTATATGTATGCATGTGTTACATGCTATTTATTTTAAAATAATTTGACTAATTATTTGTATTTTTTATAATAAAAATTGTGTTTAATGCATTCCTTTTTAGCTAAGTAATTAATTTAAAGAACTTATTACTTTTTTACTTTTTAAGTTAGAAGTCCTAATCCCCTGAACCTGTGATCCCCCAAATGATAATTTTGTGCAATGATATACATATAATTTATTAATTACTTAATAAGTCCAATTCTGTTTCAAAATGTCTTAAGTTGACTTTCATAAAATGAATTAATAATTATAATTAAAGAATTCATATTTAAAAACCATCTAGCAACTTGCTATCTTTTATCTATATAAATACAATATATAATTCCCTTGCGAGACACGTATTCATATTATTTAGTATTGGTTTCATTTTACAGGTAATGGCCCTTTTAGCTCGGCCGAACAAGGATTCCAAATTCAGAAAGTATTGGAATTGGTACCATCAAAATGTTGGGAGAATTTTAATTATCCTCGCAATTGTAAACATCTTCTATGGAATTAATTTAACTGGAACGGGACATGGTTGGACTGCTGGTTATGGAGTCCTTCTTGCTGTCTTGTTCATTATTACTTTTGTTCTTGAGATTAGATTTTGGATTAGGAGATAAAAAAATCCATTGCTATATAGCATAAGGGAAATTAAATTACACTTTAGTAACCCAACTTTCATGCCAGTTGCGATGTTTCCCCTCCCAAATTGATTTGTGTGTATTTAACTCCTCCTATTCAAACTTGCTACTGTATTTACTATTTTAATCTGACAGTTATTGTCTCAATTAATCACATGTACTGGACAAGGTGCATCTACAAATATATGTGATATTATTTTGTGTAATGGGTATATATATGCTACAGTATTCTTAAAAAAAGAGAAAGAAAAGAAATAATGGGTATATACTATAGTATTCTCACAAGTATTTGTAACCTCGTTATCACATGTGGAACTTGATAGCACCCAATGAGCTGGTCGGTCTTTACTTTTTTTTTAATGGAATTAAAAGGGTTAAACTTTCAATCCCTACCATGCACACCTAACATTTGGTCTTATGGCGTCATGGGCCTTGATCAAGTAGCTGTAGGTGTCCAATTAACTCAATTGATCACATAAAATATTAAAAAAATTCAATTGCATTATGTTCAGATTCAATTTGGATCTCCCTAAATTACTCGGCAATTTGTTTTTGCAAGTGGGGTCAGTTGCCCATCAGGTTTACTAGATTCTCAGTCACTTGAATAAAGAACTAGAGAAAGTTGCTAGTAATGGATTATCCATAAACTCCACATCCTCAAAAGTGAAATGTCATTCACCCTCTAAATAATCCACATTATAAACACAAAGGAACTATGTTCCAAATATCTGATAACTGCCCTTTCATGAGCAACCGTGCAATGAATGAACCAAAAGATGGTATACCGCCTCTCCATTACAACAAAACATAATATACTAAATGTTGAAAAGAATAGTTTGGAAATCCTAAATTAATTAGATATTGAACTTTTTTCATGAGTAATTAAATATTGATTTTTTTTAAAAAAATATTTAGAAACAAACACATGTACACACAAGAAAAAGAAAATGTGAATATCAATGGGGTTATTAAATATTGAACTTAATTATTAGGAACTACTACTTTTAACATCAATCTCAATTAATTAATCGCAGTAAGTTTGATATGTTTTATGTTTTCCTTTAAACGAAATTAATCATACACAGCACCATGTATATTCTTATCAGCACAACGTGTGCCACACCACACACCCTCACCAATATGATTTTTTTTAGATACCCCAATATGATAATTCTTGAAACACTAGCAAATATATTTTGTGGTAACAATATTTATTGCTTTAATCTATTTTTTATATTTTCCAAATATTGGTGGATAAATTTGAGATACCATCTAATATTGTTCAAATTTTTAGTACTCTTAAAAAAAATAGAGAAATTATACTTTATCACTTTAAACTATACCACTTATTATACTTTTCACCCTAAATTTTTTGAGTACGTTTTGCACCCTAGATTATGATCCTTGTTACACTATGCACTCTAACGTTAAGTTTGGTGTTAACTTGTGATGATGCCAAAATTGTCGGTTGGATCACTCGTCCAATCCGAAGCATTAGACGATTTTGTAAGACCTGCAAGATGAAAGAGAGATAGATCAAAGAGACCACTGGGTTGTGCCCGGTGGGGGAGCCTCCGATGCTTAAGTTAGTATCGGCCCATATATTATGTATATAGGTAGTGTTTTGTAGTATTTTGTACTAGTTTTTGACATACCTTAGCTAGTGAGACAAATTGTCCCTTTTATAGGTGACTTAGGTAGTCATTGTACATAAATTAAGGTGATTATTACCTTGATTGTAACGTTCTTTGTCTTGATGAGAGTTTAAGACCTTTGATGGTCATTATTGAATGTGCTGAGTGGTTCTCTTTGATGGCCTACTAATGATGCAAGGTTGTCCATATTAATGGACAACCTTAATGATTTTTCTGGACTCATCATTTGCCTCCCATTCCCAAGTCCGATTTTGCTTTATGCTGGTCAGGCTTAGGGAATATTCTTGACTTGTTTAGATTCAGGCTTCTTTATCTTCAACTACCTTCTTCTTCAAGAATGGTAGTATTTTTGTGATGACTTCTTAGTATCTGCCTTTTGAAGGTCTTTTTGGACGTTCGAGTGATCATAACTCGAACTTGAAAGTGAGCTAATTTCTTTTGAAGATCATTTTTTATCACTGCTTTGAGCAAAGGCTAATTTCTTTGGACGACCATTTTTTATCACTGCTAAAGAGCGAGGTGATTTCTTTGGACGATCATCTTTGATCACTTCGATGCTTCTTCTTTTATTCATTTTCTAGTTGTCACATTTGATATTCTTGATTTGCATGTGACTTGTGCTTGTGTAAGAATCCTTGTCTGCTTACACTCACCTAAGGGTATTTAGTCACTTAGCCACTTTTAGGTGACTTACATCTAGTTATGGAGCTTCGTCATTTAGATTTCGTCAGTGATTTACATCGTTCTAGCAGAATCTTGTCCATTTTTTTGGTGACTTACATCCATTTAAGGAATCTTGTCACTTAGATTAAGTTAGTGATTTACATTCATCCTAACGGAATCTTATCACTTAGCCATTTTTGGGTGACTTACATCCATTTAAGGAATCTTGTCACTTGGGTTTCGTCAGTGATTTAAATCCGTCATGGCGGAATCTTATCACTTAGCCATTTTTTGGTGACTTACATCCATTTAAGGAATCTTGTCACTTAGGTTTCGTCAGTGATTTACATCCATCCTAGCAGAATCTTATCACTTAGCCATTTTTTGGTGACTTACATCCATTTAAGGAATCTTGTCACTTGGGCTTCGTTAGTGATTTACATCCGTTCTGGCGGAATCTTATCACTTAGCCATTTTTTGGTGACTTACATCCATTTAAGGAATCTTGTCACTTGGGATTCGTTAGTGATTTACATCCGTCTTGGCGGAATCTTATCACTTAAGGAATCTTGTCACTTGTTGCTGGAAAGATTCCTTGACGCTATGTCGTTTTAGACCTTTTTGAGGCCATGTTGATATCTGCATTAATTAGCACATGCACTTGCCAAGACTTGGTTAAACAAGAATTTTAGAACAATTCATATATAAATAATAAGTTACCAATAGCCTAGGTGGACCTTTTTCTTATTTCCTTGTAATCCTAGAGTTTTACCTCTTTTGTGATCCGTCTAGTAATGCATACAGTTTTGCATGAAACCTTACTAGGTGTAATTTTTATAGACAAATATAAAAGAGACAGAGATAAATGTGTTACCTTAAATGACAATATTATTTTGTCACATAGCTTGATCTTTTTATTGCTGGGATCTTCTTGACAAGCTCTTCCCTTTTTAAGATGATGAGCTCTTCTCTTTTCAAGATTTTTTTAAGCTCAACATGATACTTCATGTTTAAGGTCTAGATCTCTTTTGTATCAATTTTTTTGAAGGCGTAAAAACTAGGCCACGTTTTTGCCCCTGTTCAAACGTGAAAAGTACAATTCTCTTTTGTTTACGACTAGAGGAATGGTCTATCATGATTGGAACCTCTTTTTTTTTTTTTTTTTTTTTTTTTTTTTTTTTTTTGGCGTGCTTTGATGACTATGGTCATTGCCGTTTGTAATAGCAATTTCCTCTTCCTTCTTCTTTAATTGTATGCTTAAGTCACTTCAATAGTGCTAGCTGCATAACAATGTACAAATGTGCAATTGCATGCTATACAAGATGAAGTGTATTCTATATGAATCATAGAGAAGTATAAAAATTGAAGTTATTTGGTGAGTTGATGGAGATAGTAGAAATTCATTGAGACTTAAATTCATAAGTATATTGTGAACATGACCATCTAGCATTTTAAGTTTAGGAAACTTAATACAACTTCTCAGATTCATGACGATGAAACATATGCTACTAATAATATAGTCATATTGGTCGTGATAATTGTAACAATTTTATGGCAATATTTTCAACATGTTCCATATATGCATACTTGTAATGATCATGCAAGCTTGATATGCACTTAATTCTAATAAGATAATATTTGGCATGGCTAATTGAAGAGAAAGAAATAAATGAGTTACCTCGACAAGAGACCTTAAATCGCGATACTATTGTGTGTACGTCCTCGATCTTTTCATTGTTGTAGTCTTCTTGACAAGCTCTCCCTCTTTTTGGATCTCTTTTGTTAAGCTTAACATGCTATTTCATGTTTGAGGCTTAGATCTCTTTTGCTTCATTCTTTTGAAGGTACAAGTATTAGGACACTTTGTTCATTCAAGGTTATATTTCCTTCCTTTAGGGACGAAGGTTATGCCATGTGCTTCTATTATTACATGCCTAATTGGTTACGCATATACTACAATTTAAAGAGAGTACTTATGCTTGACATGTGATCTATTATCATACTTTCACATTCAATAAATATTTAAGCTAATGTTTTAACATCATGCCTCATATATACCATTGTGTGGGCCATTATGTAATAGACATATAGTAGTGTCAACAATTATAGACATATAGCAGTGCCATTATGAAAGAAATATTCGTGATGCTATGGAAAGAGTCTAGGCCTTTCCATGATTTTTGGCCTTGGTACAAAATTACCTTATAACAGTGTCAACAATTATATATAGATAGAGATGTGGTGGTACGATGCTATCATGTCACATACCTCTAATCTTCTTTTTAGCAAGCTCTTCTTGATGAGTCCTCATCCTTAATCCTGTGGACTTGACAAAGATATGTACAATCGAAATAGTCTAGTTGCTCTAGTCTAGTGGTTGTACTACATGTACTCTCTTTTGTGCAAAGTGTTAGACTAGGAGCAACAATATCAATAAAGAAATTCACAATTAATTAAAAAATTTCTAACTTAAGGGCGATATATGTTGATGCATCTATGACATGGCATAATATCCATTAGAGTGTTTACATAACACAAATATGTTTTGAAATTCCTTCTAATTAATGCAGCCAATATCATTTAGAAAGGTTTGGAATAGTGGGTCACGATTATTATTTGTGAATTCATAATCAATCATATGCTCATAGGATTTCTCCTAAAAGGGATCTATTTTTTGACGAACTATAACATATGAGATATATATCAAAAGAAAATGATGTTTTGCACATGTAATTAATTAGTTGTGCACAAGCGTATGCAAAATTCAGAGAAATAATTTGGCATGCGATGTTTTAATTTTAAAGGGAGCAAGAAGGATCTCAAGCCCAATAATTATATCTGGCTCCATGCTTTTAGATACCCAAAATTGGGATCTTGAAACTTGGAATGTCAATGAGCAACATTTCTTATTTTTAAGCCTATAAGGCAAATATAAAATTTGCAATTTTGCTTGAAACTTACTTTTCAAGTTTTTTTTTTTTTTTTTTTTTTTGATGGAATAATAAAAGAGACTATCCTAAAATTATTTAAGATTGACGGTCAAAAATAGTTGTCATGTTATTTAGAGTAAATGTCACATGCATATGTATGCTTATAATTCAATATGTTGCCTTATTTATAAAAAGAAAACCGAATAATCTCCAGTTTTAATTCTTGGATTTGGGGTTTTTAAACTTGGAAGCAAAATAAGAATTGCCCTTCCTCTTTAATATCTGAAGCTATAATCTTGTACAGTAATAAATTTTTGCTTCATTTTCTCTAACGACTAAAAATTGAGATTTATTATTTTGGGCAAAGCAATAATACTGGATTAGTGGATTTCGTCTTTCCTATTTTAGCAAGACATATTGGGAAAGAAGAGCAGTGATAAAGCATCTCTCCGGTTACTATGAGAAGAGGGCATGCAGATTGCAGGCACGGAGTAGGGATGAAGGTAGCTCTCATAATGTGGGTCTCGTTCAGTCAGGCACTACAACTTCGGCGGACACAGAACCAACAGTGGCGGAGAAAGGGGAGGAGGAAAATCAGACCATGGAGGCAGTTATAGAAGTAATTGTGCAACGAAGTTTGAGGGAGGAGACAGAAACGTTTGGGGCCATAAATGATAATCACTCAATGCCGAAAAATAAGGAAGTGATTATGACTAACATAAGGTGCAATGATTCTGATTTCCTTTCCAAAAAGGATGAATTTGATATGGTCTTTAACCACTCCAGCTTAGCTAATTGATACGGAATTAATGGGGGCAATATTAGTGGGGAATAGCATTGAAGTGTCCAACATAAATGCTAATTCCATTAAGGCAGCAGAATTGGAATGCAACCAAACTTCTATGATACCAACCCTAGCCGCCTCCATGCAAAATCTTCACATATTTAATGTCCAAAATTACGATATATAATTTTGGTAAGATGGTAGATTTTTGGCTTCATTTTTCTTCAATACTCAAAATTAGTATCTTTAAATTTGGTAGAATAACGAAAGTTGAGAGCCCTTACCTTAAATGGTCCTTATACTTAAATACTGTAGCACTTCAAATTCGTAACCTCAAACGACAATCTTAACATAAGCATTATTATAAAATAAGGTGCATGAGAGGTAGGTGTTGGGTGTGTTAACTGATGGGCCACTAGGTAGATATAAGCATCATAGAAACTCATTTACCATGTAAAGAAGATATCATAGTTTGTAACCAAAGTAATATCTCTTTTTTTTTTTTTTAATATTTACTTTATATTAGTCAAAGGCTGGTTAATGATTCATTTCAAATGACATAAGAAACAATAACTTGAAATTGGTGAATATGATAAGCATGAAAGGCACATGGTGATATGTTGTGCTAGTGGATAACAAAAGGCTTGGCCGTGTGGGTCATCCACCATCTTATTATCACTTTAGCCTCATGAGTATGACACATGGGCTTAAGGATTACCCCATCTTTTGATGGATGGCCTAGACTAGCTAACATAAGCAATTGAGTTATTAAATAACATACTTGGCACCAAGTGAGTCTCAAGAAAACCACGAAAATTTATCCCTTTTGCGTCCTCTCTTGTCTAGCCCCCTCCTTTACCATTTTGACACTCATAGTGATGTGAAATGTCCACGAGGTATGATTGAAGAAAATTTCAACTCAGTTGGGGGCAAGACGGAGAAGTGGGGCTCAAGGAGCCCGTTGTTGTTGTTACGAGATTTATGAGCGAGATTTGTTTTTTTTTTTTTTTGAGTGCCTACGGTAGTGAGGCCTGTCTCGATCCGGCCAAAGATTTTTGAGGATAGCTAGTGGTGTTGTTGTGATGGCCATGAACATATCTATGGATCAGTTAATTGAGATCGTTCATTGGAGTGGCTGTGGTCACTTTTTTGTCTATTGACATGTGGATATGCATTCTTTGTCAATGGTTTTGGGACGAGCTTAGCATTTTCAGTATCTGTGGTCCTAGATTGAGCAGAGTAACCCTTTTGTCTTAGGAAGAGCTGAATGGCTAGTCTCTCCCCACAGACGGCGCCAAACTGATGATGCCAAAATTGTCGGTTGGATCACTCGTCCAATCCGAAGCATTAGACGATTTTGTAAGACCTGCAAGATGAAAGAGAGATAGATCGAAGAGACCATCAGGTTGTGCCGGTGGGGGAGCCTCCGATGCTTAAGTTAGTATCGGCCCATATATTATGTATATAGGTAGTGTTTTGTAGTATTTTGTACTAGTTTTTGACATACCTTAGCTAGTGAGACAAATTGTCCCTTTTATAGGTGACTTAGGTAGTCATTGTACATAAATTAGGGTGATTATTACCTTGATTGTAACGTTCTTTGTCTTGATGAGAGTTTAAGACCTTTGATGGTCATTATTGAATGTGCTGAGTGGTTCTCTTTGATGGCCTACTAATGATGCAAGGTTGTCCATATTAATGGACAACCTTAATGATTTTTCTGGACTCATCAACTTGCATGCACATAATGTAGATTTTTTTTAACGTCTGATCTCTAGACATCAAGAAATAAATTAGGTTTTCTCTCTTTAACTATTCATTATATTGATTCTAATTGGAATTTTAATAAAAGAATAATATCATTTAAAATTTTGGAATCCCCACACGCGGGATATGACATTGCAAATCTTATTAGTGAGGAACATCAATATTGGGGAATTATTGATAAAATATTTTCAATAACACTTGACAATGCAACAAATAATGATATGACAAAGATGTTTTTAAAAGAAAAATTAAGCTTACCTTTACGTGGTACATTATTTTGAATATGTTGTTGTGCACATATTTTAAATATAATTATTCAAGATGGTTTATTAAATTTATTTCATCTGTTGAAAAAATAAAAGATATTGTTTGTAATATTAATAGTTCTCAAGCAAGATATGAATTGTATATAAAATGTTGTATGGAATTGAGAAAAAAATATATATATAAATATTGATGTGCCTCATAGGTGGAATACTACTTATCTTCTTTTAGATTCAGCAATCAAATACAAAGATGTATTAAATTTATATTATTCTCATCTTTCTCAAAGTTCTTGTTGTCCTCTAGAAAAAATTGAAGAACATAATTGGATGTTAGTAGAACTTGTAAGAGACTTTTTGAATTAAGGTTTTCGATAATTCAACAAAAATTTAGTGGTCGTTTGCTCTAGGCTAGTGGGTTCTTGGAGGGTTCCCAAAAAAAAAAAAAAAAAAAAAAAAAATCTTCAAGGTCCAAACCCAACAAACTCCTGAACAAAAGGTTTCCCACAAATTTACTGTTCTTTAAAGGTTACCTTTTAAAAAGGGTTTACTGTTTATTGGGTTTTAGGGTAGGATTTAGGTACCAACAAATTGGGACGGAGAGAGTGTTTATTTTTTATTTATAGTTTTTAGGGTGTACAACATTTTAGGGTTTCTATTTTTTGTGACACTAGGATTTAGGGTTTAGATTTATGGTTCTTTTAGGGATATTATTTTTGGTATCTAGGGTTCTTTTATGGTTACTATTTTTTTAAGGATTGTTTACGGTTTAGCTTTTAATAGGGTTTATTTATATATTAAGTTTTGGTATCAAATTTATGGTTTTGCATTCTTTTTAGTTTTACCAACTTTCTTTAACCAAACTGTGGTCTGCATATCCATCCCTTATGCTTATTGTCATTCAAGCAAAGCCAAAAAACTTCTTTACCATAAATGGACACTACTACTCTAAGCACTCTATCTTAGGGAAGATGAGCACGAGTTTACATGACCAAGTCTCATGGTCTAACCCTTTTTGGGAATGGATAGAAGGCCCTAAAGACCAAGGAGAAGACACCTAGTTAAGTAGTAGTGTCCTATTCACACTATACCCAAAAAAAAAAAAAAAAAAAAAAAATCTATTACATCAAGTGTTAATTAAAATGGTTGCAATAGTAACTTTTAAATTATTGCATCAACAATAATAAATTGCAATAACTTATAATTTTTGATTGCAATAGAAGCTTTAATATAATAGAAAAAATTGTTGTAATAACTTAAAATAAAAAAAATCATTAATTAATTGATACCAATTATTTTTGCAATCTATTGCAATCGCAAACATGAAACTACAACAAATATATCATTGCAATAACCCGATATCAACTATTTCATAATCTATCGCAATGACAAAATGAAGTAATTATCTATTACAATGAAGATATCATTAAAATAATTTAATCATTTGGTCAATTATTTGCAATCTATTGCAAAAAGATTCATGAATTAATAGCATATACCTACAAGATATTCAAAATTGCAATATGATGTTTGTTGTATTGAAATATGGAAAAACATAACATGAAAAAGGTAATTATTATCACTACACATGCATTACTATAGTCTGTAGGGAATGAATGAGTAGTACATGTTCTAGTCTTTAGTAGTTGAATGACAACTTTTGTTACAATTTTCCTATGTGGTAAGTTATGATTGGTGGAGTTGTGGATCCACTATTTTTATTTCACCACTTCCAACTTGTTGTGTAGGTAAGTTGTAACAAAATTGTGACAAAATTTATATTTACTTTTTGAACAAAGCTATTGTTCCTTTGGAATTATTCATTATTATACCAAAAAATTATTTATCCCACTCTCATGTTTGAGTACCTCACAATCTCACAAAAATGTAGGGACAGAGCCAAGACTTGTATTTGGGGCGGGGCGGGGCGGGCGGGGGGGGGGACATTAACAAATATTTTTTTTCAAGAAAATCCAAGCTACCATTCAATATTATAATAATATCCATAAAAGAGAAAATACAAAATAACCATTTTTCAATATATATTCTTTTATTAATACATTAGAACTTCAATCTATATCACCTGTTTCATGATGGAACTCGACAATTATTTAAATCCCAAAAATCACATATAATTTATATAATTATGTTATCATACTTGAATAACAATGTTGATCCGATTACAATTCAAATAGTTTCTTAACTAATCAACCAACTAATTAAGTTAAAAATTAGAAATGAATAACCCTAGTCGATTTTGACTCTGCCAAACACAAAGTTCACTAATTATTATTTACTACTTTTTAATATCTACTACTATAGTACTACTTTGCTTTCTTTGAAAATAATAGAATAATACTACAAAATAAATAAAATAAAATAACACACCACACACACCGTAACACACCACACCCACATACTAACACCACATATTCACTAAATGTCCGCCAAAGCCAAAGAATGGCTCCGTCCCCGCATGCATGTTCCAAATTTTATATCCTTTTATTTCATGAGTTCATAACTTCATATCAAGTGAGCACCCATGCACCCTAAGTTGCAATTACATGGCCTTGTAGAATTACGTTGAAAAGTTCCACTTTTAACCAACTTTCCAATTAAACCACAATTTTGACCAATTTTCCTTTGTTCACAAGTCAATTAACAATTTTATGACAAAAATTTATTCCACACTCTACTAACTACTCTATTATGTGTGGTTGGTTATGAGTAGTGAAGTAAAAGTGGTCTATGTAAAAGTGACAGGTTGCTAGTCATAGTTCAAAATTGGTTACATACTACCTCAATAAGAATGAGTTAAGAATAGTGAGATCACCTTATGGTAGATTCTCTATTTACCCTTAGTCTTCCTCTACCATAAATATGACACTCACTTCTCATAGACTTGCAATAGAAGTTTTAATATAATAGAAAAAATTGTTGTAATAACTAAAAATAAATAAAAAAATCATTGCAATAAATTGAGACCAATTATTTTTGCAATCTATTGCAACGAAAATTTTAAACTAATAGTTTATTGCAATGAAGTTATCATTGTAATAATTTGATATTAATTCTTTTGCAATCTATTGCAATTGCAAACACAAAACTACAATGAATACATCATTGCAATAACCCGGTATCGCCTATTAATTTCATAATCTATCGCAATGACAAAATGTAGTAATTATCTATTAAAATGAAAATATCATTGCAATAATTTAATCCAATTTATTTTGGTCAATTATTTGCAATCCATTGCAAAAGATTTGTGAATTAATAGCATATACCATTGAAATATGGAAAAACATAACATGAAAATGGTAATTATTATTATTACACATGCATTACTGTAGTTTGTAGGGAATGAATGAGCAGTACATGCTTTAGTCTCTAGTAGCTGCATGACAACTTTTTTCACAATTTTCTTATATTTCAAATTATGATTGGTGGAGTCGTGGATCCGCCATTTTTACTTTACCACTTACAACTTGCTATGCGGGCAAGATGTAACAAAATTGTGACAAAATCTATATTCCTAGCATTACTTTTTGAAAAGAGCTATTGTTCCTTAGGAATTATTCATTAATATACCAAAAACATATTTTATCCCACTCTCACGCTTGAGTACCTCACAATCTCACATGCATGTCCTAGTTTTTATATTCTTTTATTTCATGAGTTCATAAATTCATATCAAGTGAGCACCCATGCATCCTAAGTTGCAATTACATGGCCTTGTAGAATTACGTTGAAAAGTTCCACAAGTCGTTTAACAATTTTATGACAAAAACTTATTCCACACTCTGCTAACTACTCTATCATGTGTGGTTGGTTATGAGTTGTGAAGTAAAAGTGGTTTATGTAAAAGTGACTGGTAGCTAGTCATAGGTCAAAATTGGTTACATAAAAACAGAAAATAAGTTTTAGTGACGAATTTTTTCGTCACAAATATGGCAAAAAAAATTGTTTTATTAACGAAATATTTCGTCACTAAATGCAGCGGAATTTTGTAAGAAATGGTTTTAGTGATGAAAATTTTCGTCACTATATGTGTATGAATTTTCTTAAAAATAGTTTTAGTGACGAATTTTTTCGTCACTAAATGTACCCGAAAATAGTTTTAGTGACGAAATATTTCGTTACTAAATATGATTTAATAAACTGAAATGGTTTTAGTGATGAAATATTTTCGTCACTAAATACTGTTTTTAGCGAGGAAAACATTTAGCGACGAAACGTTTTTGTCGCTAAAAGTTTTTTTTTTTAAAAACAAATCGGACTTTCAATGACAAAATTTTTCGTCGCTTTAACTTTTAGCAACGGGACTATAGCGATGAAACGAATTTCGTCACTAAAGGTTCTTAGTGACGAAAAACAAGACTTTTAGTGATGAATTTTTTCGTCACTAAAAATACATTTTCTTGTAGTGAAGAATGAGTTAAGAATAATGAGATCACCTTATGGTAGATTCTCTATTTACCCTTAGTCTTCCTCCACCATAAATATGACACTCACTTCTCATAAACTTGCAATAGAAGCTTTAATATAATAGAAAAAATTATTGTAATAACTATAAATAAATAAATAAATCATTGCAATAAATTGATACCAATTATTTTTGCAATTTATTGCAATGAAAATTTTAAACTAATAGTTTATTGCAACGAAGCTATCATTGTAATAATTTGATATTAATTCTTTTGCAATCTATTGCAATTGCAAACACGAAACTACAACGAATATATCATTGCAATAACCCGGTATCAACTATTTCATAATCTATCGCAATGACTAAATGAAGTAATTATCTATTAAAATGAAAATATCATTGCAATAATTTAATCCAACTTATTTTGGTCAATTATTTGCAATCCATTGCAAGGGATTTGTGAATTAATAGCGTATACCATTGAAATGTGGAGTAACATAACATGAAAATGGTAATTATTATCATTACACATGCATTACTGTAGTCTGTAGGGAATGAATGAGCAGTACATGCTTTAGTCTCTAGTAGCTGAATGACAACTTTTTTCACAACTTTCCTATATTTCAAATTATGATTGGTGGAGTCGTGGATCCACAATTTTTACAAAACAACAATAATGACCATAAGCTGGCCTAGGTAATCCTCTTGGCTATTGCCACATAAGCATAGGCTCCTGTGGAGATATGGGAGAGCTTGAGTATCTTTTACTTAATGCTCATCCTTCCTACATAATTCAAGTGTTTAATTCTTATGTTTTACGCTTATTGTAATATGTATGCATTGAAAGTTGGCAATGGTTGCATGGTGCAGAGTAATTTTGTTAGCTCTTATATTTGTTTAATTCATTGGCTCTTGTATTTATATTTTGTAAAAATTCCTCTTTCTAATTTTTGTTACACGTTAAGTTGATAGTAAAAAAATATAATCTAGTTAACATAATTTTATTTGCTATGGATTGACCATGGTCACAAAACTAATAATAGAAGTGAGTGAATTTGTATAAATGAATGAAACTATCCTAGGTGTAAAAAATGAGAAAGAATGGTCCTAATTCCTAAATGTGATGCATGTCTCAACTCTCAACAGATGCGGTGGGACAATCTCTCTTTTTCATAAAATTTAACTTATTTAAGTATTGGGTTTTTTGTTTTGTAAAGTGTCCCTCGTTTTTCATAAAATTTAAGGATTGGGCTTTTTGGTTAATGAAGTGAGATGAAATGGTTTTTTTTTTTTTTTTTTTTTTTTTTTGAGAAAAACATGTGCGCGCACACACACAAGCAAAATCTAAGTTTTACAATCATTGAATCAGAACCTTTTCAAAAATGATTTTTATTTTGAGTTGTAATAACTAAGAACTATTAAAATATTCTATTTCCCTTTGGATAGCATTGAGTATTTTGTAGGCACTGGGGGCCAGTTATAAAGATTCAAATCTTTCATTTTCAGGCAAGGTGAGTCTCTCATCCATGGTTTTTCTATTGCTTAGCTTGAATATGATTGAATTTTGTGTTATATTTTCTTGATTATGTTCTTCAATAATATCCTTTGTTAGGAATATGATTTGATTTTTTTATGTTGATTTGATTTTTTGTGTTTTATTCTAAGTTATGAGTTGAACGAACATGATTAGATATATGAATATGAACATGCTTTGTTTGTTCTTGAATAATATGAGATTCTATGCATGATATGTTTTTATTTGTTTAATGTGTTGAATTGATATCAATGAAAATGTGAATTTGTTTCAGCATGAGAAACAAATCTGGATTTGTGTTTCTGTATCAATATGCAAGCGCATGGTTGAAGGTGCGTACACAGCCGTCTCCATACGTATGCATATTGACCCAGAAAATTGATAAATCTTTGTTTTAATTACATGATTGCTTTGCTTTGATGTTTTCCATTTTTTTTTTATTTGTTCTATTTGGCTATGAGCATCTTGGGTTAGGGTGATAATTGCTAATTAATTGCTTTGCCATGATTTTCTCCTTGACTTTTCCATGATATATTTAACATGTTTCGTATCCTTATAAATGCATGGTTGGATTATATTTGATTTGATTGCTGATTAATTAGATTGTAAATATTTGATTTGCTTTAATTGATTTGACTCGTTTTATTTGAATTCATTTCCTTTTATACCATGAGTGATATGCCATGTTAAGTGTTAGATGAATCTTAGGATAGGCTTAGTGTGTGTGTGCGCGTGCGTGCGTATAGAATAACCTATTACAAAACTCTTTAATGGAATTAAAATTTGGAACACAATGAGTGGAAGCCGACCTACGAGTTAGGTGGGGTTGGGCGCCCAAGATCATGAGTATGTTATAGACTTTATTGAAAAGTTGTGAACCCATCCATGCTTTGGAAATATTTTGAAACCCTAAAACCATAAAGACATGGGTAGGCCCACTAAAAGCCTAGTGAGGATTAAAAGATGAAATCTTTTTGAACTAATTGACCAAGCCCTTTGAAACTAAGAGGAAGACCCTCATGAGGGAAGAGAGTGAACATTCAAGATGGGCTTTGCAACGAGACGAATAAAAGACTTTGATGGTCAAGATATAACTTGGTCACTTTTTTTTTTCAAAAAAAAAAAAAAATCCAAAAAAAGAAAGAGGTGGACTTCTAAATGTCATGACTCATTTTAAATACAAGTTCAAATAAGTTTTACATGAGAGAAGAAAATTTCCAAAATATGATGGGCTTGAATCATAAATGGGGTGTTGATCTTTGTGTTTAGATTGTTTGACAAAAATATTTTCATAACGCCTAAATATAGTATAAGACATAGACCAACCCTGCAAAACATCGTTTACAACTCACTGTGTGTCAAATTGCGAGTGATAAACAAAAAGTGGACGGTTTATATGGGTTCACATTTCCACCACTTATAACTCATAACGTGACAAGTTTTTGGCAAAAGTTGTAAACATTTTTGTGTTCCTAGCATTTTTCTTCTACACTTATTTTCACAACTATTTTATATGATAAATTGTAACGGGCTGCTTATAAATTTTACATAGATCTATTACTTTTTTTTTTTCCTTCTATTTCTGGCAATCAATTACATAAAATACATGATAGCGGTGGAAAAAAAAAAAAACTGCACTAATCGTATGTTATTGCTTTCATCTTCTTTTTTTTTTTTTTGGTGAGAATATATTGCCTTCATCTTGAATTATTTTTCGTTTCAGAAAAAACACACCATTTTATGACGTCGTTTTAATTGTCCCCACCTTTTCTAGTGTCTAATTCTGTCGTATATGTAAAAAGAAAAAGAAAATGAAAAGAGATAAAGACAAAGAGGCAAAGCACAGGAAGAGAATGAGGAATTGTGGAGCTTGGCGCACGTTCAGGTGGTCTAAATTGTGCAGAGATAAATATCAAGTGATTGTGTTAGAAAAACAATTTTGGAGAATGGTTTACCATCCCAACTCCTCGTTAGCTAAATACTTCCCTGAAAATCCTCTCCATGACTGCAAACCCAAACCTCACCAATCTTGGACTTGGGAGAATATCATTAACAACAGTCCATTAATACATCAAGGTAAGAGGTGGATGATAGGGACAGGTTTGAACATTACCTTTAGACCACCCAGCTTGGTTACTTAGCACTTCTCATAACAACAGGGAGTTGATTGACTCAAAACTATGTCTGACTTTGTTGACCATCCACTATTAACTGGAATCCCAGCATTGTTAGAAATCTATACCACCCCTCCTTGTTTTAAGAAATCTTTCAAATTCCCTTACCAAAGATAAAAGGAAAGGAGGACAAGCTGTTTTGGAGACACTCAAGTACTGGTATGTACCAAATTTAGAAGGTCTACAGGTACAGGCTGCTCTATAAGGAACAAAGGGTGGAGAACAACATCAGACTGAATGTTGATATTCCTACAGATGTTTGGTCTCTAATTAATTTGGAAAGTAAAATACATGTGATTATGTGAAGATTATCACCTTTGTGTGGAAAATCTTACATGTTTGTTTGCCTGTTAATCTTAATTTAATCAGCAGAGAGGCATACTTGCCTCATGTACAAAGCAAGTACTGCTAGTGCTGGCATTGTTTTAGGAGTTAAATCCCACCTTTATTTATTTATTTTTTAAAGCCACTTGAATAAGGGTTAATCATCAGCAAGATAGCAACAATAATGTAAACTCGACCACAAGGTAAACACAAATGCATAGATAGTAAACTGAAAGAATCTTTCGGTTTTTCCTCCTTTTTTTTTTTTTTTTTTTTTTTTTTTCCAAGTATCTTCAAAGTCATATTAATTCCACTAACTTGGTTGTTTCCTCACCAAATCATCAACGACAATAACAACATCCAATTCTTCACATAAACATAACAAATATTATCATATATATTGCAAGAGAGATTATGCTACTCACAATTATCAACAACCATAACAGTGAAAATTCTAGTGACACACACCAACATGCTAATAAAACAAAAGGCTAATCTTCAGTAACCTACTAATCTTATTCAATTTCTAGTGCAAGAAAATCTAAAGATTGGACTACCCCAAAATTATTCACTACTCATTTAATAAATAAAATCTTGTTACTTGTTTTCAAATTTCTTAGACCCAAAAAATCCCAAGATGCCAAAATGCATGGCACCAGCCCAAAATTAATCATTGTAATTAAAATTGTAAAAAAAAAAAAAAAAAAAAAACTACATTAATTGATACTCAGAATATGTTGTGACCACTAATGAATACTGTTAAGATGGACACAATTTCTGACCGTAATTGTTTCACATTTGGTAAACTACAGCACACCAAAGAAAAAAAAAAAAAAAAAAAAAAAAAAACTTCGAAGAGCTCTCGTTTACTAAACAAACTATTGGAACAGGTTCAGTTCTCAATAGTCAACACTCTAATTGAACCTCAACACTATGATTGAACCCCTTCACTACCTCCACATCAACCATATGAATTGAAGTCAACTAAAAACACCCCTGTTGGTCATATATCAATGCTGTTCTCTCCTTTAACCAAAAAAAAAAAAAAAAAAAAAAAATGCTGATCTCTCCCCATTAAAATGTAACTGATATCGCAAAAGATACCATAAAACAAACATGTTTTTTTTTTTTTAATGAAAAGAAATTAAACACGTTAACTTCCAATTGAAAACCTTAAATTCACAAGAAGAAACCTTGTTTGTATGAGGGATTCTTTGAATTCACAAGGAGATAGGTTCCTAGAATTCTACCAGAGAGAAACAATAGACAAATGTCTTAATTTTTATTAATCTGATAACTAAATTGCCTTAAAGGCTATAATACATTTAAATAGTAAAAGAAAACCAAGGGGGGCTAGGAAAATTATTAGAAAACACTAATTCGCGCTAATCACATAATTATGTGGCAAAATAGTATTTTTTACCAAAAATGGAAAATTTTATTTTTTAACAAAAATAGAAAATTTTATATAGTTGTGAAAATTGAACTACTATCACTAAGAAACGTTCCAATACATACAAGACCTTATTCTAACTTTTAAACTAAAAGTTATTAAGGAAACAATTATTACTAAAAATGGCAAAATTACAATTTCCAAAGCCTGAGGAATTTGCGAAAATTAAGGTGCACCTTGTGGTATAGTCACAAGTTTTGATCAGAAAACCGTTTTTCTTCAACCATCCAAATTTCATGCAATTTCAACACCGTCGCCATGGTGAGTTCTAATAGCACCCTTTGGTCTTTTGTTGTGATTTCGAATGTCCTCATTGCTTCATGAAGACTTGTGCTGTCTATTCTATATCAATAACCAACACCCCCCCCCCCTCCAATCTTTATAGTAAAATAATGCTAATTATATGGCAATGAGTGAATACAAACAATTTTATGCAAAAAGAACTGGACTCCTAGAATAAATATTCAACCAAATCAGTAATGTTAAATTCGGTCCATAACACGACACTTGTAGTTGTAGAGGACTTCTATTTTAGTTGGTTTTGGAATTCTACTTATATTAAAAGAATACTAGGGTGCGGTTTGGATTCCGCATTTTCTGCGTTTCCATTCTGCGTTTTTTTTTTTTTTTTTTTTTTTTTAAGCCGCTTATGTTGACTTTAGAGACAAAATTTACTGCTCATGAAACTGTTCATGTATTTAAAAATATTAAAAATGAGTCCCACAACACTATTCACACATTTAAAAATTATTTTACTATAGTGTTTTCAATTTTCAGTTTCAACAAAAATAAGTCAATCCAAACAGATCCTCGGTAAGAGGTATACTAATTCCTATTTAAAGAGTCTTAGATTGATTAACAGAGAAGGGCTTAAAAGATGCAGGGAAGTATGTTTTCCTTATAGATAGAGTGGTAATGTAATTTTTGATGTGTGTGACATAGTTTTTTTTTTTAAATAAGAATGTGTGGGACATTGTTAAAAGACAAAGATTAGAATTGTTGTGTGAGAATTTATTGGGTACGTTTAATTTTGTGTCAATGTTACTTCTTTTTATTGTTTTAGTTGGCAATGCTTGTAATGAAGATAAATACAAAGTTGGCCAAACTATATTAAATTTTGTCTGTGTGAATATTTTTATCTTTGGCAAGCTCCAAATCACATTATTATCTTATTATCATAATTTTTATATGTTTATGCACAGTTGCACAGTACATCCTAGAGTGAGGTAGTCATATTTACTTTTTTTACTATGTACTATAAATAGGTCACTTGGCACTAAAATTAAGAAAAATAAATTAGACACGTGGGATTAAATTAAAAAATAATTAGAAACTAAATTAGATTTCATTTGGATTATGACAGTTTGGGTTCCACATAGCCCAATTTTTCTAAGGGCCCAATTAGCAAGTGTTTTCCTTTAATATATCTATCTATCTATTTATATATATATATATATATATATATATATATGCGTTGAGTTCAAGTTACACCTGGTGTAACTCTAAGCAATATTACACCACTTAATAACTTGTTATAAAATACATATTTTGTAAAAAATATTGAGTGGTGTAACAATAATTAAAGTTATACCAGGTATAACTTGAATCTAACCATATATATATATATATATATATATATATATATTCTTATTATGCTTCAAATTTAATATCTAATATATATGATATGTTATTAGGGAACTACTTTCCTAAGCAAAAACAATCAATCAATCATTTTTCTTTTAGAAATAATGACAACATGCTGCTAACTCTGCAGTTTGAACCCTTTCCCCCTAGATCCCCAAGTACTTTATACATGGAAATGTGCCAATTCAGCTACAAGGCTTTTGGCAATCAATCAATCAGTCATCAATATATATATAAAAGGAGAGATCTCATTTGAGAGAGCATGAGGTTTTGCCAAGTGGCGCTGTACTTGAGGATTCTCTTGCGCTTAAAGATAAGGACTTTTTGTTTCTTTTGGTTCATCGTTTCAAGACTATTCCTCTATCTATCACCAATATAAGTACTCTTTGTTTACTAAATAAACACCAATTAAAAGATAATGACTTTATTTTCTTAGATACATCGTTTCAAAACTATTTTTTTTTCTCTTTAGGCTTTCACCTCTTGTACTTCTAATCCTATATATACCCCTGCCCATAGTCTTTTACATCATTCTAACTCAAATGTACATATGAGATTCTCCAAACTAGAAAGGATGTAAACGACTTATGGTTTTGATGCGGAGGTTAGAGGTCATTGTGGGTTTTGTGAGAGTTGTAATTGGATATGGGTCTTTCGTTGTTTGAGATTTTTGGTGTTGGAACTTTTGCGTTGGGTTTATGATGATGTGTGACCGAATTTTTGCTAACAGTCTGAAGCCACGAAGAACATTTTATGGGCTTTGAGACTTTTGATTTGATAGATATATATGTCACTGTATACTATTCTCACAACCTTCAACCCTTATTTCACTATTTTTTATTAACATATTCTCTATATTAGTCATTTTGTATTTTTTTTTTTACCTTTACTTTGATATTAATGTATTGTATTGCACACGAATAAATGAAATAATTTTTCTTCCTTATTAGTGTGAACTATTAGAATTGTATTTAAAATTATGAATGAGGTTTATAATTTAATAGATTTGAGAAAAATTGTTAATTGTTAACATGAAGATATTTTATATGAATTTAAAAAATTGTACGAAATTTTTTAGATTTTTTTTTTTGGCAATTTTCCTTATATGTTTTTTTTTTGGGTTGAATTTCCTTGTACTATATTTGAATGCTTGGGAGCTTGCTTCACAAATCTATTAAATACTAAAAATATTTTGAATATGAACATTGAGGATAATTGCATGGATACGCTAACAAAGCTAATTCAATATATATATATATATGTATATTGTGGGGCCAGAGAATTTGTGATCCCGGCCCACTTTACATTAGGGCCCAAGGCTCGAGCCGAGGAGAGACGTTGCCGAGGACGTCCAATGAAAGTCCAAATGGCTTAGAGGTGTAGCCGAGGACGATCCTGTCCTCGGCATCCCAAATCGTCCTCGGCATCCCAAAACTTAGAAGGAAAGAATGGCACGCCATCAAAGGCAACCCCCAGAGTGCTCCCAGAAGAAAGGGTGAGTACAGTGTAGGAGCAGTTCAAGTGAAAGGCTGCCAATACTGTAATTAAGTACTCTCCACCTGACAGAGCCATGCTCTTGAGCCCTTAAAAAGCGGTACCTACACGTGGACATCCGAGAGAGGGGAAAAGCTAGTATAAAAGGAGGAGGAAGTAGCCAAAAGAAGGGGGGGGGGGGATGGTCTCCATGGCCATTAAACCCTAAAGTAAAAAGAATAATAAGAACATTAAACTTCTCGGACGAGGTCCAAGGATTGGAGCCACTCAGGCCGTGTCGAGGAGAAAGTCTTTTTAGATACACTAGGTTCACCCTCGTGCGATCATCATGAACACCATGACCAACTACTGTCCAATAACCAAGGCCTAGCCTTTTAGCCTACTCTTTACAAATTTATTGTTTGGGCCTTTAACATTCGAACCCAATAAACCAATTTGGGGTCATTACATATTGAGTCCATATATATATATATATATATATATATAAGGAGAGATCTCATTTGAGAGAGCATGAGGTTTTGCCACCTTTGGTTCATCGTTTCAAGACTATTCCTCTATCTCTCACCAAGATAAGTACTCTTTGTTTACTAAATAACACCAATTAAAAGATAATGACTCTTTATTTTCTTAGGTACATTGTTTCAAGACTATTTTTTTCTCTTTAGGCTTTCACCTCTTGTACTTCTAATCCTTTATATACCCCTACCTAGAGTCTTTTACATCATACTAACTCAAATGCACATATGAGACTCTCCAAACTATAAAGGATGTAAACGACTTGTGGTTTTGTTGCGGAGGTTAGAGGTCATTATGGGTTTTTGAGAGTTGTGATTGGATATGGGTCTTTCATTGTTTGAGATTTTTGGTGTTGGAGCTTTTGTGTTGGGTTTAGGATGATGTGTGACTGGATTTTTGCTAACAAGATGAAGCCACAAAGAACCCTAAGGGCTTTGAGACTTTTGATTTGATAGATATATATGTCACTGTATACTATTTTTCCAACCTTCAACCCTTATTTCACTTTTTTTATTAACGTATTCTCTATATTAGTCACTTTGTATTTTTTTAACCTTTACTTTGAAACTAATGTATTGTATTGCACATGCATAAATGAAATAATTTTTTCCCTTATTAGTGTGAACTCTTAGAATTGTATTTAAAATTATGAATGAGGTTTATAATTTAATAGATTTGAGAAAATTTGTTAATTGTTAACATGAAGATATTTTATATGAATTTAAAAAATTGTTCTAAAAATATTTTGAATATGAACATTGAGGATAATTGCACAGATACTCTAACAAAGCTAATTAAAGAAAATGGCATACCGTAAGTTCCAGTTAACTCAACTGGTAAAGTCTCTGATGGTTGTATAAGAGATTTGGGGTTCAATTCCCACCTACACCAAAACTGATTGGTGTCTTGGTCTGATGATAAAGAGCTATCATCGGGAGCGGACGCCATAGGTTGAAACTCTCTCACCAAAAAAAAAAAAAAAAATGGCATACCATCAGTTTGGAAAGTATTTTCATTATACCTTATTTTGCATACTGTAATTGCGATTTAGTTCTAGTTTTTCTACAATTTATTTTTAATATTAAATTTATAATATGGTATGGTCTCCTAGGAATGCTTAAGAACTATACAATTTCAATCTCATGTATCAATATTAGTAAACAAAAGTCAATCAATAGTTTGGAACTACTTCTAGAATAAGAAAAATTATAAATATGAATTAAGAAAGGGAGCTTTAAAGCACTCGACAATAATTTGGGAAAACATAAATACTATACACAACAAAATGAATATTATATATGGACCTTAAAAAGAAAACATAAAAATTATTTACATATGAAATTGCAAAATGTTTGTGCATCACATGGGACATTATCTACTTAATAGTAAGTAAAGTGTTTTTTGTAAAAGGATTAGCCAATTACATAAAATAGTGACATATGTTCCTAACAAGTGAATCACATATGTCGTAACAAGAGCAAATTAAATAATTACTTTTTGGTTCAATGTTTTAAGACTTTTCTAATTAAAAAATAAATATTCTTTGTATCCTTTAGTTCAATGTTTCAAGACTTTTCATCCCCCACACATACACACAAAACATTTTGCATTTTAATTCATCATTTTCATCTCTTGCACCTCTGCCCTTTTATATATACCCACTCATAGCCTTTCATGCCATCCCATGTCAAATATACATAAATCAAGAACAATATCATTTAGCTTCAATCTTTTGATGACACCTACCTAGCTAGCTCTAACATTGTTGTTTCATTTAACCTAAACTGTATGAGTTGGCTACAACGAAGGAATGGGGGCTTGCATTTTATATTGAGTGACAACGACAATTATGATTTTAATATTAAAGTAAGAAGTTCTAGATTTGTAGGTTTTATAAAAGATGTGATTGACTATGGGTGTTTGAGATGTGTATTTTGTTTTAGAATTAAGGATAAATAGAAAGACACATTCTATATCAACTTTTATTCTATAATAATCCCCAAAAGTTTTTTATTTTATTTTATTTTTAATTTCACATTATTTCAATTGAATAATTATAATGGATATGTGTGTGCAGTTATAATCATTATAACAAAATGTATTTTCAGCGACAAAAATTTTCATTACTAATTGTATTGTTTTTCATCGCTAATACCCCGTTGCTAAAGTTATTAGTGATGAAAAATTTCATTGCCAAAGGTCTAATTAGTTAAAAAAGAAAAACTTTTGGCGATGAAAATATTTCGTTGCTAAATGTTTTTCTCGCTAAAAACACTATTCAAAGAACGAAAAATCTTGTCGCCAAAAAACTTTATTTTATTAAATCATTTTTAGTGATGAAAAGTTTTGTCGCTAAAACTATTTTTTAACAAAATTCGAGTACATATAGCGATGACAAATTTCGTTGTTAAAACTATTTTTTAAGAAAATTCGGGTACATATAGCAACAAAAAATTTTGTTGTTAAAACTATTTCTTAAAAAATTCGGCTACATTTAGCGATGAAATATTTCGTTGCTAAAAAATTTTTTTTTAATGTATTTGGTGACGGAAAAATTGGTTGCCAAAACTAATTTTCTGTTTTCATTTTTTTCCTATCTTTGATATTAACTTGTAACTTGTCATTACATTATTAAAACCTCACATTTGAATAACACATTTATTTCAACAACACATTTATAAGAAAACGATCCATACATTCCAAAAGTAAAAATAAAATAAGTATTCAATTCAATCCATCCATAAAAATTGTTTGCAACACATAAAAAAACACAAAATGTTTTATAACAATACAAAAACTTTAGCATAATATAATTAGGGCCAAAAGAAGATGTCCTCAAATGTCTTCAAGTAGTGCCAAAAGAAAATTCCCTAAAAGCCACCAATAAGAAATCTAAACAAATATAAAAACAATGCTACATTAAAATCGTAAAGTAAAAACATTAACTATATTATAAGAAACATTTCTAATAGCGCATTAAGAGTAGTCACACCAATGAATTAAAATAACACCATGCAAGTCACCCGCTTATTCCAATTCAGCAACCCATCACAATACCAATCATCAATATCACAATATAAAATGCAGACAAGTATTGAAAAAAACGCTAATATAATTAATCAAACAAAACTAACTCAACAATATTCATCCACAATTTCAAAAAATAAGAAACACTCTCAATATGAATTTAAATCACCTTATAATACCATGCAAGCCACCCGCTTGCTCCAACACAACAATCCACCACAAAACCAATTATCAACATCACAATATATAATGCTTACTATACATTATTATTCAGTTCTAGGTTAACACAATAAAATCATATCATGTAAATAATGCAGAAATATAAAGAATACAACAATATGATAACCTAGGAAAACCTAACTGGTTAAAAACTTGGGGAGGATTTAACCTAACTATCCTTAAGATAAAATAGATCCACTATGAAAGAATCGAAGTTTTTACAATAGAACTTAGACCACTAACATCCTACTGCTACCTTGAGTAGAAAACTTACTACCATGACCACATGATAGCTCCGAGTCCACAGACTACTTCTTTCTTTGATCTACTGCAACCACAAGTTTTCATACTTGTGACTTTGAGACTCCACTCAAAGGTTTCAGATTTTCTTTAAAGTTCTTTATGCAAAGAATCAAGAGATTATCAAGTTCTTGACGCCAATCTTGATCTTGACAACTCTTTGTGTGTGTATGAAGGTAAACACCTCTAGATCTCACAGAATATTCAACACACAACTCTCAAAAGACTTTAGAAACGTAGTTAGGGTTTTTCCTTTTATACTTGGAGTAAAATACAAAACCCTACATGTCATATGGGCTTGGGCTGAATTGGAAATTTTGCAGAAAATTAAATCTGCATGAGTTTCAATCAATCGAGTCTAATTTTCGATCGATCGAGCCTTGCAGATTTTGTCCAATAACTTCTACAATCACTCGATTCCAATTTTACAATTAAACATACTTTGAGCAAGCTTAAACCTAGACTCTATGTTTTGATTATGGTTTGCCAACATATTACAAATTGAAGTTCTAATACATTAGTTCCTAAAGTATTAAAACCTAACACTTAAAAGTATTGAAAACAATTAAATAATATCCATCACAAATAAATCAACAATATTCATCCACAATTCAAAAGAATAAGAAACACTCCCAATATGAATTTAAACCACCTTATAACATCATGCAAGCCACCTACTTACTCCAACACAACAACTCACCACAAAACCAATTCTCAACAAAAAAATGTATAATGCTTACAAGAATTTAATATGAAATTACTTACTATGCTCAAGCCAGCACACACCTCTAACAAAGAAATCCTAAGTGACCACAAACAAATGATGTTTAACCTGCCAAAAACACAAAAATAAAAAGTTTTATTCTTACTCTCCACCCCATAAATGAACAAGTTGTAATTCTCATGTATATGCATGAAACCCACATCCCTAGACCTCACATGTATGTCGATGAGAGGTTGCATACACCCATTACATGAGACACCACCATTATAAAAGCCGACTTGTGGAAAGTTCCACCTCCATTATGCCATCTTTTAAACTCTTGGTAACTTATACTAGCACCATCCTCTAATATTAGAATTCAAGGCATGCGAGTATGTGACAAATGCCAGTTAATTTAAGTCATTGAAGTAAAACCACAAACTTCAATAATGTATGCTTATAAAATACTTTTTAAAAATCAAAATAATTCTAAGCCCAAAAAACAAAGAAAATTTAATAAGGACAGTTGACATCATGTTGAAATGAAAGCAATGCAATTAAACTTCATAACCCATGTCAACAAAGCAACATTGTCTTTTGAATTTCAGTAAAAATCAATCATCATTCATTAAAAACACCTCAAGCTAAACTATTATTACATTACATTATATAAACATTTGCATTTACCGGGAGGTTTTTAAAACAACAACATAAAATGTGGTTAGCATCTAGCATCTCATAGTAACTGTGTTGCACTCAGCAATATTAGACAGCGCATTGTGCTTAATGTTTTTGGACAATGCCTTAAGGTCACTTCTCAACAAGCCTTCATCATGAGTATTTCCCTTTTTTTTTTTTTTGGTAAAATTCAAATACAATAGCTACAATACCTTGTGTCAACAGTAGGCCTACCACCACAATTCATACTTTATATTAAAAGGATGAACTACATAATAAGCATTTATCTATTGCAAATCATGGCATCAAAAGAAGTTCCTATATTAAGGAAATCAATTAGGCATCCTATAAAGAGTATATTTTATTACTTCTGAAAAAATAAACAAGAAATAAACAAACTACAATAAATTATTTATTTATAATAAATAAAAAAGAAAAATCAAATAATCAGAACACCAAAGATATTAAATAGCATATTCAAATACATGTCAAACACAACTCTATGCATTATTGAACATGATATAGCTGGAGTGAATAGACAACTAGACATTACAAATAACATATTAAGCACAAGGCACCAGTATATAATATAAAATTATAATTTTATTAAAAAAAGGAAAAAATAAAATGTGAGGAATGAGGTTCGACGGAGTGACATACGAGTGAGTGAGTGTGGACACAAGGGATCTTTGGAGTCACCACCTAGTTTTTGCAATGGTCTAGGAACCATATATATTTATAGCACCCTTTTCGAGAAAGGACCTTTGGTCTTACTACCACAGTATGGGTTTGGAGTTTAGGTATGCTCTTAGGAAGGTGTTAGGCATCTAAGATCACCCAACCCTAAGGTTGGCCTCCCATCTTTGTGTCTTATGTCTTAACCCTATTAGAAACTAATTCAACATTTGCATTCTGAGCTCACACACACTAACATGCATCTAACATACAATTATGACATCTTTATCCCAAAACAACACTTATCTAACTTAAAGCAAAAGAAAGCCAAACCCAAACACATCTAAGAACCCTAACATGTAAAACCTATCATATATCAAACAAAGTAGCCACCCGGCATGGCAATAAGCATATCGTCATGAAATCATGGAAAACTTTAGTTTCAACACCACACAAACATGTTCATCACAAAATATGTGTGTTCATGACAAAAAATGACTTACATTTGCTTACCTTGAAGCACTTCAGCACCTATGGTATCATGAATGGGCATGTGAATGCATGTTCATGTCATCAAAGCAAAAAACAAACATAAAACCCTAATCTAAGCATGTTGAAGACAAACAAGCATATAAGACAAAGACTCGGATATGTATGAACATAATCAAAGGATTTAAAAAGAGACGAAACATGTGAACCAAACAAACCAAACAACATAAGAAATTTGAATTAGGGTTTTTGGGCAAGCACTTGAGTATGTAGCCAAAGGCCTACGTGCGCAGGGTTTAACTAGTGTACGCATGCTCATGGCACGTGTGCGTGGACTTGTTCAAAAACCCTAACCTAGAAACATGAAACAGAAAACAGAGCACAAATAAAAACCCTAATCCTAGCAACCAAGCATGCTCAGAACATAAAAGAACTATAAAACTAACCTAAGAAAACATGATTAAGCCTAAACTAAGTAAAGAAATAGGATTAAAACAGAAAAGAAAAATAGAAAAATAAAAGAGAAAGGGTTGAAGCTTGATACCTCAAAAGGAGTTCCCAAGCTTTGATTTTGACCGTTCCCCTTAGTCAAATCTATCACACTCAATAAACACGTAATTAGTAATGTTAAATTTAAAGGATTAGGGCTAGAAAAAGTCTCAATCAAATAAAATTGACTTGAGAGTTTTTTGTGAAAAACTCCCTTTTGATTCACAATTTTCTAGTGAATTTTATGTTTTTCTAGTGGGATTTCTGTGTGTTTTGAAAATATACCATGTAAGGCTTTATATAGTGGAAAAAATGGGGTTTGGAACAGTTCCTAGACGACGTGGGATTCATTCCAAACCTTAGCCATTATTGTAGAAAACTTGTCTTTTCCATACTTCTGAAACCTTAGCTGCGTACGCAAGAATGTGCCTATATATGCATGCTTTGGCCCACGTCTGCAGTCGCTACCCACGTACGTGGGCCGAGGGCCACTTTGGTCTTTTATTTTCAAAAATAGGTTTTTGCTCATTTAAAGGGTTATATTTTCCATTTTAACATTTCTTAAGTCAATTTGATATTTGATTGGGCTCTAAACGGGCCTTGGGCCTTAGAGTTTGAGCATTATTGGGGAATGGGGGTTCAAGTCGTAAGGGGTGCAAAATGCAGTGTCTACAGTGAGGCGAGGGTGATGATCGATGCTAGTGAACGAAAGGGAGATCCGAGGTGAAGGAAAGAGTGGCTTGACGATGATGATGAGACAGAAAGGTGTAGCTTGGCGGCAACGTAGATCAGAGAGAGGCAATGATAAGATGGAGAGGTCTAGCTTGTGGTTGTGTTTGGATTGGTGGACATGCAAGGGAACGGTGGAGAGGTGCGGCTTGATGGAGGTTAGGATCAGCGGAGGTGTGGAACGACGGAGTGAGGCTCAATGGAGGTGAGGATCGGTGGAGTGAAGCTCGACAATGGTGAGGCTTGGTAGACCGAAGCTTGACAGAGGTGAGGCTTGATAGCTTGGGTGAACGGCGATATTAAACAGCGAGTGAGAGAGAGAGATGTGAGGTGGTGGTTTTTGAAAAAAGAGGAAATTAGGGTTTTATTTATTTATTTTTCTTATATTAACACTTTTAACGATAGAATTATTTTCGTTGCTATAGACCACATTCAGCGATGAATTAGAGTTCCGTCGCTAAAATGTCTTAAGGATATTTTATATGGACAAAATTTAGCTACAAAATTGGTTGTAGCGTAAGGCTACAAGCTTACTCAATATCATTCACATTACTACACAGTTTGAAAATCTAACCGTTGAATTGTATGATCTTTATGTTCTTAATACACATATCAAATTTTGTGTCAATTGGATATTATTTACTTTATGATCTATTAGCTTACATTTTATGTATGATTTTAAACTACAAAAATTTGCAATTTAAACAATTTATTGATGACATAGTTATTGATCTTTAATTTTATAGAAATTTTGCAAGTATGGATGATATAAAAAGAAAAATGTAATTCAACGGTGGATTTTTACAAAATTTGCCTCCAATAAAAAGATATTAAGTAAAGTTGTAGTCCAATTTTGTAGCTAAGTTTTGTCCATTTTATTTTAAGCCGATTTTTTAGTGGTGACTGTGTTTCGTTGCTATTGGGGACTTTTTGAGATGAAATTTTTTTCGTCGCTAATAATCTCCCAGCAAAACCTACAAAGATGAAATTATTTCCTTGCCAAAAACTTAAAGTTTAAGCGACGAAATATTTCATTGTCAGAGACTAATTAAATTTGTGCCCAACTTTTTCCTTTTGGCGCCTTGTTTCAAATCAACAAATAGCAATGAAATTCCAATTTTGTTGCTAACGATTTTTTTTTTTTTTTCATTTTTGGCGGCACTTAATTATGAATTTTGTCACTAAATGTAAGTTTTCATCAACGAAAATTGTTTCCTCACTAAAATTTGTAACTAAAAAAACATTTTGTTGTAGTGAATTGTTGTTTCTTTGATGAACTCATTGCTAATAAAGTTCGATAACAGTTATGCTATAATACAAATGCAAAATTCTCCAAAACCATTTTACATAAAATATTACAACATTATCCGTGCATCGCATGAGTAACTTATTAGTTATATTCAAGAGATGTGTTCGAGTTACATTTGATGTAACAAAACGAGAGTTACACTATCTCTTAATTTATTATTCAAAACCTTTTTTAGAGAATAATTATTTAAAACCTCATTAAACAACACCCAGCCATTTTTTTTAATTTATAAGAAGGCAAAGCAAATATTCAAAATTAGTAGAGTGTATTACCGGTTTAAAGAAGAAAAGAAAATGATAAGAGTATTATAGACTCAGGCCAGAAAAAAAGAAAAAAAAAAGAAAAAAAAAAGAATTGTAAATATATTTATAAAGTCATTCAACAAAGAAAAGGTACCTGTGTTATTTATTTTTTGAGAAACTTATTATTTAAAACCTCCTTAAACAACACTCAACCATTTATTTATTTATTAGGCTACTAGCAAGCTAGTCCTAGTGGAAGCCACGGAACCCAATATGGGACGAAATTTTAGTTTGTCCAAGAAATTCATGCATCTAGAATTTAAAATTTAAAATTTAAATGACAATTGTAGAACCAAGTACTAGGTCTTGCAAGTAAAATTTGAGGTATTAATTATTAAGTTTATCATTCTTCAAGCAATTAGAATAAAACTAGCCTCATCACACACGCTTTGTACGTGCGATAAGGCTCTTTTTTTTTTTTTGAATTTATTGTAATTTTTCAATTTGAATTTATCTATTGTTAGTTAGGTTATACAGGAATGAATTTTTAAGAAACTAAATTTAAGATTTGAAATGAAATAAACTACTGGGTTTAGTGTATGTGCTAATTTTTAGGAAAAAAAAAAATCAAACGTGCGTGAGATATATTTAAATAGAGAGTGTACTAATTTTTAGGAAAAAAGGCTTCTCTAATATATTTTTTTGAATTTTTTTGAATTACAATTTTAACCTCATTTTCTATTTTTTAAGAATAAAGATTATCTAATTAGATTAGGGGTATTTGGGACATTTTTTGAGGCCATACTAACTTTCTAAATCATCTTAATCTATAGAGATAACTTTGTTTAAATGGAAAAACATTATTATATTTAAGGGTATAAGATGTGTTTCAACATATAAAGCATTGTAATTAGTCAAAGAATAGTAAAAATAGGGGAAATTATACTTTATCACCCTAAACTATATCTCATATTACATTTTGCACCCTAAACTTTTTGAATGCATATTTTACACCATAAACTATTACCCCTTGTTACACTTTGTGCCCCGACGTTAAGTTTACTATTAACTTTGATGGAAATTCAAAGTTTAGGGTGCAAAGTGTAATCAGGAGTATAGTTTATGGTGGTAAAGTGTAATTTATCTTTTGTTTTTAAAAGATTGAGAAGAGGGGCAATTAGGTCTTTTCAAGTAGTGCTATATTTTTTCATCCAATTTAACGTTGAACTTGATGTCGAGATACAAAGTGTAACAATGTCATAGTTTAGGATGTAAAGTGTAATCATCGATATAATTTAAGGTGGTAAAATGTAATTTTCCCTAAAAATGGCAGGAGCATTGTAATTGGAAATTAATTTCCTACATTCATGGGATATGTTTTCATTCGTTTCCTACTTTCCTTATCTCTTTCCTCCTTTCTAATGCAATTTCCAAGTCTTGAGCTCCAACATTAAATTTTAAATGCTGATAATAGGGTTTAATTTTTTTTTTTCTTTTTTATGTCAATCAATAAATTAGTAAAATACTTTCTCAAAAAAAAAAAATAGTAAAATAGCAACAAAAGAAAAATTTTACCTAATTCATAGACAGGCATTAACTTTTTTGGTTTTGAGAAAGAAAAGTTTGAACTTTATTAACGTAAGCCTTGTAAATCGGCTTGAAACCGTGATGGAACATCCTCCATCCACATTAAAATATCTGGGATGCCAATGGCATGTGTAGCCAAACTGTATTATTTGATAAAACCATGCATTCATAACACCACAAATATTATTATTTTTTCTTCTAAAACCCAGAAGAGAACACTATTGTAAATGAATCTCTTAATTATTACAACACACCATGGAAAAACATACATTTAACTGTTGTATTTAGAACACGCTTCAGTACCATCAGTTCTTTGATAACATGCACCATAAGATTTAAATATCCAAACGCAAGTATCGCATGAGTAAGTCCCCTTACGAAAAATCAATAGGGAGTTGAGGAATCCCCCTGGCCATTTGAAATGGCAGACGACATCTAGCTCATCAGAAATGACGGTGTATTTTTCATTAAGGGTAATTTCATAGGGAGGAGCATCACCCTTTATGGTTCCACAAGTGGCTGTAAGATTCTGGCCAGGCTGAGTCACGTTATTATAGATTAACATCGTTGAAGCTTCCACATTCATGGAGAAAGTAGTAACAATTATAAACAGTGCAAGCAACAACAATGGTGATACATTTTTATTGAAAGGAGTCATTTTGTTTGTCTGTAAATGTATAACTGGCGGCGGGTGCAAAGCAAAGTTGTTAACATGCTCTTTATTTATAGTGTGGTTGTAGATTTGTAGTTCTATTTTGCTTTTAGAAAAAAGGTAAAATGCAGTTGACACCCAAAGTTTGGTTGGCATTAGCCCAGGTTTCGAGGTAATTGGTTGGTGTTAGCCCAAATTTTGGGGGTGTTTACTGTAAGAAAACATGACAATGATTTTAATGCTTATCAAGGAAAAAAGTATAATATTTGTTTAAAATTTAGATAATGTTATGTCTAGAAACTATTTTACAATATTTTTAGAAAAAGATAAAATGCAGTTGACTCCCAAAGTTTGGTTGGCATTAGCCCAGGTTTCGAGGTTGGTTGGTGTTAGCCCAAATTTTGGGGGTGTTTACTGTAAGAAAACATAACAATGATTTTAATGCTTATCAAGGAAAAAAGTATGATATTTGTTTAAAATTTAGATAATGTTATGTCTAGAAACTATTTTACAATATTTTTAGAAACTATTGATGTGATTAATTCTTACAGTTCTCATCTCTGTCCACCACTAATATCACATTTTCACCTATTAATAACCACTCAACACATTAGCAATTTGAAAAAATGTTTTAAAATAGTTTATAACTCTAGCATTTTTCATGAATTAAAGTGTGTGAGTGCGACATGTATTAGTGTTTGTTAGGAAGAAGTCAAGGAATCTTTGCATGTAACTGTAGAAACATTCAGAGGTGTTCCTTAGAGCATTCTCATCAGCTCTCTAAAAAAAAAAATGTCATTTTGACACATCAAAAACCAACTTTGTCATTTTAGCACATCATTTTAGAACATATCATTTATCAGATGTTTTATACTTCAATTCTATACATTAAAATTGTAATGTTGAATTTATTCAACCATCTAATTGGCTTTATTCCGTGCCAAATTTGCCTGTATTTCAGCATTTAGTAACCATGTATTTAGGTGGGTTTGTTGTAAGGGTAGTGAGTGAGATAGAGTGAAGTTTGCTCAAGAGTGTGCAAGAAAACAGAGACTCGCGGCTTGGCCTTGCGGGTGACTCGCGGCTGCAAGCCGCCAAACGCAGCACACGTGCCAAGCATGCCGGAAGGTGAACAGTTATGCTAGCTGGAGCACTACAGGACAAAACAGGACAATTGGCCATACGGTTATCTCGTGACTCGATCTCATGACTTAGTCAAGTCGCGAGGTCAAGCCGCGAGCCACCCCTGTTTTGTAAAACCCGACGTTTCACATTCCTCTCCCACTCCAGTATAAATACCCCTTTTACCCATAAATGTAAGAGAGCTTCAAGAGAGAATTTTGAGAGAGAAACCCTAAAGAAAAACAAGATTGATTCACCCACAATCTATACATTAGAGTCTCTTCAAATTCCTCAACTCTCTTCCTCTCCATTGTCAAATCCTTGAGAGGCATTTTACCAAACCTTGTTCTCACCATTATCATCACTTTGTGAGAGAGCCTTGGATTTACGGGAAGCGATTAGGAAGGAACCAATCTTCATTGGTTGATGCTACGGTCTAGTAGCGGAATGGGAAGCTAGAAAAGAAAAAGGTTCGGTGTAACCTCGTTGGAGCAAGAAGCTTGGAGGGCTTAGGTGCACTGGGTAGATTAGGCTTGGAGGGTCTATTGCTGTCCATGTATCCCAACTATATTTTCTAGTAGATTGTTTACCGCTTGGAGGGCGGCGGAGAGGTTTTACGCCGAGGGCTTCGGTTTCCTCTTCGATAACACATCGCGTGTTGTCTTTATGTTTGCATCTTCCTTCCCTTTTATCTTTGCCTTTTATTAACTGCTGTAGGTTGTGTTTTTAATTTGGCTTAGATAGTTTTTCCAATTCCATATTATAGCTTATGTTAAGTTTCCGCACACTAGTTGTTTGACATAATGCTTAAATTGGTTAAGTTGTAATTTGGGGGTCTAAACGTTCAAGGGTGTTTATACACATATTTGAACTTTCAAAAATAATATTTACTACACATTAAAATAATATATTACCTCCTCCCTATCCCTATCACTATCATCATTATCATCACCAACGGCCACCACCGGCACTAACCTCGATGGCCACCACATCGACGGCCACCACCGGCACAAACCCACATCCACCAACGTTGCCTCAAAAAAAAAAAAAAAAAAAAAAAAAAAAAACACAATCGGAGAGATCAGCACAAACCCACATCCACCACCGGCACAAACCCATATCCGCCAACGCTGCCTCAAAAAAAAAAAAAAAAAAAAAAAACACAACCAGAGAGATTAGCACAAACCCAAACCCACCACTAGCACAAACCCACATCCACCACCGGCACAAACCCACATCCACCAAATTAAAAAAACCACATCCCAAATCCACCAAACCAATTATAAAATTAATTACAATTTACACTAAAATCATAAATTGAATTGGCACAAACCCATTTTTTTTCTCTCTCCTCCTTCAGTGTTTGTTACCTTTCAAGAGCGACAATCAGATCGGGACAATAGTCTTCGTTGCCGTCGCTAATGGAAGTTTTCACTTCTGGCCACCGTGTCCTTCACACCGGAGTTCCTCTTCGTCGTAAAGTGGGTTAGTGATTAGTGGCAAGCCTAGGCGGTCTCTGTCTCTCGGCGTGGTGAGATCGACATGGCGAGATGGCATGGCGAGACGGCAATGAGAATGCCGGACAGAGAGAGAGAGAGACGAGTTGCAGACAGAGAGAGATGAATGATGGAGGAGAGAGAAAAAACGAATTAAATAAGCCAAACAGTGTTTGGCATTGTTGTCTGTACCATCTCATATTTGAGACGGTCTCGTAGATATGTGTCAAATTTTTTGAGATTTGGAACGGCCGATGAGGGCTTGTTTTTGTGTTTGGTGTGTCAAATGTGCCAAATATTTGGTATTTGGCACATTTGACACATCTAATAAGAATGCTCTTATCAATATCTTGTTTAGCCCCTTAAACTTGAATGAAATCCATCCTTCGTCGTAGAGTTTAATATCAACTAGAATTTTCACCTTGTGCTATTATTCGTAGTTGCATACAAAGTGTTTTTGCCTTGCAATACATGAGAAAACTTCGTGATTGTAAAAAAACACCAAAACCCAATAAAGATTTTGACAGCCATGTCATGAGTTTTTTTAATTTTTTGAATTAAATGTTCAGTTATATTCAAGAGATGGGTTCAAGTTACACCTGGTATAATTTGACAAGTGTTACTCCATTTATTTAATTATTATTTAAAACATTTTTTTTAGAGAACTATTATATAAAACCTCATTAAATAGCACCCAGCCTTTAAAAAAAAAAGTTATAAGAAGGCAAAGCAAATATTCACAATTAATAGGGCAGATTACCGGCATAAAGAAAAAAAGAAAATGATAAAAGTATCATAGACTCGGGCACAAAAAAAAAAAAAAAAGAATTGCAAATATATTTGTAAAGTCATTCAAAAAAAAAGTAGGATAAATTATAAAATCGGTTCCCATTCTTTACATCATATTTCAATTTGATCTCTAATCCTTCAATTGTGTCAATTTAGTCTCTAGTCTTTTTAGCATCGTGTCAATTTAGTCTCTGCTGTTGTTATCCTCGGATGGAAAAAGTTGATGTGTTAAACGATGATATTTAAATATTAATATTAATTTATGACTACTGGATGCCACATGTACTGCCACTTTAGATTATTTAAAAAAAAAAAAGAAAAAAAAAACTCAAAAAATTAAGAAATTTAAGGTGTTTTAATGGTAAGGACAAGAATGATGGCATTGCGTAGTTCAAACAGCAAAATAACAAACACACCCTCTTAACCATGAATTGTTGTCCAAATTCTCAAAAAACATGAGGTCACAAGAAAACGTCACCTTTTCAATTCTTCCTCATGGAGATGGCAGTGTTGAATCTTCAAAATTGTGTGGGTAAAAAAGTATGTTGTTAATGTTGTTTGTATTTTTTGAAAATATGTGTGGGTAAAAAAGTATGTAAAAATACGTATAATGTTTTTTAAACAACGGTAACAAACAGGTCCTAAAACCTCATTAAACAACACTCAACCATTTATTTATTTTTAAGGAGACAAGATATTCACAATTGATAAGACTGTAAGAGTATTACTGGCTTAAAAGAAGGAAAAAAAAAAAAAAAAAAAAGAGTATTGCAAATATATTTTTAAAGTCATTTAGCCAAAAAAAGAAATGTATGTAAAAATTTTTACATAATAAATAAGGAGAGAGAAACAAAACGGCTATTAATTAAGTGAATAAGTTGTAAATCAATTAACATTTAATGCTTTTTTTTTTTTTTTTAACTATTAGATCAATTAGAAATCTACGGTTTAAAAATGGTGTAATTTTTGTCAAGTTATACCAGGTGCAACTTGAACCCATCTCTATATTCAATTATTCTTTTTTTGTTTATCGTTTGTTTTGTTATTATAGCATATCCAATTGTTCTAATCAAATAGTTTTATCTACCATTATTAAATTATTAATTGAATTGCCAACTAAGACCTCTTAATATTTCCATCCAAAATTTACAATTGTTCTGATCAAATATTTTATCTACACCAAGGAAGAAGAGCTTTTATTTTTTTTAGTCATAATAATTACACCAAGTGGGGAAGGGGTATTCAAACCTGTTAGATAAGATGAGTTAAATACATTACCAGAGTCTAAAGTCGACATTTAAAAAAAAAAAAAAAAAAAAAACTTTTTTGAACAGTGAGTTTTGATATTTGGGAGGTAGAAAGAGAGATTCAAATTTTTTTTTTTAATTTTTTAATTTTTTGTTGTTGTTGAGAAAAGAGAGATTCAAATTAGTAACGACTATTTCACGAGGCATGATTAAGAGTTAAAAGTTTTTGTTAGCCCTAAGATAAAAGTTTCATGATTTATATGATTCGTGCAAACTCACACATATTTATAAATTATAAAGATCTAGTTGACATTGTTGTTTGACAAGTGCATACATTCATAATATCCCAAATATATATTTGTTTCTTAAAAATCAAGAAGGAGAACACTATTATGAGTGTTCTTTATTATTTATTACTCACCATATGGAAAATCATAAGTTTCAATTCTTCCCCCAGGATAACAATACTGTTCTTTATGGATTATATTTATATATCTTGCAAACATGGACCACCAGGTCTAACCAACCAAATACAATCCCTGCATTTGATTCTGTCTCTCTTAGGATTGTAGATATCGAAAGAGTGGGATGCCCCTACCCATTGAAAAGTGCAGGAGACCAAGTTCTCATAAATGATCTCATTTACGCCTACTCTATAAGCAATTTCATGGGCACCAAGACTACCTGCAACAGGCTGTAATAGTCAAGGTCTTACATCATTATAGATATCAATTTTTGCAGCTTCTGCAGCATTCATGGAGAAAGTAGTAGTCAGTATAAACAGTGCAAGCAACAACAATGGTGATACGTCCTTATGGAAAGGAGTCATGTTGTTTGTCTGTAAAGTGTTGGATTATTTTGATAGAAATATTAAAATTTATTTTTTGAATGCTTATTTAAGTGAATTGATGAAATATGCATTTTATCTTTGATGGAAAAAATCGGTTTCTTTGCTAAAATTGGAATTCAAATACAAAATCATAATATCTATTTGCAGCCTTGTTTTTAACGAGTGAGTTAATGGTTTTTAGTTAATGGCCTTTTGTCTTTCTTTTTTCTATTGGCAAGTTTTTTTTTTTTTGATACAATGTAAAAATTTTATTCTAGTCTAATCTAAGGTTATGTTTGGTATAGTGTAATAGCTCATGTAATGGAATAACAATTCATGTGTAATAGCAATTCAGTAATAGTTGCATTATTATTACATAGATTAGTTATTACATAAGAATAACTATTCTATAAATTGAAAAACAGATATTCCTCTTTAAAATGGATGTAATAATTATTCCTTAGTGCATATAATAGATTTTAAAATTAATATATTTCCAAAAATATAAATTTTTCTTATACATCATCTTTTACAAGCTTTCTATATGTAATAACCAAACTTATGGATAATAATAGTTATTCCATTACAATGTCTTCTCGTGGGGATAAATAAGCCGAGGAAGAAGAGTGTTAGGGTCAGGGGCCAAGCCCGAGGATGTAGGGTAGCTTGAGAAGGGTTAAATAGTAAGATAAGCTTGTAGAGCAAAGGGACGAGGACAAGGACAAGTAATGACGAACAAAGGTTGTCTCTTGAGGATCCAAACTTCCTCAAGAAACGTGGTGGGGGATTAGAGCCCGGTTGCCTAGAGAATACTGTGCAAGAGGGTACCATGCTTCTAAGGATAAGCTTCAGATAAAAGAGTCCACGATGAACCAGTATTTGAGAAGAAGGTTGCTATCACCACATTAAATGTTCTGCATCTAACCAACTGACCGCATTTATGTGGAAATGATGTCCGAACAGTGATATTGAGTTTTACAACTACACACAAAGGTTCTAGGAGGGCTCTGATGGGACAAGCATCCGGAAGATCACTTATACAATCAACAAATGGAAGGCTAGGATTGAAAAGGAATAGGACTATATAAAGAAAAGACTCCCGTGAGAAATGGGGTATGTAATCACTAAGAAAAAAAAAAAAAAACAAAAAACAAAACAAAACAGAGAGAACATCTTGTACTTAAAGAAACTTGAATGAATATAAGAACACTTCATTCTCGGACTTGACCGAGGAGTGTTATTTCCTTCAAATTGTGTTTTCTTATCTTTCCGACTTGAATCCAATCTCTTGTGGCCCATACATGATTTACTGAGACTTATCTCTAAGATCCACTCTTTAACAAATATATTGTTTTAGGCTCGTTGGGCCAATATCCATTTTTGGTGGGCTAAGGGTCAAAATCTAGTCCTTACATCTTCTATTCCCAGTAATAAAGATTACTATTCCTAATGTAATCCTCATTCAATATATCAAACGTACCCTAAGTGTATATACTCCCTCTTGAAGACTTGGCCCTTGCCACCCACACCCCACAAACATTTATATTTGTTGGCAAGTTTTGGACATTGGTAGGCGATGATATATTAAACTAATCGTTGATTGCCAAGCTTTGATTAGAATTCAATTTTGTTCTAACTGTTGGCAAAATATTGTTAATGTGATTAATTAAATTTTGACCACAATGCTTCTGTTGAATTTTCCCACTTCAAATATATATGTGTGGTAAAATGAAGGGTCATAAAATATATATATATATATATATATATATATATATATTTCTTTTGTTATATCCGGCTTTTTTAGCTTCCTTACTTTGTTAGTCAACTTTATTTGAGAGCTCAATATATATATTACATATAAGTAATGATCTAAATTTTTATATGACTCCGAATCTGGTAAGGATGGGATGTAAACCCTTTAGTTTACACCTTCCAATTCCACCATGCCACGTCAGATTTTCATAAAATTTTACAAACTAATGAATGGAGTCTAGCACACAAAATTCTTTCTCTATATATTGTTTTTAGAAAATCAACTCCAATAAAATTAAAACATGCCTGCAAATACCACTGCCTCCAATTATACAAAAATGCCGGTGGAGATGATTCTGGAGCCATCTTCATGTGGTGGCCGCGACCATTAAACCCATCACTTCTGTTAATACAAACATCAAAACCCCTTTTTTTAAACAAACCAAATCTCAACATTTGGTTTCATCCAAGGAGGTGCTGAGCAATTTCAAGAGAAGACTTGATTCTTTGTCTTCTTTGGATGTCTTTATTTCCATCAATGCCTTCCTCAAAGTGATTCTGATGAAAAAGTTACGATTTTTGAAAAAGTTGTCAATTGGTTTTTGTATTTGGTGTATAGGGGATGTCAAACCAGTTTATAGGAAAACCAAATTCATTTGCTAATTTATGATAAATGGGCACACCATGAAGGTCCTAAAGGGTTAAGAAAAGCAAGAGAACCCATTTATCAAGAGTGAGTGTTTTGATTGTGTCCAAGTGGTCCTCAAGCAGTCCATTGCTTTTCCACTTTTGCTGCAAGAAGCCCAACCAGTGTCCATGAATGTTGCCAATCGTTGGGTGGGTCCCTTCACCAAACTTTGAAGTTACGACCACTAGGCAAAGGAGGTCCAGCGAAGTTTGTGTGTGTGTGTGTGGGGGGGGTGGTAGACAAAGGAGCTGAGGAGGGAGATGAGATTGGGAGATGAGATTTTATTTTAGGGACTCCTTTTCACATCTAGTCTGAAAATGTGAAATAAGTTTTTTTTTATAGATGTTATTAGGTGTATTATGATGTTTTGATTTTACAATGAGTCTTAAGTAAAAGGCTGATGTGGCATGTCCTTATTGGTTGGTGTAAACCAAAGGGTTTACACCCCATTCTTATTGAATTTATTCTCTTTTTATATGTGTCCCTAAGACAATATTTTTCTAGGTAAGAAAGTACTATATTGAGAGCTTTAGATCCTACAAGTTATGTAGGCCTGTAAGGATAATTAGCAAAGGTGGCTGGGTTATTATATCCTTGGGGTAGCATGCAGAGTGTTGTTAGTCTACTACATTGGAAATCCCATAGATGGCAGGTAACATCTTAAGATAGTGAAATGGTCCATGCCTCAACTCTGCCATCTAAAAACTTATAAATTGACTGTAAATTATTTCTCATGTTATGAGCTCACGCTTCTTACTTTTCTTTTGGGCTAATTGCAACTTACCCATCTGTGGTTTGGGCGAAATTTAAGTTGCCTACTAGTGATTTGAAATTTGACACTTTATTCACTTGAGGTTAGCTCAGTTAGGGTTTCGTAACTCACTTCTATTAAAAATTGGGCTAAATATGTAATTTTGCTCCCGTTTTATGTCTCTCTCCTTCCAATACATAAAAAAGCAAGAGAAAATAAGATAAAAAAAGTGAGGATTTTGTAAAAATTAATAGCAAACATTAGTCCCACTTTTAATATTTTCCTAACCCATTCTTTAGTAGATTGCCTATTTGTAGAAACGGACAAGAAGGACATGATTAATCATTACAACCTCAACCAGGAGGATTTCTTGGTCAATCCCATATGTTACTGAACAATGGAAGTATACACTTTTTTTTTTTTTTTTTTTTCTTTTTTGGTTTTAAAAAATAAAATAAAATTGGTGGCTACCCACTTCCCGCTACTTTTATTTATGCCATTGAAATGGGTTAACTTTAAATTTTGGTATTTGACAAATTATAGTGGGTACTAATTGCAATAATCCAAGGAAGAGAGAAAGAGAAGTTGTGGCAACTATTGGGGTATCATCATCAGCTCCAATCAATCCAACATTCTTTTTTGCAACCTCAACCTCCTCAGCTTATAGACCTTTCTCAGCAACACAAGAATACCCATCACCCCAATGTCGTCTCCACAAGCCTCCGCGTATCGTTTGGAGACCAACAACAACAACAGCAACAATATCAACATGTTTGCCACGCAACAACACAACTTTGTATCTGTAATAACAGATGACTACGCAACCCAAATCAAATAACAGCATGAAGAACTCGAGCAATTCCTTCAAGCCCATGTATTCATTTTCTCCTTTGCTCAAATGGGGCTAATGTTTGTTTTTTTAATTTTTATAAAACCCTCAATTTTTTATTTTGTTTTTTTCCTTTTTTTTTTTTAGAGAAATGCTATGTCTATAACATTTTCACAATATTTTTACAACAAATCTTAAATAATAGGTTGTTACTGGTTGTTATTGTTGGAGCAAAAAAGTAATCTTAGTGGTAGGTTCAAATTTAAACCAAGAACAACTAACTACCTATAATTTGTTGTAAAAATGTTGTAGACGTAACAATTCTTTTTTTTTTTAATAAATATTTTTTTATGTTTTGTGAGGAGAGAGATATAAAATGGGAGCAAAATTATATATTTAATCTTATTTTTAATAGAAGTGGGTTATAGAGCCCAAACCGAGCTAACTACAAGTGGGTAACATGCCAAATTTCAAATCAATAGTTAGTAATTTAAATTTCGGTCAAACCACATGTGGGTAAGTTGTAGTTAGCCCTTTTCATTTTAAAATCTAAATGTCATAAAGTGGTTTCCAACTTGCAAGTTGTCTGGCTCCTATTTTTTTGTTTTTTATTTTATTTTTATTTTTAAACTAATAGTGATTTGCTATAGTTTATTAATTTCTTTGGTACCATTAAATTAAACTATTTTTATATTCTTTTTGATTATATGATTTTTAGGGATGCGTTTGGATCTTAGGCCCAAGGTATGATTGGATCCAAGCCCAATAAGCCCAATACAATGAATTTGTAGAGAATGGGTTGGAAAACTAGGGGTACGTTTGGTACACTCAATGTGGATTACAACAGGAATGATAATCTTTATTACCAGGAATAAAATGTGTTGTAATGGAATAACTAAACCTATTCATTAGTTTGGTTGTGAGTTGTAATATTAAAATAAAACTTATGATCTATTTTAGGAAATATCTCATTCATACAAATATATTTCCTAGAAAATAATATATTTTAAATTTTAGAGAAATGAGTTATTTTTTTATGATTTTTTATTTCCATAATTGTTAGGTGGATATGGAAAGTTTATTTATTTGGAAATATATTAATGTTAGAAATTATTACATCTACTAAGGAATAGCTATTACAACCCTTTTAGAGAGGAATAGTTATTCCTCATTTTAAAGAATAGTTATTCATAAGGAATGACTATACCCTATAATAAAAACATAACCAAACTATTGAATAGCTAAACCATAGGAATAACTATTTCATTACAATGCCTATTACAGTCTACCAAACGTGCCCTAGGTTCTAATGAATAGGACAATAGTTAGAATGGAATTTTAAAAAATGAATCACACAGAAATGGACTAGATTTCTCAAAGTAAATTGGTCTTCGGCGTAATCCAAGGAGGAATGTTCTAGTATATTTTGATTGTAATATTTACAAATATGGTTCAAGTTGTTACAGTGCTTTCTCCTACAAATTTTCCATCGTCCCTTTGTCAAGGGCCCCTTACATTATATATCTCCCTTTCAATAATCTTGGCCCTCCATTTGCTGATCATCCGGACCACTACTTGAGGGCTTGTCGCATTGGACATCCTTTTTGGTCCTTTGTGAGTTGGGATAGCCAATGCAGTACCATTCAAGGGTATTCTCCACATAAATGCGACCAAAAAGTTAGCTGCAGAGCATTCAATGTGGTGGCAACGATTTTCTCTTAGATATTTCCTGGTTCCTATTCTTCCAGGATGTTCGTAATGCACGCCCCTATTATGGAGTTTCCTGGAAGGTCATTTTGAGTGATATATCTCCCTTGAGGGCTTGTCGCAATTGAACACCCTATTTGGCCCTCTGTGAGTTGGGATAGCCTATGTGATGCAGATTGGTTAAGGAAGAATAAAATATTTTAATATTTTATGTTGTTTTCTTTTTTCTAGTTGAATTAGGATTTTAATTGTTATTTTTTTTCTAGTTAAATTGTTTTTCCTTTCTCAAGTAGAAGTAGGTTTATTATTTTTTTTCCTAAAAAGAGTAGGAGAAATTATATTCCTATAAATACTCTTTATAGAGAGGTTATTTATGTTATGTGTGTTTTTGAATAAAAGTTTGTTAGAGATGTTTTCTCTATTATTTTGCCTACTAGCCTAGTGTTCTTGTGAAACTTAGGTTTCGTGAAAGAGTTGTAGTAATTGTGTGTTACTGATTTTGCTTCTACACGCCTACGCTGCATCAATTGGTATCAGAGCCAGGCTAGGTTCCTACTATGGCACAAAGAGAAGTACGTGGGGGAAAACCTGTTGCCATAGATGACGTGTATGAACGCAATGAGATTGCACGCGATGCGCAATTAGAGGCGTTCTTTCAACGAATAGAGGAGTGGTTTGATGCGCTTTCAAAGCAGCTCACTACCTTAGCCGTTGGAAATCAACCTCAAAACTGCCATCCAAATCCATGTTTTATGGAGGAGGAGGAGGATCTTGATATCGAGCGGGAGGGTTGCAATATCAAAGAGGATGATGAATATACCCAAACTAGCAATTACAACGAACTATTTGACAAAAATGAATAAGCAAAAGCAAGTCACACACTTGAAAGTCCTCAATTTGGCTTTATTACCTTAACTAGACAATCTAAATCTACCTTACAAATGGACCAGTCATTTCGGATGAATAGTATTTTTTACTACTGATCTCCTCCCTTAAACCCTTACTTTTCTCCCGACTACGAGACAAACTGAAAGTTCAAATATGTGTATAAACACCCTTGAACGTTTAGACTCCCAATTTACAAATTAACCAATTCAAACTTTATGTCAAATAACTAGTGTGCGGAAAATGAACATAACCTATAATATAGAATTGGATAAACTATCTAAGCCAAATTAAAATCACAACCCACAGCAGATAATAAAAGGCAAAGATAAAAGGGAAGGAAGATGCAAACACAAAGACAACACGTGATGTGTTATCGAACAAGAAATCGAAGCCCTCGGCATAAAACCTCTCCACCGCCCTCCAAGCGGTAAACAATCCACTAGAAAATGTAGTTGGGATACATGGACAGCAATAGACCCTCCAAGCCTAATCTACCCAGTACACCTAAGCCCTCCAAGTTTCTTACTCCAACGAGGTTGCGCCAAACCTTTTTCTTTTCTAGCTTTCGGATTCCGCTACTAGACCATAGCATTAACCAATGAAGATTGGTTCCTTCCTAACTGCTTCCCAGAAATCCAAACAGCCCTCTCACAGTCAAGGTTGTCAAAATCGGGATCCTACGTAAGATCGTTGGAGGTATGTGGGATCGTGAATCGTAGGATCGGATCGAGGATCGTAAGATCCTACATTATTTAAGGAAAAAAACAAAAAATACACATTGGTATGTTAAATAATCACATAAATTATACATTCATTGATATAATTACCATACATCATTCATCCATTTGCAAGCATCATTTAAAGAGGCCAAAAACCTCAAAATTTGACATTCTATTGGGATATTTTTTATTTGAGTCCAATTGACACTCTCTCTACATTAGAGTGGAAAAACTTGGTCTATTGGGATTTTATTTTTCATTTGGGTCCAACTGAGCCTTCTGTCAAGTTAAAAAAGATTATAAGAAACCAAAGTTGTTTAGGATCGTCAAAATCATGCGATCCTACCGATCCTGAACGATCACTAAGATCCTTGAAAGATCTAAATCGTTTTAAGTAGGTGGAATCGTAAAATCGTAGGATCGTAAGATCTAGATCGAGATTTTAACAACCATGCTCACAGTAATGAATATGGTGAGAACAAGGTTTGGTAAAATGCCTCTCAAGGATTTGACAATGGAGAGGAAGAGAGTTGAGGAATTTGAAGAGACTCTAATGTATAGATTGTTGGTGAATCAATCTTATTTTTCTTTAGGGTTTCTCTCTCAAAATTCTCTCTGGAAACTCTCTTTCATTTGTGGATATAAGGGGTATTTATACTGGAGTAAGAGAGGAATGTGAAACGTCAAGATTCACAAAACAGGGGTGGCTCGCGGCTTGACCTCGCGACTTGACCGAGTCGCGAGATCTAGTCGCGAGATAACCGTATGGTCGATTGTCTGTTTTGTCCTGTAGTGCTCCAGCTAGCATGATTGTTCACCTTCTGGCACGCTTGACATGTGTGCTGCGTCTGGCGACTTGAAGCTGCGAGCCACCCGCGAGAACAAGTCGCGAGTCTCTTTTTTTTTACACACTCTTGAGCAATCAACACTCTATCTCACTCACTACCTTTACAACAAACCCACCTAAATACGGGGTTACTAAATGCTGAAATACAAGCAAATTTGGCACGGAATAAAGCCAATAAAATGGTTGGTTAAATTCAACTTTACAATCTCTCCCTTTGGCTATTCCATAACAAAACCCTAAAACAGACTCTAGACTTAACATGTGAGTTGGGAACAGTTGAACAAAACTCACTCACACCTAACTCTAGAAGTTGTGAAGCACTTGAATCATAAGATCATGAAACTTCAAAACACAACAATACACCATGATCATTGTATGCAGAAAAGCATGAAATGCATATGAAACAAGCTTAAGGTGATCAAGCAAAGATGAAGTGAAGATTCAAATCATGGCTTGATCAACCAAGTAATCACCACAAGGTAGTGATCACAGTGTCATTCACACTTGGAATGAACACTTGAACATACAAGTTAACAAGAACAAAGCAAGATACTTGTATGCTCAACACTCAACCAATGCATAATACACTAAGTATATGTATCTAGGAACAATCCTACAAGGGCACAAGAGTGACAAGATTTTAAAACAAAATGCAAGACATTTAGATAAAAGTACTGATTTCAACATAGCATAAAAGACTGCATTAAGCAAGGTACAAACCATAAAACCTACAAATTATGCATAAAAACATTAACCCTAAAAGCTTACATAAGCACATGGGTACAAACCACAATATATCAACATAAACTGAATAACAACAACAATATATATAAAGAGTAAACCAAGATTATAAGTTATGAGTTAGAAACAAGAATACACCAAAATCACAATGTATCAAACCCATGTAAACACTAACAACATAAACCTATAAGTTTAAAGGATAAGACTTAAAACAAAAGTATGTCAAAAGTATGTGTGTACTCCCCCTATCATTATGCACACTTCCCTTTGAACTTTCTCCCCCTTACTGAATGCTCTCCCCTTTTTTGGCACGAATAGCTAAAGGTCATCGTCCAACTTTCGTTGAATAGAGTCTAGCTGATTCTCCATAGTCTCGAGACGCATTTGAACATGGTTGTTTGTGGAGTAGAGAAGTGTCACAATCTCATCAATGCGTTTCTGAATATGTTCAAGTAGACTACCCACTCTATTAGTATGAGGATCGATCTGTACTTGCGGAATGCTAGCTTGTGGAACTTCAGGAATAGCATGCGAAGTAGGTGTGGTATGTGCAGTGTCTCCCTCGGGGGTAGATGGAGTGACCGGAGAGATGTGTGCACTCTTTGGAGTTTTAGAGGAGTGACTTCTTCTAACTTGAAGAGTGTACATGGAAATAAGACACTGACGAGTCAACATTTTTCCATCTGTGGGAGGAACAATGCCTTCACGAAGAATAAGCTTCATGATGAGACTGCAAAATGGAATAATTCCTCGAGCTGCAGATCGAACCGCGGTCTTCCTCATAGTATGAAAGATGTGAGCACAGATATCAAAGGGAGCTCCTATAATAAGATCATAAAGGAATTGAGCTTTCCCAAGATTTACGAATGTAGTGTTGGACAAAGGGTAGAGATTAGAGAACATGATAAACTTTAGTGTGGTCGGCTCTGGTGCAAACTTTGCGGTCTTGATGGATGTGCCTGTATTGGATACTTCATGATCGGATCCTAGGATTTGTAGAATGTCTTGAATCTCTGGAGTTCGATCATCGTGCGGAGTTAGATCCACATTCTCAGGTCTAGTGATGCCGAGAACATCGGCGATGGAGTTTGGGGAAACGCCAAATTCCTTTCCTCCGACCTAGAAAATAAGTTCTACTCCAAGATCACTTGCATTGGAGAAGCATTCCTTAATTAGTTCAGCCATTGGATCTACAAGTTCCTAAACAAGTTTGCCCAATCTCGTGGCTCAAAGATTCGAGGGATAAAAGTGGTTCCTAAGGAGTTAAACTCCACCACCCGTTCCACTATAAGAGTTGACTTGTCAAAGATGTTTGAGTAGATGTGTGAGGTAAGCGGGGTTCGAAACCTCTCCTCATTGGAGTCTTGAGATGACTGTGATGAGAGTCAAGTCCTTTTAGCAACTGGGGTTGCTGGATCGTCGAACAACAATGTCTTTACCCTTAGAGGATCGACGAGACATCTGCAAGAGAATAGGCCCACAGCAAAGAACCAAAAACAACACCACACAAGATAAATATCAACATGATTCGATGCAAATAAGAGTGAAATAGAGTTCAGACCTAAACAAACCACCAACAATACTAAAGTGCATAATACGACAGGTGCAGCAAAACGGTGAACGTGCAATAGAACATAAAGAGACACAAATTCAAAAATAATCACAATTAGACAGTCTACCATGACCATGATATGCATACAAAGACAGCATTCGAACATTAAGAATGGATAGCATAAAACAGACCACATAAGATAGGAACGGGGATAAAATTTCAAAATGAAGGATCAAAGCACCCAAAATAGAGTACATGGCGGTGAGACACAATATTCGAAAGATGAAGTTATTTTAAAGGAATGCTATCAAGATGCCATCACACACACGTTATGTTATCATAAAAGCATAGTAATCCAATGCCGTAATCCAATTTCAACACACACACAAGTGAAAGGAGCAAGTAGTCACAAAAATACCAAACCCATTTAACAAAAGAGTTTGAGATTCAACAACAGGCAAATATCAGAACAAAGAAAAAGCACATTGTGACCAATCAACATGAAAACTGATGAAATCAACAACAAACACAACTAGCCATATCCATCAAACAAAAAAGTGGAATGTTTCGAACACAGTATCTATCCAAATGGCGGGAAAAACATTCATTAAGCGGGGAAAATGAGATGAGGAAAACAAGACCCATACCTTTTCTTGATGATTTTGAGAAGAAATGAAGCACCAATGAAGTTTGAAAATGGGTACACGGAGTGTTTGGGAAGGAGACAGTTGAGGAAGAAGATGAATAGTCACAAAAATTCGAGGAAAAACTGAAAAAGATTTAAAAACTGCCTCTATTTTTGTCAAACACGTGTTTTTCGTGGATCAAGTGAGTTGCCGCAAAGTCGCCATTTCAAGCCGCCAAAACACTCAAAGACAAAAATTTGAAAAAATTTTCTGAGTGTTTTTCGCGACTGGAAGGTCTACCCGCGAGAGAGTCACGAGCTGAGCCGCGAAAATCTCTGAGTAACCCTCGAATCGGACCTTCCTCTCGTGAACAAGTCGCCAAAAATGACCCGCGAGCTCGCAAATGAGGCTCGTGACTTGACTTACCTGCGACTGAGTCACCAAAACAGGGCAAAACTGAATTTTTAAAATTTTCAAATTTTGAGAACAAAATACTTTCCAAAAAACACCTAAAACACTCAAGAATCTTTTTATGCTTGAATTAACAAAGATTGAGCATGTGAAAACACATTTCATCAAGTACAATCACACAAATGATTATGGCATTTATTGAACATAAACTTGTGTGTTGTGTGTGGATATTAACAATGAGATAGTCCTTAGTCTAATGTGAAACTTCAATGATCAATTCAACCAAGGCATACACAATTAGCACTAAATCATGCGATCTATCTCAATTATAGAAATATGTATATATGACCTCTCACAAAACTTGATAACATATCTTGGAGCTTTACATTTGACTCCACTTTCAATCATAACATTTGATCTTTTTGATCCTTTTTTTTTTTTTTTTGAGTACAATCACCTCTCATTGTGAGAGTGATATTTGATATTTCACTTTAATGAACTAGCCTTTGGCTTTTTGAAAAAGCATTCACTTTAATTTTAGGTCGCTTACCCTTTTTCCTAGTCGAATACTAGAATGTGCGACAGGTTTTTGCATTCAATATCTCTTTTCATTTGGAGATTTATATTTGGTGAGCTCTTTTTAACAAAAAATAAAGAGTGGGAAGATATATAGACACAAGTCTATGCATGTCTCAAAATCATCATAACCATTCACTAATCATTCATGACAAGTTTGAAAATCTATTTACAACAATCACATAAATTTCAAGATTGCTCCTACAGTGATATGAGTGCAATGAAACAAGTTATGCTCGAAAATGCACAAAGCCATTAGCACAAAGTTACAAGGCAAAACAAGTTTTGAGACAAAAACTCAACAATGTCAATCAAACTTTTTGATTTTCTGATTTTTATGTAATTTTTGGATTTTTGACACAAGAAGAAAAGGATTGATCAAAAAAAAAAAAAAAACAAAAACAAAAAAATATGCACAAATAGACAAACACACAACTATCAACATAAACAACAAGCAATCAATCAAACATTATCACAAAACATAGGAAGTATTAATGCATGGACATGTTGTAATGCTTATGTATGAGTACCATTTTTCACCCACACGTCACTTGCGTTTGGGGTGATTTCTTTATAGGATTGGGTACGGGAGTTAGGGCTTTCAAACCTTCGTGAGAAGCTTTCCAAGCAGTTGGTGAATGCACCAATCATCTTCATCACGTTCATCATTCCGGGATCATTATTTTGATCTCTCAATGGTTCTCCTGCACTATTCTTTGCTCTCGACTTTTGACAATTTGGTCGAGTATGCCCTTGAAGTCCGCAATGATGACACACATAAGTTGATCTAGGACCTCTTTGTGGTCGTGGACAAGACTTGGCTCGAGATTCAGACCTGCCCCCACATTGATTACGAGAATTCAACAACCGTTCGTTCCCCACATTTCTCTTCTCCTCAATCTTGGGCTTCTCGGTAGTAGGACCAACATCAGGTGATTCTTTGGCCTTTATAAACTTCACTTCTTTAGTGACATTTCCAGATGAGCTACTTCCTCCGGTATATCCCAACTCGGATTTGTCTGAAAAGCTCTTTTGAGATAAAATAACATCATCTAACTTCTTGGTGGTGACTCTCTCTATTTTAGCATTTGCTTGCACAACCTCTTACTCAAGAAATCTCATTTTTGTATAAGCTTCTGACAGCTCACCATTCAGTGTCTCTATCTCACATTTGGCCTCCCTATATCGGATTAGGAGACTTTTATAGTCCTCCTCTGTCTTCTTCATTTTTCTCACAGCAGCCTTGGCCACCCTTGTGTACTCACCCGACTTCTCTAGTAGTGAGTTATAATTCTCTTGAAGGTTGGCTGTGCTTTCATCTTCTTGAGCATTTGATTCTTCAACAATTCCCATTGATTCTTCATCACTATGTTCTCCAAGGTCTCGTACAAGCAGATTCAACTCGTCTCAAGACTCAATATGAGCAATAGTCATAAAAGCTGAATAGTTCCCTTCTCCATCACAACTTTCTTTAGAATCTGAGTCGGAAGAATCCGAGTCACTCAATGTCGTGGCATACACTTTGCCTTTCGATTTGAAATAATTTAGACATTCTTTCTTAAAGTGTCCATGCCCGTTTCATTCGAAACAAGTGACAATTTGTGTGGATTGGGATTCTTTTCCATCTTTCTTTTTGAATTTCCTTTTCTGCCTTCCCGAACTTTGGAATTTTCCTTTATCACCAAATTTGCCATTATTTTTGAATTTCAAGAATTTTCTGAAATTTTTTACAAGGTAAGCAACATCTTTGTCAACCACATCTTCTCCCGATAAGTCATGATCTTCCACCTTCTCATTAATGGTCTTAAGAGCAAGAGATTTACTCTTTCGTTGATTGGGCAGCGACATCTCATAGGTCCGAAGAGAACCAACCAGCTCCTGAACTTTGATATCATTAAGGTCCTTGCTCTCTTCAATCGTTGTCACTTTAGTACGAAAACTTTCCGGCAATGATCGAAGGATCTTCCTTACAATTTTAGAGTCCTCCGTTTTCTCTCCCAAATTGAACTTGCTTACAATCACCTCATTCAGCTTGCTATAGAAAGAATCAAAGGACTCATCCTCACTCATTTTTAACTCCTCAAACTGAGTGGTTAGCATCTGCAGCTTGGTGTCTTTTACCTTCTTCGTGCCTTCGTAAGTGGTCTCCAATATCTCCCATGCTTCTTTAGCAACGGTAATGTGAGAGATCTTGTGAAATTCATCTGAAGACACACCACAGAAAATAGTATTGAGTGCTTTATTGTTAGCATTAGATGCAGCAAGTGCTGCCTTATCCCATGTGGATTTGGTTTCCTCAAGCCTATCCAACCTATTTCAACAGCATCCCAAATAGATTCATCAATAGAACACAGAAAAGCTCTCATGCGAACCTTCCAAAAAGCATAATTACTACCATCAAAATATGGAGGTGCATTTAGAGTTTGAGACCGATCCATCTCAAAAGGGAGTCAAGGATCACAATGGTAATGAAACCACTAGAGGTGTACCATACGATACCAATTGAAAGTTCAAATATGTGTATAAACACCCTTGAACGTTTAGATCCCCAATTTATAAATTAACCAATTCAAGTTTTATGTCAAACAACTAGTGTGCGGAAAATGAACATAAGCTATAATATAGAATTGGATAAACTATCTAAGCTAAATTAAAGTCACAACTCACAGCAGATAATAAAAGGCAAAGATAAAAGGGAAGGAAGATGCAAACACAAAGACAACATGTGATGTGTTATCGAAGAGGAAACTGAAGCTCTTGGCGTAAAACCTCTCTGCCGCCCTCCAAGCGGTAAACAATCCACTAGAAAATGTAGTTGGAATACATGGACAGCAATAGATCCTCCAAGCCTAATCTACCCAGTGCACCTAAGTCCTCCAAGCTTCTTGCTCCAACGAGGTTGCGCCGAACCTTTTTCTTTTCTAGCTTCCGGATTCCGCTACTAGACCATAACATCAACCAATGAAGATTGGTTCCTTCCTAATCGCTTCCCGAAATCCAAACAGCCCTCTCATAGTGATGAATATGGTGAGAACAAGGTTTGGTAAAATGCCTCTCAAGGATTTGACAATAGAGAGGAAGAGAGTTGAGGAATTTGAAGAGACACTAATTTATAGATTGTTGGTGAATCAATCTTATTTTTCTTTAGGGTTTCTCTCTCAAAATTCTCTCTAGAAGCTCTCTTTCATTTGTGGGTATAAGGGGTATTTATACTGGAATGAGAGAGGAATGTGAAACGTCGGGATTCACAAAACAGGGGTGGCTCGCGGCTTGACCTCGCGACTTGACTGAGTCACGAGATCCAGTTGCGAGATAACCGTATGGCCAGTTGTCCTGTAATGCTCCAACTAGCATAACTGTTCATCTTCTGGCACGCTTGGCACGTGTGTTGCGTCCGGCGGCTTGAAGCCGCGAGCCACCCGCGAGAACAAGCCGCGAGTCTCTGTTTTCTTGCACACTCTTGAGCAATCAACACTCTATCTCACTCACTACCCTTACAACAAACCCACCTAAATACAGGGTTACTAAATGCTGAAATACAAGTAAATTTGGCACGGAATAAAGCCAATAAAATGGTTGATTAAATTCAACCTTACACAATTCCATTGCTAAACATTCTTTTATGTCTAATAATACAAGACTCATTGTAGCTCTTTGACTAGAGGTGGGTGTAGTGCATGTCATTGCTAATTCTAAAGCTTTTTGGATAGAGTTCACATCAAAATCTCCCTGCAACCTTTTATCAACAATACTTTCTATATCCCCCATTTCGAATTTAGGACTCACCCAATGCACCAAAGGGATTGGTTCATCATTTTTTACAATTGCGGGTTGGCTGGTGATTAGCTCTATCAAAACAATCCCAAAACTGAAGACGTTGCTTTTCTCGTTCAACTTTTGAGTATTGTAGTACCTAACAAACAAAAAATAATAATTACGTCACATCAAATGTTAAAAAGATGTTTTTTTCTCAAAAAAAAAAAACAAAAAACAAAAACCAAAAACAAAAACCAGTGTGGCTTTATAACACCGGACTAATCCCTAGCCTTAGGTGAGTGTAGTTATAAAATTAAAAAAAAAGTACTTGTTGCGTACTAATGAAATGAATTGCTCATCATTTCTAATTACCAATCTATTGTTATTATTAATATTTTTTGCAATCATTTGAACCAAGTGCAACCCCCTTTTAATGATGCAAAAAACTAAACGAATTAAATGATGAAAACATACTCGGGGTCAAGATATCCAGTGGTGCCCATGACTGTAGTTACTACATGACTTTGGTTATCACTTGGAAAAACCTTGGAGAGACCGAAATCTGCTATCTTAGCATCCAAGCTCTCACTTAAAAGGATGTTGGCTAACTTTACATCTCTGTGTATTATAGGTGGCTTGCATCCATGATGCAAGTACTCTAGTCTTGCAAGATCAATACAAGTCAGACACAAATGACAAAAAATCAAATTATGGTCCGATTAACACAATGTTATATGTATGAGGCACTAGATCTATAAGCAATAATACAATTTTAAGAAATTATATAGGTATAAGTATGACTTCAAAGAAAAATTGAGACAAAACTAAAACATACTGCAGAAAATGTTTACATATGCATTGAAGTTTAGAAAAAATATCTTCATGATCAGAGCAACGCTAAAAGGATTTCTTGGACTTGGTCTAGTCTTTGCAAAACTAGTGACATTTGCAACAAAGGAGTTGGTTGGCTTATTAAAACTGGGGCCTCTATTAGCTTTTGGTATGACAATTGGACTGGTAAAGGCCCTCATAATAGAACTGAGCACTCCCTTAAAGTTTGGGACACAAGGAATCCCAATGGAAATTGGCTTCTTGACAACATCCCCTTCATTCCCCCAAATCGCCTTCTTGAAACCATAAAAGCAACCCCAAAACCCTTCCACTCCACACAAATGGAATGTCTCTTTTAGCACCCATCCCCTAGTGGGCATTTTCCTCATCATCGACCATGAATCCTAACTGGAAATGGTTTTGGAAAATCCCCACCATTCACAAAATCAATATCTTCCTTTGGCTTCTTGTCATGATTTTCTCCCCATAAAAAAGACCTCCTGAAAAGTAGAGAAATCCTCTCGGATGATGCATGGCCACCGATAGGCCAAAAACGTATTAACCCCTTGTGATGAATTAATTGATTAATTAGCCAAGTTTATTAATTAATCAAATTAACATGCAAATGCGTGGTAGCACAAACAAATCACCAAGTGCAACAGAAAAAAAAAAAAAAAAAATAACACGGTGATTTGTTTACGAATAGGGAAAACCAACATGGCAAAAACCCCACCAGGTGATTTTAAGGTCACCACTCCTGAAATTCCACTATTATCACAACAAGCGGTTGCAAGTAAAGAAATCCTAGTACTTTATACCAACCTACAGTTGAACCCTTACCCTAATACCCAATTGGACTTGTTCTGTAGTGACAATTTCTCCTTTTGATGCACCGCTCCCAAGACTTGACTAACCAATTGCGTGGATCCCGATACGCAACTTCAATCACCAACTAGAGAAGATTGTTGACTGCAAAGTTCTTCAGTTCATCCCAATGATGAAGATTAAGAAGATGTTTGGTCACAAAATCCTACGGTGCACAAACACAACAACTTCTTCACAAGAATGATGAACTAGGACAAAATCGTGTCTCGAGTCATAAATTGCTTGAACAAACTTTGTCCAACACTTATGCAACTTGTGTCCACTTTGATGGCCCTTAAAATAATCCTTTTATATGTCTAGGGTTGCGAGAAAAGAAAGTTCAAACACATAATCACGGATTAAAGTCCAAACAGAACTAAAATTTTGTTTTTCATAAACTTTGACAAATACCTATCTGTTGAGTCGTTGTTGAACAATTGTTGAGCCACGGGGCTAGAACAACTATTCAAGCTCGATAGATAGCTAGCTATCGAGCTAGCTGTTGAGCTTTAATGACAAGCACTTTTTAGACTTAAATCTTGGACAGACTTGCATGGTTTCAACACTTGATCTTGAAACACCGTTTCTTGAAGTATTAAACACATCCTAAATCTGCCAAAATACAAGTAAAATGTGTTTTGTCAAAGGATTAGTCAATTACATAAAATAGTGACATATGTTCCTAACAAGTGAATCACATATGTCCTAACAGCCACTATGCCATACCACCCCAAAAACATCATTACATATCCTAAGGATTGTCCCCATTTGGTTAGACCTAACCTTTACGGCCTTCCCATCGACCCCACACCCTGCGGCTTCCACAATCATCCCAATGAGGAGTGGACTAAGTGTATGTCTTCCTCCTCACACAAAAGCTCTTGCCACCCCATCCGGACATACCTTGGAATGTCATCTTCCCCATAACCACTTGGTCCATTTGAATAGCTCGAAATAAGACCACCATGGAAAGTCAAGCTTTAGAACCACCTTTAATCCTCAAAAAGATTAAATCCTTTATCAAATGAAGAGAACAAGACATACCAACACCCTCATTTGTTGGAAACTACCTCCTCTACGCTTCTTTAAGCTAAATACGAATGGTTCGGCTCAAGGAAACCCAGGCAAAGCCAGTTCCGATGGGCTTATTAGAGATTCTAGAGGGAGTTGGATTGGGGGCTTCTCAAGAAGCATTGGTAAATAATATATGAGACAACTGGGTTTGGTGCACTTAATGAAATGCTATTCAAAAGTTGGACATAATGTAATCCAAGGATTACAACAACCAAGCCTTAGTTCCAAAAATTTTGGGGTCGATTGTACTTCATATATTACATTTCCTAGAAAGAATTAGATGCTGACCTTGTGCAGCATCAATTGCAATGTAGAGTCTCATCTCTCAACTCAAGGTATGTGAACTTGTATCTGCAACCATAAATAATGAACAAAAATTTCTCATAATCTCAAGGATTTGAACATATTATTATTATTATTATTATTATTATTTGATAGGGAAGAAAACTTGCATTAAGAGAAGATGATATCATTAGAAAAATGAAGTAGCCGAAAAGAATATGTACAAACAACATAAAAGAGAACAAAAAAATTATGTACGGGAAGATAGGGAATCTAAAAACAGCAGAATTGATTGTTTAATAAAGACTGGGACAATGCATAGTATGAGCATTGTAATTGGGGTGAAATACTTATTTGGAGCTCGGATCATACAGCAACATGAAAAATACTTGGGTTTGCCCCTGATGATAGGAAAAGGAAAGAAGAAAGCATTCAATAGATTGAAGGACCAAGTGGGAAGGAGGATTGCCGGATGGAAGGGCAAACTTTTGTCAAATGTGGGCTGAGAAATTCTCATTAAAGCGATGGCCCAAGCCATCCCCACATACACTATGAGCTATTTTAAGCTCCTAGATTCCCTATGTTGAGACTAAACACCATGGTGAGTAGTTTTTGGTGGGGATAGCAAGGAAGTGAGAGGAAAATGGCTTGGGTATCATGGGAAAGAATGTGTACAAGGAAAATGGCGAGGGAATGGGCTTTAAGGACTTAAAAGTATTCAATTTGGCACTTCTTGTGAAACAGGGCTGGCGATCGCTCTAGAACACCTCTTCCCTAATCCATAAAGTATACAAGGCTAGGTACTTTAAGAATTCCAGTTAAATGGCGGCCAAATTGGGGAGGAATCCTTCTTATGCATGGCGGAGTATATTGGCTGCAAGGGATGTCCTTGAGAAGGGCATGAGATGGATCATAGGAAATAGGAAGAATGTCAAGATTTGGGAGGATAGGTGGCTCCCAATTCCTATCTCCTTCAAAGTGTGTAGCCCGAGAAGACAAGGTGTTGATTTGGTGGTGGTTGCTAATTTGCTGGATGGTGAAAAAGGTATGTGGAATATTGATAAAATGAAAAGTACTTTCCTCCCCCATGAAGCTAATGTGGTCTTGGGTATCCCAATCAGTCCATGCCTACCCGATGATTCCCTAATCTGGGCTTGGACTAATAATGGGAGATTCACGGTCAGAAGTGCTTATGGTGTAGCCCTTCAAGTCCTCAAAGAAGGCCAGCAGAACCGAGGACAGAGGAAACAGCTCAGATAACTCAAGAATGTTCAATATTTGGAAGTCAATTTGGAAGATGCAATGCCCAAGCAAAATTAAACATTTCTTGTGGAGGGCCTGCAAGAATATTCTGCCTACGAATGATCGTTTAGTCGGAAGGAAAGTGGGGACAATGGATGGTTGTGTTTACTGTGAGGAGAAAGAAACATCAGGTCACACTCTATGGAACTGCAGGGAGGCTGCTAAAGTATGGAAGGAATCGGGTATCAAGATCCCTCATAAAGTTTCAGTGCAGAGAGACTTCATTGATATTTTGTGGTTGATGAGGGAGTATGCCTTGGATACTGATTGGGAGTTATTTGCAACCACGGCTTGGGGAATATGGAAGAATAGAAACCTTTTTAAGCACGAAGGCAGGTGCAAACCGGCCAAATCAGTAGCAAGGGAAGCAGCCAACTTTGTGGAAGAGTTTTGTCAAAGCAATGACCCAAACAACACCAATCATAGACCTAGGGGGCAGTTAAGAGAAACTTGGAGTCCCCCGAAACATGGATGGTTCAAGATTGAAAGTTCAAATAGTGTAAAAACACTCTTGAACGTTTAGACCCCTAATTTACAAATTACCAATTCAAGCTTTATATCAAACAATTAATGTGCGAAACATGAACAAAAGCTTAATACAGAATTGGTAAACAATCTATGCCAATTAAAATCACATCCACAGCAGAAAATAAAGGCAAAGATAAAGGGAAGAGAGATGCAAACACAAGGACAACACACGATGTATTATCGAAGAGGAAACCGAAGCCCTCGGCGTAAAACCTTTCCGCCGCCCTCCAAGCGGTAAACAATCCACTAGAAAATGTAGTTGTGATACATGAACAGCAATAGACCCTCCAAGCCTAATCTAGCCAGTGTACCTAAGCCCTCAAAGCTTCTTACTCCAATGAGGTTGCGCCGAACCTATTTCTTTTCTAGCTTCCCGGATTCTGCTACTTGACCATAGCATCAACCAATGTAAATTGGTTCCTTCATAACTCGCTTCCCGAAACACCAAACAGCCATCTCACAGTAATGGATATGGTGAGAAAAAGGTTTTGGTAAAATGCCTCTCAAGGATTTAACAATGGAGAGGAAGAGAGTTGAGGAATTTGAAGAGTCTCTTGTGTAAAGATTGTGGATGAATTAATCTTATTTTACTCTAGGGTTTCTTTCTCAAAATTCTCTCTGGAAGCTCTCTTTTTTTCGTGTGTATAAGGGGTATTTATACTAGGGTGAGAATGGAATGTAAAATGTTAGGTTTTTCAAAACAGGGCTGGCTCGCGGCTTGGCCTTGTGACTTGACTGAGTCGCGAGATCCAGTCACGAGATAACAGAATGGCCAGTTGTCCTATTTTGTCCTGTAGTGCTCCAGTTAGCATGACACTTCAACTTTTGGCATGCTTGGCACGTGTGCTGCTTTTAGCGACTTGTAGTCGCGAGTCACCCGCGAGACTCTGTTTTCTTGCACACTCTTGAGCATTCAACGCTCTATCTCACTCACTACCCTTACAACAGACCCACCTAAATACGAGGTTGAAAGTTCAAAAACGTGTATAAACACCCTTGAACGTTTAGACCCCCAAAAACAACTTAACCAATTCAAGCTTTATGACAAACAACTAGTGTGCGGAAAATGAACATAAGCTATAAACAGAATTGGAAATCAATCTAAGCCAATTATAAATCACATCCACAGCAGAAAATAAAAGGCAAAGATAAAGGGAAGAGAGATGCAAACACAAGGACAACACACGATGTGTTATCGAAGAGGAAACCGAAGCCCTCGGCGTAAAACCTCTCCGCCGCCCTCCAAGCGGTCAATAATCCACTAGAAAATGTAGTTGGGATACATGAACAGCAATAGACCCTTCAAGCCTAATCTACCCGATGTACCTAAGCCCTCCAAGCTTCTTGCTCCAACGAGGTTGCGCCGAACCTTTTTCTTTTCTAGCTTACCGGATTCTGCTACTAGACCGTAGCATCCGCCATCCTTGGCATCTTCCAATGCTTCCCAAAACTCCAAAGACACTCAACACTCGAATGGGTGTGGGTAGTGTTTGGATAGAACTCTCCTCTCAATAGGTATGACAATGAGAGAGGGAATGAGAAGAGACTACAAAGATTTCTCTCTAAGAATGAGTAGCTCTCTCTAATTGGGTGGGTGTTTTGAAGAAACCTCTCTTAGGGTTTTCTTTTTCTGAATAGCCACTCATATCTTGTGGGAATGAGGGGTATTTATACTGGTGTGAGAATGGAATACGAAGAGTCGGTTTTTCCAAAAATAGGGCTAGGCGGCGACTTGATCTCGCGACTTGACCGAGTCGCGAGTTCAAGTCACGAGCTAACTTAATGGCCATCTGGATTTTTGTCGTGTAGTGCTCCGGTGGCGTGACTGTTCAGCTCCCCGCATGCTCTGCACGTGAGCAACTTTTGGCGGCTTGCAAGCCGCGAGCCACCCGCGAGTCCTAGCCGCGAGTCTCTTCTTCACCGCACTTTGTCTTGAGCATTTCTTCACACTCTCTCACACACTACCCTTACATGATTCCCACCTAAATACAAAGTTTCTAAGTGCTATATTACAAGCAAATTTGTCATGGAATAAAGCCAACACATGGTTGATTAAATTCGACCTTACAATCTCCCCCTTTTGCTATTCCATGACAAAACACCCTAAAACAGACTCTAGACTTAAACGTGAGTTTGGGAACAATGGCAAAACTCACTCACACCTAAATCTAGAAACTGTGCTCTCTTGAATCATATGAACATGAATCTCCTGAAACACAACAATACACCATGATCATTGTATGCGAAAAGCATGAAATGCATATGAAGCAAGCAATATGTGATCAAGCAAAGATGGAGTTAAGAAACAAACCATGGCTTGATCAAACAAGCAATCACTACAAGGTAGTGATCACAATGCTCATTCACACTTGGAATGAACACTTGAACATACAAGCTAACAAGAACAATGCAAGTTACTTGTATGCTCAACACTCAACCAATGCATAATACACTAAGTATATGCATCTAGGAAAAAATCCTACAAGGGCACAAGAGTGACAAGACATAAACCAAAATGCAGGACATTTAGATTAAAGTACTGATTTCAACATAGCATAAAGGCTGCATTAAGCAAGGTACATACCATAAAGCCTACAAAATATGCATAAAACATAAACCCTAAAAGCTTACAAAAGCACATGGGTACAAACCACAAAATACTGAATATAAACTTAAACAATATAAATTAAAAGTGCTTAAAATTTCTCCCCTTTAAAGTGATGAGAAGTCATGTGATGCACTTGGAACATATATACTTGTAACCTCAAACACTTGCACAAAACACATTAGACCCTCAAGGTAAAGCAAGTAATAAAGAACAAGTATAATATAACAAGTATAGAAATGGCTATAATGATCACATAGCAAAGCAAATAATCATCCGAACATGCATTCAATGAAGCATAATAGCATAGGGATATATGCATGTCCAAAGCACAAACATGATGCAATGAGAACAACAAAGCATAACTCAAAGCACCATAAAGCCAACAAGAAAACAAATAGAACAAGGTTTTCTAGTTAACACAATGTCTTCTCCCCCTTGGTATATGCATCTCCCCTATGGAATATCTCTCCCCCTACAAATGTGCATGAGAAATAGAATTTCTCCCCTAAGGATGTGCACAAGAGTCATATAGAAATGACAAAATACTCCGAAACATTCTCTAGAGTATACTCTCCCCCTTTTTGTCGGGAATAGACAAAGGGTCAAGAAAAAAAACGAGGGCAAGAGATGAAGGTATGAACAATGCTAATGATGCATGATGGGTGCAAGATGAATGAGAAAATGAAGCTCAAACCTAAGACAAAGTAACATGCTACAAAGCATAAGGTAAGCATGACATGCTAGGATGAAGAAATAAGGTAAAGACCAATGCATGACAAGGGTAACAAAAGTGTGTGCAAGAGGTGGCTAAGTGCAATGCATGACCAATGTATGAAAAATGTACATGTGGGGCAAGGTGTGCAAAATACACAACTAATGAACCAAACATGTTCCTAATGAGGAAACATGAGAAACCCCAAAGTTTGGTACTCATCGGAGTCCAAACAAGCGAGAAAAAGTCTAAGAGGCATTTTATCAAACACCTAGCATGCACACTATGAATAATAATGTGAAACAATGCATGAACATCATGAAATCCACCCTTAATACATGTTCTTTCTGACACAAGGGGCCAACATCCAATGCATATCAACAAAAGAAACCAATCCCATAAAGAAATTTGACAAAAATTAAGTTTTCCCAACCCCAATGATAAAAATCCCAACCAAGAGCACAAAACTCTCGAAAACATAATCCAAGGATCAAAAATAATGAAAAGAATTTATAATTACCTTAGAAATGTTAATGGAATGAAAAACCATTCAAATTGGTTGGATTTTGATGTAAAAATATTGAAAGAGGGGCTTTAAAGAGGATGGGAGAGGTTTAAAACAAGTTTCCCACAAAAAGCCCATTAAAAAGTCAAGCTGTTTACGGGCGATTCGTGGATCGGGCGAGTCGCGAGGTTCGATCGCGAGCAAGCCGCGAGCCGCGAGTTTCAGCCGCGAGCCGCGAGTTTCAGTCGCGAAAATTTTCGCGAGTCGCGAGTGAGCCGCGAGAAAGCCGCGAGTGAGCCGCCAAAAGCTTCTGGATGAACTCGCGATCGGGGTTTCGCGATCGGCGAGTCGCCACCTGAGCCGCGAAAAACTCTGACACTGCTTTTTTCAATTCAGAACATATTAAACATTGAAAAACAAAGTAAGCACTAAACATGAACTCAAAGAGTGATAAAAATCACTTCCAAAAACATATAAAATGATCAAAAATCTTTTTGAATTGAACCATATATGATTGAGCACACACACATCACATTTAGACAAGTACAATCTAACAAATGAATAAGACATTCATTGAACATTAGGCATGTGTGTTGTGTGTGTGTGTATCAAATGTGGAATAGTCCTTAGTCTAGAGTGAAGTTTCAGTGATCAATTCAATCAAGTCATACACAACTAGTGCTAAGTCAAGTGGTCTATCTCAATTATAGAAATGAACATATATGACCTCCCACAAGAAAATGATTACATATGATGAAGCTTTTCATTTAGCTTCTTTACAATTCATAACATTTGATCATTTTGAATCAAAACATCTCATTTTGAGATCGATGCCTGAAATTTGTGATATTTCAATTTGACGAACAAGCCTTTGGCTTTTTGGGCATCATACAATTTCATTTAAGTCGCTTTCCCTTTTTCCTAGTCGAATACTAGTATTTGCGACGGCTTTTGTAACTCATTATCTCTTTTCATTTTGAGATTTACATTTATTGAGCTCTTTAAGTAATAAAAATAAAAGAGTGGGAAGAGATATAAGCACAAGTCTCCGCAAGTATCAAAACCAACATGACTATTGACTAATCATTCATGACAAGCTTGAAGATCGATTTACAACAATCACACAAAGATGTCAAGATTTTTCCCACAAAGATATAAGTGCAAAAATAACAAGCTAAGCTCGAAAATGCACAAAGCCATTTGAACAAAGGTACAAAGCCAAACTCACATGTGATATGTGCTCAAACAAATACGATCAAACTTTTTGAATTTTTCACTTTTTATGTGGTTTTGGATTTTTACTCACACAAAATAGAAACATAAAAGTAAGATAAAAAACGAAACAATGCATACAAATAAATGCAAGATGCACAAAATGCATGAAGATATGACATTTAATGCATGAATGGTCCTACAAAGATCGAAAGAATTAGATCAATGACCAAAAGAGCAAAAACTCAACCATAGGAACCCTTCCTCATCCAAACGGAACGATTGTTTGGAATGAGTGTCTCAAGAGAAGCGAGACGAGGGTTGAAAGAATGAGAACCGAAGATGCACATAGTCAAGGAGTTAAGAGCATTAAACATTTTCTTTAACAACATGCTATTTTCACTCAAATCCAGTTTACTCTTTTTAGCACAACTTCCAAAAAGCTCAAGTTTCTCTTTTCTTTTGATTCTCTTAAGAGCTTGAAACTTAGAGCAATGAGGTCTTAGATGACCAAAGGCACCACAATGGTGACAAACAATGTGTTTAGGTCCACTAGGCTTTTGGGAATGGATCTAGCAACATGGTTTTGTTCCCTCTTCAACTTATGACATTGAGGTCTTATATGACCAATCACACCACAATGGTGGCAAGTTGGAACAAACTTAGATCCATCCAAAGCCTTAGGTTGAGACCTAAACGAAGGTTTTGACTTAACAGCCTTTCTCTCCACCTTTTGATTTCTTTTATGTGGAGGAATGTACACCGATTTGTCCTTTAAGGTAGAACACACACTAGGCACAAAATCGGGTACCACAACATGATTGCAACAAATATTATCATCCATTTTATCAATGGGTTCAGCAATCAAACACTTGGCATGCATCTTAAGAGATTCATTTTCACATTTAAGATTATCAACAAGTTTGTTAGACAAAACAAGTTTAGCATCCAAGTCCATATTCAAACATTCAAACTCTTTCAGCTTTTCAAGAGAAATTTCAGCAAGTTTTTATATTTCTCAACCAATTTGTTGGATTCATTGAGCTTAGCAATCAAATCATCCTTTTCACAAAATAACTTGCTCAAATTCTTTTGAAACTTCTTAGCATTTTTCTTCAAGAGTTTGTTAACAACACCCATGGATTCAAATAACATGTCATCACACTTATGAGGATTAACACTCATAGAGGCATTTTCACAAACATGTGGCATGTTACATTCATCACCAACCAAATCATGCAAAGAGGCATACAAAGCACAATCCATGGCAAATAAACACAAGGGGTCAAGGATCACACTTAGGTATTTAAACCACAACAAGTGTACCCGCTCTGATACCAATTGAAAGTTCAAAAACGTGTATAAACACCCTTAAACGTTTAGACCCCCAAAAACAACTTAACCAATTCAAGCTTTATGACAAACAACTAGTGTGCGGAAAATGAACATAAGCTATAAACAGAATTGAAAATCAATCTAAGCCAATTATAAATCACATCCACAGCAGAAAATAAAAGGCAAAGATAAAGGGAAGAGAGATGTAAACACAAGGACAACACACGATGTGTTATCGAAGAGGAAACCGAAGCCCTCGGCGTAAAACCTCTCCGCCGCCTTTCAAGCGGTCAATAATCCACTAGAAAATGTAGTTGGGATACATGAACAGCAATAGACCCTCCAAGCCTAATCTATCCGATGTACCTAAGCCCTCCAAGCTTCTTGCTCCAACGAGGTTGCGCCGAACCTTTTTCTTTTCTAGCTTACCGGATTCCGCTACTAGACCGTAGCATCCGCCATCCTTGGCATCTTCCAATGCTTCCCAAAACTCCAAAGACACTCAACACTCTGAATGGGTGTGGGTAGTGTTTGGATAGAAATCTCCTCTCAATAGGTATGACAATGAGAGAGGGAATGAGAAGAGACTACAAAGATTTCTCTCTAAGAATGAGTAGCTCTCTCTAATTGGGTGGGTGTTTTGAAGAAACCTCTCTTAGGGTTTTTCTTTCTGAATAGCCACCCATATCTTGTGGGAATGAGGGGTATTTATACTGGTGTGAGAATGGAATACGAAGAGTCGGTTTTCCAAAAACAGGGCTAGTCAAGGCGACTTGATCTCGCGACTTGACTGAGTTGCGAGTTCAAGTCACGAGCTAACTTAATGGCCAGTCTGGATTTTTGTCGTGTAGTGCTCCAGGTGGCGTGACTATTCAGCTCCCCCGCATGCTCTGCACGTGAGCAACTTTTGGCGGCTTGCAAGCCGCGAGCCACCCGCGAGTCCTAGCCGCGAGTCTCTGCTTCACCGCACTGTCTTGAGCATTTCTTTACACTCTCTCACACACTACCCTTACATGATTCCCACCTAAATACAAGGTTTCTAAGTGCTATATTACAAGCAAATTTGTCATGGAATAAAGCCAACACATGGTTGATTAAATTCAACCTTACAAGGGTTACTAATTGCTAAAATACAAGCAAATTTGGTACGGAATAAAGCCAACAAAATGGTTGATTAAATTCAACCTTACAAAGATCAATACAGATGGTGCTGTGTTCAAAGACACAGGGCAGAGCGGAATTGGAGTGGTAGTTAGAAATGAAAAAGGGGATCTGATGGGAGCAACGTCTAAGAAAATTCTACTTCCGTTAGGTGTTCTAGAGGTGGAAGCAAGAGCGGCAGAAGAAGGAATTATTTTTGCAAGGGACCTGGGACTTGGGGAAATAATAGTTGAAGGTGATGCTTCAATAGTAATATCTGCCCTTGTGAATCCTGAACACTCCCCAAGCTCAATTCAGAAGATTGTGGAAGGAGCTCGAACGAAACTAAAGGCATTCAAGCAGTGGAAGACAAACCATGTGCGTAGACACTGTAATTTTGTAGCACACTTAATTGCTAGGCATGCCTGTAATATTGATGACTGTGTAATATGGGTTGAGGACACCCCACCCATGATTGCTGATCAGATCTGTATGGATGTTGTATCTATGGGTTTAGGCCCAGGTTAATGAAGTTGGTCACGGATTGATTATCAAAAAAAAAAAAAAAAAAAATGTCATTCTTCATTCAGATAGTGATACTAAACATGGAAGTACCTGAAAGATAATCTTTTAGGTTGCCGTTAGCCATATATTCAGAAATTAGTGCCATGTTGTCACCATCATCACAGTATCCAACAAAAGATACCAAGTTCCTATGGTAAACTGTCATTAAGAGCTCAGCCTGCAAATCCACCAGCAACCACTTCAGTCTATAATCAATGGTTAAAGCAGTTACCTAGCATGAATATATTCACTAGCGACAAAATAGAGAGTAAAAGTTGTTCATCCATGCCTTCACATTTTTATTTTAAACTTTATAACGTATAAAGAAATTTTATTGAATCAATGGTACAAACCTCAGTTTGGAATTCCTTAGGCCCTTGAGATGATGATGCAGAGAGAATCTTAGCTGCAACATGGGTGCCATCTGCCATTTGGCCATGGTACACAATCCCAAATCCTCCCTTCCCAGTGACAGTATGGAAGTTGTTTGTAATCTTTAAAACCTCAGCATAGGTAAATTGCCTCTTCTTTGACACTATGATATGTTTTTTGCTGGAGACAACCAACTCTTTAGCTGAAGTTTACACAAAAACATACTTTAGACAGAACCTTTGAATCTTTATGTTGTAGAGCAGAAGATTGCTGCATATACTACATTCTAAAATATATCATCTTCTGATCAATATATCCCTTTGTATAGTTTCTTTCAAAAATTATTTTTCTTAATGTTATCCTGTAGTAATGGTCATATGGATCCTAAAATATTTTTGCAAGAAACTGTCAATTTACATTTGTTATCCTTTTCTTTTTTTCCCTCTCTTTTCTTATTTCTTCTGCATGTCATTTTACATCATTTTTCACCTTTTTGCACCTCTAGATGACCATGATTTACTGTTTTAAGTATTTTGTATTAATTCTTGTATGTTGGGAGCATACAACACACATAATCATAATGATAAAACTAGTCAAATTACCTGATTTCCTTCTTCCCAGTTTCCAAATGACAAGCAAAGCAATAAAGAGGACCAATGCTGACATTGTTGGTGCTAGTATTGGAACATAATTTGTTTTCCTGTTATTGCATGAACTTGAGCTACAAACATTTTGGTCATCCACACTGGAAGCAGGGAAATAGACAATTAAACCATATTTTCATGTCCCATATCAAAATTTTAGTGCATAACTGTAATTCATGAAATCCTAGAATATGAACCATTTCTATTATGATATTATCTACTCAAAAACAAGAATTGCAAAACAAGAAAAGAGATAAAAATATAGGCCTTTTCTGCCATATTAGCATCTGAGAATCTGAGAGGGAGGCAAACCTCAATATAAGTAACCCAGCCTCTGATCTTTCTATAAGAGCCATAGGAACAGAACCTGATAATTGATTGTTTTTCAAATTCCTACAAGTCAGTAATATGATTTCTGTTAGAGATATGTGTTCTTAATTGTATTAAAATTACAATTCCAATGCTCCAGATCTTACAGGAACTTCAAATATTTGAGTTCTTCCAAAAATTCAGGCACTGGTCCAGTTAAGCCATTGTATGATAAATCCCTGAGACAAAAGTATTTTCCTTATTAGATATTGCAAGTTGTTGAAAGAAACGCTAAATCTTGAAAGGGTTAATCCTTATTTTCATCAAGTTAGGGCTAGCACAACAGTCACGCAACAAAACATTTTGAATGTGTACTTACAAGGATTCCAGTAATGAGAGCTTTGCAAAGGAAGCTGCAATCGTCCCAGTCAAACCACATGAGGTCAGGTTCCTATTCAAGGTAGAAAAACAGCTCCTAAATAATGACGTTTTCAATCAGAGATGTAGTATCAATATTGTTCAGACGAGAATGACTAACATTGAGATTATCCGTGGAGGAACTGAACCATTGTATTGGCATGTTAGACCTTCCCAAGAGTAATTCTTTGGTCCGCGGGGATCACCCACCCAGTTTTTGCTTATCTTATACATCGTTTTGACGTTCATGACAGCATCGACTGTATTTAGTAAATTAATATCCGATCAAATTGTATATTAAACTCATTATTAAATCCAATATTCCTCAGAGTTGCTTCACCAAAAACACCCATAATATCATTCAAATTCGAGCATGGAACTTTAGCATTACAGTTAATAATAATAATACAAGAAATCTTACCATCTTCACTGAATGTTGGCGATTCATCCAGCTGTTTAACCAAGTAAGTCTCAACAGCATTGAGGATAGGTGGAAGGGATGAATCCTCCGTTTTGTATATAGAAATCCAGTGCTCTTTTCCCACCAAGGCTCTTGGACTAGATATTGTGGTTGCATATAAGTAACGAGGACTAAAAGGTGTAGACAACGGTGGATCATTCCAAGATATATTGAACTTCCTTGACTGGTTCTTCTCAAGCTTCTCCACTTCAGCAAGGTACAAGTAAACATAAAACTGAGAGTTAGGATCATCACTTTTCCAATAATATCTCAAGGGTTCACTATCATTTGCTGGCCTAGCAGCTGTCCGAATGACTTCCTGTGGTGCTTGATAGCCATTATCATTATTATTTATCGCTATTTAAGTACTGATTGAATCCCAAGTAGGGAGCAAGCAGGAGGACCAAGGGCGATCGTAAATGTCATCTTTATATCTACCACTTCCATTGGTTGATCCAACATCCAATCTTTGGAAGAGTACTAATGAAGCAGATGTCCCAAACTCGGTATCATAAATTGAATTATTTAGAGGTCTAAGCTCCAATGCTGAAATAAAAGGAGTTCCCAAGCCTTTGTTCACGAGACAAATGTGAATGTTGTCTGATTGTGCATAACCAATAATCTCAGTTATAACAGGCTCAGAAGCTTCTCTAAATTTTAGCGAGGTCCAAAGATTGACATCAAAATAGATGTCAAATTCCGGGAACTTGTTTAGTCCATCATAGTTTCCATACAAGAATCAAGCTCTTATCAAGTATAAATTGCCTTTTCCAGCGGTGGGCTTTAAGGTGTAACAATTTTTGTTTCCAAGAGGAAAACTTCTAAGAACAGAAAGTGGGTAAGGCAGGTCGAGAATGTTTGGATACATATACTCAGAAGAGATGTTCTTGTTAATCCCACTGTCTATATAAGCTTCATCAGGAGCATAGGAAATGCCAGTATCAGTGTCTACATATGTCCAATTCTCGGAATTGCCACAATCAATGCTTATGAAGCCTAAACAAAAAGAAATAAACAACAATATATTAAGAAACTATATAAACTTTTTATGAAAATCTAATCCACTAATTTATCAATTCAAACACTCATGTTTAGAGGCGTTGCAGCGTGGAGACTATGGAGAGAATTTTTTTATCAATTTTTTTCTTATATCTATATTACAATTTAAGGGTTTTTTTCCTATTTGGTATCGTCATTTTTTTTTGTTCCAATGCCTCTACATCCCTATATTTAAGTAGAGATAAAACTAAATTACAATCCAATAAAAATACAACTCTCCAATTGATTTTCAAATTGCTTTATCTACTTATAAATTAGATTTTCAAAATAAAAATTATATATAAAAAATAAAGAAATAGGTTTTTTTTTTTTTGTTATAGGACCAGCCCAATGTTTTCACTTTTTTTTTTCTTCTCCTTTTTTTTCCCCTTTATCAACACTTAAACGTCTCTCTCTCTCTCTCTTCTTCTAAATTCTAATCTCACTTTTTTTTTTCTTTTTTCTTTTTTGGTTTTTGTTTTTATTTTTTCAAATCTCTTCTTCTTTATTTTTGAATTATTAAAAAAATGTGATTTTTAATGTACTGCTTTTTTTTCTTTTTAATGATTTATTTATGTTGGTGTTTGAATTGTTTTCTCTTCACATCTATTTGTACCACCTCTTTTTTCATTTTAATGAATGTATTTTTTATGTCCATAATAAAAATCACTATGCTTGTGGTTTAATTGGATAGAATAGAGAAACATCTCAAATTGAGATGATTAGAAAATTATGATACTAAATCTAAAAAAAAGCCTCATTGCATGCATGAAACACATGTGATGAAGCTAGTATGTGTGTGTGCATATTGATGTAGAACAATAACACATGCCTTTGTAGACCAGTAGGGGAGCAGGAAGTCACAACGCAAGATCAAAGGAGGTGCCAATAGAGGCCATCGAGGTGATAGTGTTTGAATTGCATGAAATTTGACAAGTTGAAGGGAAACAAACATTCGATATAGATTCATGACATGATTGTCACCAAAATTTAGGCGAATTCATTCATTAAGGTCCCGAAAACAATGTTTTTACTATTTATTGTAATATTTGTTTTTCCTTAATAACTTTTAGTTTAAAAGTCGAAATAAAGTCCCGTCTATTTTGGGAGGATCCTTAAGGTCAGTATTTTATGATTCTACATTTAATTTAATTTTCCAATTTTTGGTAAATTTTGGTATTTTATCACCTAATCGCGTAATTAGTGCGAATTAGGGTTTTAGACGTTTTTCTCGGTATTTATATGTTTTGTAACCGTTAGAGGCAAATTAGACTATTATCAATGAACACAAACTTTTGTCAAATTATTTTTCTAGTAGATTCCAGTTTTCTTCTCCTTGTGGATTCAGGGAAACTTTTCGTGAATTCAAGGTTTACTACCAAGAACTAACAACTTAGTTTCTATTCCATCAAGAAAGTATCGTGTGTGCTTTCTTTTAGGCTTCTGTGATATCATATATATATAGGTTGGGTTCAAGTTATACCAAGTGTAACTTTAACCAATGTTACACTACTTAATAACTTATTATTGGATGTACATTTTGACTAATCAACCGTTGAATTACATTATATTCATATACTCTTTATGCTTGCAAAATTTCAAGGTTGTCAAAAATCATTAGTCATGTAATCAATCAATTATTTAAATTCAAATTTTTGTAATTCAAAATAATTCATAAAGGATAAGTTTATATATTTATATATAATTTGTAGTGCTTAATTCTGATTTACATAAAAAAGGAATCTAATTTAGAAAGATTATTTTCCCTTATATATAGCTGATTTGTTTTTTTTTTTTTTTTTTTTTTTTTTTTGGAGCCTTTTTTAAGGAGTTAGATCTGTGGGAATTTGTTATAAATTTTTGGTGGTTGGATTTGGAAAGATTATAGGACCTGGGCCAGATTTGTATTTTATTTGGTTCTTTGTATCAATTGATTTCTTTTTCTTTTTTTTTCTTATCTCAAAATCCTAGAGGACGGTTAAGTTAATTTCCATAAAATTATATCGTTTTTTGCCATTTTATTAGTATTATAAATGAAAATCTTAAAAAGTTAGGCAATCAAAATTAGAAAGAAAGTGGCAATTTGTCTAACATAATCATTCTACTTAAAAAAAAAAAAAAAAAAAAAAAAAAAAACAACAACAACAACAACAACAACAACAATGGGATGAAGTAAATATATATCTCCATCAATCTATATCTGTTATGATAATATGAGTTCGCTAAGGTAAAATTTGAAGACGATATAATGAGAATTTGTTTAATTCACTCTTGTTGTCTTGCGCAACTTAACCCATAGATGTCTTGACTAATCATCAACTACTTCACTTAGAATATAAAGGTCTTCCTTAAAATTTGGTAACGTGGAGGCTTGTTCGGATTCTCTGAATCTTTTCAAAACTAAGAGAGTGTTTGGTATATGTATTTGAAAATTGAAAACATGTGTTTGAAAATATGTATGAAAATACGTGTTGATGAAAAAGTATGTGAAAACATGTGTTTAAGTAGGTATACCAACAGGGCCTAAAATTTCAAAACAACTTCTTTTTCTTTTTCTTTTTTTAATGGTCAGTCAATTATAAAAATAAAAATAAATAACAGAAAAAACTTTAAAAAAAGAAAAGAAAAGAATTGTCAGCTTGTGTAAATCACTATTTGTGCTCACTACTAGTGACGGCTCACCAGGGGCAGCTATATATGATTGGTCACAGAACCACCTGAACTTGGGAATATATATATATATATATATATATATATATATATATATATATATATATATATCTTAAAAAAATGAATTTTAAATTAATATGGATTGTTGATTACTCTAGAAAAAAAAAAAAATTGACCACTTTTAAAAAAAAAAACTTGAACATTCTAAATAAAAATTTGAACCCATTAAAAATAAAATTTGACCTCTCCAAAATTTTGACTCGTTAAAGATTGAACAAAAAAATTGCAAAAAATGCTATATTCACAATATTTTTACAACAAATTCTAAATAGTAGGTTGTTACCAATGAAAAAAAAAAAAAAATTAGTGACATGTAAATTAGAACCAATAACAATTGCCAACTAAGATTTGTTGTGAAAATTTTGTGGAAATAACATTTCTCAAATATTGTCCAAACAAATAAATTAGTCTAAAAGATTAAATCAAATGTTTAATTGTGATATTTAATTTTTTTTTCAAAAGATGTATTTTTAAATTGCTATATATATATATATATATATATATATATAAATGCATATTTTCTAATAGCTAGTTAGTTAGTGTTTGCTCTAGTGGGAGTTGAATTTATTGGATTTAAGTGATACATATTGTACATACACATATGCACTAAAATAATTTTTCAATACTTTATTGAAAATAATTAATGTAACGGTTTAATGCCTAAGTTGAATATTTTGAATGAACTTATAGTTTACTATTTTTTTCTTTTGTTAGCACTATTGACAAAATTCTTATAAGGAAATCACTTTTATTGCAAAATTTATTTTCTAAGTTTCAAATTCTAAGCTATGAGAAAATGTCTCATCTTTTTATCCTAATGATAAGAAGAAAATAAATAGAGCATATTTACAACAATGTTCTTGTCAACTTCTTAACCATGATTTCCCTAAAAAGAAATTAGTGGAGCATTGCACTGATCAGTTTAAAGAATACAAAATATTGGTTAGAACATATCATAAAAAATGATGATGCATATTGTTTATATTGTTACTTATTTAAGCAAGATTTTGGTAACTAAACAAGAGATCAATAAATTAATGATTACTTTATTGTGTGTATTGAAAAAGATGTAAATGATAGCATTAATAATGAAGCTATCATATAGCAATTCCAAATATGAAAAACTCATAGAAGAAAATTTTAAAACTTTATGTATTTGAGATTTTTTTTTAATGTTAATATATTCAAGTTTTATTTTTATTAAATTTTGTTTAATTTAAGTTTTTAATAACTACCCTAAAAAAATTCTTGAAGCCATCACTGCGGCTCACCACTAGTGACAAAAAGTGGATCCCACATATAATTACCTCCTTGCTAATGACACAACTTAATGATACCTAACAGAAGGATTTATATATGATTAGATCTTAACTAATTGGATTGGGATCTGATGTAATACCAAGGGTAACCCGATAAGCAACTTTCAATCTCAACCATTAAATAAAAAATTAAAAATAAGTATAAATTTGAAGTAAAAAAGTTTAAAATTAAAAAAATAAAATAAAATAAAAAAAATTGTGAAGGAAATGGGGTAATTGCATGGTGTAATTGTACAAGATCTCGATCCCAACTACTTTAATTAGCCAAAAAAGACACTCAACTACTTTGAATTTTGAAGTAGATATCTGTACCATTAAGGATTTATATAGGATCACGCCCTCAACTATTTTATTCAATTGAAAAGGCCTTCAAATACTTTGAATTTTCGAGATAGATATTTGTAATTCTCCGTAAATAATAAAAGAACAAAGGATTGAAGTATTATTCATAACTAGTCACAGATCCACCCGATACGTGGGAATAGATAATCATTTTGTAAATTTAATGTAATGTATAATTTGTTCTCTCTAATTTGTTGAAGATAATTTTGTTCTCCCTAAAAATTAGACAATTTTTAAAATTATTTTTCATCTTTCTATATCTATGACTACCAATATATCATTCTATTATTTGGTGTGTTTTATTGATATTATTCCTGTATAAGGTGATACATATTCTTCAAAATTATGTTATAATATGCTGTGTATTTTTCTTTTTCAGCTAAACTTTTTAAATTTCAAATAAATTATTCAAATTTTTCATTCTCTTAAAGGAGATTCTCATGATAATCAAAATTCATAACAAACTTATACTGAATATGTATAATTTATTCCCTAAATTTTATTATAATTTTTCATCCTAAAAATTAAAAAATTTCAAAAATTAATTTCCATCACTTTATTTTTAATAATATATAATTTTTATGTTTTCAATCTTGGAAGCAAATTAGACCAAAGTGAGCGAAGTAAATCAAATGGACCGAAATGGAGCATATAAACCGAAGTGGACTAGGCATGACTAATTTGATATGTTTCCTAATTTTTTTCTTTACCAATAAATTTTTTAAGTTTCCAAATATATTATTCAAATTTCTCATTTTCTTAAAGAGAATTATCATGATAATTGTGGGAGGACGAGAATCCAAGGACAAGGGCAAGTGAGAGAAATCCAGTGTCAAAAGAATAGACCTCAGAAGGCACTAGCAGAAAGCCATTGGGAAAGATATAAGCAACTTATCAAAAGCACAGGAAGACTACAATGCTCAAGACCTCGAGGATACTAACGTGTCCTTGGAAGGGCCAAGGACCAGTTTAAAGACCATCGCTCATAAACCGAGGAAGATAAGGAAGATTTGTTGTCAAGCAAAGAAGGGAAGAATGCAGATAAAACATCCATCACCTACACATTCAATACTCTGAACCCACTTAGCTGGCCACATTAATGAGGAAATGGCCCCTAAACAGTGTCATTACAGCTCATAGCCTGGTGTAGGAACCTTCTAGTGAAGTCTTGATGGGACAAGTTTCAAGGGAAATGAACCCAAACCCTCCAAGTGGAAGGCTAATGATGCGAACCTCAATTGACATGCTTTGAGACCCAACAAACAATATTGGAATACTTGCCCAAGAAAGCTAAAATTCATATTTTTGATAGAAAACCTCGACCCAACGTCTATAAATGAAACATGAACCAAAGGTATAAAGTAACAAACCTCGACCCAATGATTATAATTAAATCATGAACTGAAGGTATTAAATTTGAACACTACAAGAATGAATCCTTGATAAGTTCACAAGTTCTTTGAAGAACCAACAGAAGAAGCAACCTCACGTTTTTACTTGATTTTTCATTCAAAAATCCATCCCCGAGTACAGTGAGTGCATGCTATTTATAAAACATAGCTAAAAAAGGACTAAATAATAGAAGCCTATAATTAAGGTTGATTTGGTCTGAAATTAGTAGCTCCTCCATGCCAAAAATAGACAAAATTGGGCAAGGAAATCATGCCTAAGGGAGGCAAGTCAGTCAACCAATTAATTGGCATGAAACTGGAAAGTCAATCAACCATTAATCCACACCATTGCTACGGAAATTACGCCCAATTAAGCAAGATCAACCCTATCAATAGCTTGGATTAAATTGATTACGCCTTCAACTTCCTTTGGGCCAAGCTTGGAATGCCCCATTTTAGAATCAGCCCAAATCTCTTAAATAAGCCCATTAAGTGCTTCTTTGATCTTCTTGGATCTTGCACTAGTAATAGGCCCAACTGGAACATGCAATGGATCCTTTAATGGTTATTGTTGATTCTCATCACTCCCTCTCTCTTCAAAAGGATTCGTCCTCAAATCGTTTCCTACATCAAAAAGAGAAAGATCAAAAACATTAAATATAGCACTAATATTATACTCGCTTGGAAGATCCAACTTGTATTCATTATCGTTGATTCTCGCAAGAACTTGAAATGGACCATCCCCTCTAGAATGTAGCTTGGACCGCCTATGGGCTGGAAATCTTTCCTTTCTCATAAGCACCCAAATCCAATCACCCAGTTCAAAGATGGCTTGTCGACGGCCGTTGTTGGGTTTGGCCGCATATTGCTCATTTTTCTTTTCTATGTCTTGCCATACACTTTCATGGAGTTTCTCCACCATCTCAGCCTTCTTTTGACCATCCAAACTAGTCTTTTCATTAACTAGCAAAGGTAGCAAATCCAAAGGAGTTAGTGGATTAAAACCATAAACAATCTCAAATAATAAAAAATTAGTAGCAGAATGAACACTCCGATTAAATGCAAACTCAATGAATGGCAAACAATCCTCCTAATTTTTCAAGTTCTTCCAAAGTATAGTACGCAACAAAGTAGATAAAGTTCTATTCACTACCTCGATTTGTCCATTTGTTTGGGTGTGACAAGTAGGTGAAAACAATAATTTAGTCCCCAACTTTCCCCACAAGACTTTCCAAAAATAACTAAGGAACTTAACATCACAATCAAACAAAATACTCCTAGGAACACCATGGAGTTGTACTATCTTTCTAAAGAATAAATCAGCGATATGGGTTGCATCATCGGTTATATGACAAGATATGAAATGTGTCATCTTAGAAAACCTATCAACAACCACAAAAATCAAATCCCTACCTTTCCTTGACCTAGGCAGGCCTAAAACAAAATCTATAGAAATATCGACCCAAGGCATACTAGGTACGAGCAAAGGAGTGTATAATCCCCGTGGTAAGACTCTAGATTTGGCCTGCCTTAGGTCAATATATGAACACTCTGATTATATGCAAACTCAATGAATGGCAAACAATCCTCCTAATTTTTCAAGTTCTTCCAAAGTATAGTATGCAACAAAGTAGATAAAGTTCTATTCATTATCTTGGTTTGTCCATTTGTTTGGGTGTGACAAGTAGTTGAAAACAATAATTTAGTCCCCAACTTTCCCCACAAGACTTTCCAAAAATAGCTAAAGAACGTAATATCACAATCGGACACCATACTCCTAGGAACACCATGGAGTCGTATTATCTTTTTAAATAATAAATCAGTGATGTGGGTTGCGTCATCGGTTATATAACAAGATATGAAATGTGTCATCTTAGAAAACCTATCAACAACCACAAAAATCGAATCTCTACCTTTCCTTGACTTAGGCAGGCCTAAAACAAAATCTATAGAAATATTGACCTAAGGCACACTAGGTACGAGCAGAGGAGTGTATAATCCCCGTGGTAAGACTCTAGATTTGGCCTGCCTATAGGTAACACATCTAATACAAACTCTTTCCACATCACGTTTCATCTTTGGCCAAAAAAAATGTTTATGCAACACATCTAAATTCTTTCTTACACCAAAATGACCCATTAAACCATCTTCACGTGCTTCACGCACAAGCAACTCACGCACAGAACTATTAGGCACACAAAGTCTATTCTCTCTAAACAAGTACTCATTTAGTCTATAGAACTTTCCAAACGCTGCCTTCTCACATGCTTCATATACACTAGCAAAGTCATCATCATTAGCATACAATTCCTTAACATATTCAAATTCTAATAACTTTGCATTTAAAGTAGAGACAAGGGTGTACCTTCTTGATAATGCATAAGCCACAATATTTTCCTTACCTTGTTTGTATTTAATTACATAAGGGAATGTCTCAATGAATTATACCCACTTGGCATATCTTCTATTCAACTTACCTTGTCCTTTCAAGTGCTTCAAAGACTCATGGTCGATATGAATGACAAATTCTTTCCAAAGGTAATGTTGCCAAGTCTCTAATGCTCTCACCAATGCATAAAGGTCCTTGTCATATGTCAGGTAGCTTAAAGCTGCCCCATTTAGCTTTTCATTGAAATAGGTTATAGGCCACTTCTCCCGCATCCTATTCCTAAGGCATCACACTCAATTCCAAAAGTTTTCAAAAAATTAGGTAATGCTAATAGAGCATCACATAACCTTTCTTTAATCTCAATAAATGCACGATCTTGCTCACTATCCCATTTAAAACCCACAGATTTTTTAACAATTGATGTGAGTGGTGTAGCTAGCATACTGAAATCTCTGACAAATCGTGCCGATAAAAACTAGTCAAATCATGAAAACTTTTTACCTTCGTGATTGACTTAAGTGAGGGCCATCCCTTGATAGCCTTCACCTTTTTCCCATCCACCTCAATTCCTTTTGCACTAACAACAAAACCAAGAAACACAACTTTGTCCATGTAAAAGGCACATCTCTTTAAATTGGCATATAGTTTTTCTTTTTTCAAAACATCAAGTACACAATACAAACGATTGATATGCTCATCTAAGTTCTTGCTATATACCAAAATATCATCAAAATAGACCACAACAAATCTACCTGGAAATGCATGCAATGCATGATTCATTAACCTCATGAATGTATTTGGAGCATTAGTTAGACCAAAAGGCACTACCAACTACTCATACAATCCATAATCCATTTTTAAATTTTATGCGTTTTTCATTCATCACCCTCTTTCATCCTAATTAGGGATGGCAACGGGCCGAGTTCGGGCCGGGTCTTTGCATACCTGGACCTGATCAAGGGCCAAGACCTGCGACCTAGACCTGGCCCGATTATTAGTCGGTTTTTTTTTTTTTTTTTTTTTTTTTTTTTTTCGGGGCTCGGACCCGCCTCGCTGAGCCCCGTGGCCCCCATTTAACTGCTTGGGCCCAAATTTGGCCCAACCAATTTTTTATTTTTTTATTTTAAGCCCATTAAGATTTTTTTGCCAGATTCAAGCCATTCAAGGCATTATTGGGCAGCCAATTCAAGCCTATTAAGATTTTTGGCATTTTTTGTATTAAGATTTTTGGCATATGCAGCCAAATCAATCCAAATTATAGGTTAATCATAAATCAATATATCACATGTTAATTATACATCTATAAATCAATAAATCATAACTAAAATCACCAACTAAACATAAAAATAAAATAAATCCAATAAGTCCAAGAACTAAGTATCACCAAATCCAACAAGTTCAAGAAATTAAAAATAAAAAGTTACAAAACAAATCCCACAAGTCTAAGAGATTACAAAATGTCTTATCTTCCACAAACCAACAAATTAAAAAGGCTAAGAAATTACAAAAGGTTAAAAAGGCTTAGAATAATTACAAACCAACAAATTAATCTAACAAGTTTAAGAAATTAAAAAGGCTACTAAATTAATACAAAATGTCTAATCATCCACAATTGTGACATAACTCCCATCCTCTTCATTAGGCTTCCCATCATCAAGAATTGATTGACAGACATAGTTGAAGAACCTACAACAACAATGAATTAAAGAATGGAATAAAATTCATCAAATTGTAACTAGCAAATAAAAAAATACAATTTTGATTTTATAAATAGAAATTAGACAATTGCTAACCGTTGATTTCACTCTATAACCAATTCTGAGCACACATCATTGCCTCTATAGTCTTGTGATGTAGCCTACTACAGTGTGGACTTAAAAGTCTTCCACTAGTGCTAAAGGCTGATTCTAAAGCAACAATTGTGACAAGAATGGCTAAAATATCTCTTGCAATCCTTTATAAAGTAAGATACTTGAGACCATTACTTTTCCACCATCCCAAAATATCAAAATCTTCACTCCTCTTCAACACTCCCTCATCAATGAAACGATTAAATTCCATTCTAGCACTCCCATGTTTCTTTGAACTATTTGAACTATTGTTCACAAACAAATCAAAAGATGATATTGCCCCACTCAACCTAAATTTCATTTGTGCCACAGGGCTTGAAGTATTTGCAAAACTTCCTTCATTATCTACAGAAGACTCATTTATATCTCCATACTCATCAAGCAAATAATAATAAAGATTCTTAATTTTTTCAATCTCCAAATCAGAATTATCACCATAAATGTTAAGATAATAAAATTCTAATAACTTTATCTTATATCTTGGATCTAAGATAGCAGCAATAGCCATAACAACACTAACATTAGCCCAATAAGAATTAAATTTAGCAAGCATGCTTTCTGCCATCGTACTTATCATCTCATTTGAAGACACACTCCATTCATTTAACGCAATTTTCAACTCACACACCAAATTAAAATACATATTAGTTGTGGGGTACTTACAAACCAGAGAAAAACTCAGTCTCACTATGAAAGAATTCCAACCTCCCACAAATATCTTTGGCTAACTCCCAATCATAATCATATGGTAAACAAGTATAAGATATTTCACGTTTAGCCAAATGTGAGAAAACATCTTTATAAATCAATGCAGTAGAAAGCATTAAGTAAATTGAATTCCAACGAGTTTTACAATCTAAGACTAACTCTTTGGTGCATTGAACACGCAATTGACGTGCATTTTCTTCAAATTTCTGCCTTCTTTTGGATGATCCAGTCCAATAAATCATACTATCATGAATCCTTTCAATACCATCACCGATAATAGACAACCCATCTTGAACAATCAAATTCAAAATATGTGCAGCACACCTCATATGCAACATAAACCCACCCAACATAAGAGAACTAGTATCAAGCTTATTCAAAAGAAGTCTTATCATGACATTATTAGTACTACAATTATCAAAAGTTATTGTGGACAACTTCCTATCAATGTTCCACTCTAAAAAACAATCAACAAGGACTTTAGCATGGACATCTTTCGTGTGTGGAGAAGAAACATAAACAAATCTAGAAAAATAATATGAATAATTATAACATAACTCAATAAACATTCTAAATGCAAAGTTTTTAACATTCAATTTATAGATAAAAAAATTACCTTAAAATCCGACTTTGCAACGTCCAAGTATGATTAATAAAATGAGCGGTAATGACCATAAATCCTCTCTTTTTGTTACTTGAAGTCCACATATCAATTGTAATTGCCATCCTACTTTCATTCTTGTCCATCATCTTCAAAGTTTTCTCCCTCTCATTATCATAGATTTTAAGAATGTCACTCTTCAAAGTATTTCTTGTGACAAGTTTAAACATAGGTTGAAGATCAACCACAAATTCTTTAAACCCAATATGGTCAACCATTGAAAGGGGATATTCTTGTAGGATGACTATACGAGCAAGCTTATTCCTCACTCTAACTTGATCAAATTGGTAAGTATTCAAACTCATGGTTCCATCCACCTTATTTTGTTGTTTAATTAAGACTTGTTGTCGCATATCCCTTATATCTTTAAATTTCATCTATGGACATCTTGCTAAATGATTACGCAAATGAGTTGTACCTTGGCTAGACTCACCCAAGTAAAGTTTGTTACAATGATGGCATTAGGCTTTAACTTTTCCATCAATTTTCTTCCTTGTAAAATGAGACCAAACATCCGAGGTAGTCTTTCTTTTTCTACTTGTATCCAGGTCCTCATTTGTAGGCTCTTGCTCTCCCTCTGTCCCTTCTTGTTCCTCTACCTCTAAGTCTTCTCTCACTAAGTCCACCGTCTGGGATTTTGGATTCCTAATTGGTTCAGAAGTTTGGGAGTTAGAATCAAAACAAATTATCACAAATTTATTATTACACATACTCATTGGTTAATAGGCACAAATTCATAATTACACAAATTCACAAATTCTATCAATGCAATCATAATTAAACATGATTAACTACAAATTCAAACACTTACTCGTTGTTTAATGGTGATCCTGAGGGTGAGCTGTCAGGCGACAATGGCGAGGGTGATCGTGAAAATGGCAAAGGAGACCGCATAGTCGGCAAGGGACAACGTCCGATTCTCAAGGGAGAGCCACTTGGCGAGGAAGAACTAGATTTGTTTGTGTCTGTGTTTGTGTCTTCCATCTCCATTTTAGGATTTGCATTCCCAACAAAGACAAAAAACAAACAATTTCTTCCATTAAACAAACTATGCAGAAATGAAGAAGACACCAAAGTTATCACATGAAACAAGCGTAATGATCAAAGATAATTTAAGGTTGTAGGTTGTTTCCTTAAAGATTATATGCATTAAGAAATAGGTATTATATACTCTGTTCCATGTTTATTAGTTCCATGTTAACAAAATCATTTCTTAAGAAAAGAAATCAATCTATCTATAGGAGTTTAAGATGCATTTACCAACTGTCCCAGTTACTTTTTTTTTTTTTTTTTTTTTTATACATGTTATACTAGAAAACAATATATTGAAAAAGAAAACAATCAATAAATGAGAAACTAATAAATCTATAATAAGGATTTACTTTTCACCAAAGCAAGATGATAGACATTAAAGTGTCATATAAGCTTTTTCTCAACAAAAAAAAAAAAGTATTATATAAGCTAAAATTTTCCTCGTTATGGAAAAATGTTGTGTGCACAACAACAATTGTTACTTTTATTTGGGGATTACTATGTGTGTGACGTATGTGTAAGTCAAGACTAACAAACACACAATAGGTGCAAGAAAAAAAAGATGAAGAACTTTGTGGTATGCCCGTTAGATCTAGTCAATATGAGATTAATATTAAACTAATAAACAAATAAAAAATAACATATTAAGCCTACAAAATTATAAACCAAACTGAAACATCAAAGAAGACCCAAAAAAGAAACTTCAACATAGTCCTTAATTGAACCCCAGGATAACAAGAATCAATCTTAAATTTCAATGACCACAAACAAACTAGAATCTACAATGATACAACCAATACACCTCAAAAAAACTGAATCAATCAATCAATCCATGACCCCACTGGTACAAAACAAAGCATCCAATTTTTGTACACTTAACCTATGAATTTACATAAAATAAGAGACCCGAAAAAACAACAACAACAACAACAAAAAAGGAAAATGAAAGAAGAAGACGGTAAGAGCACAAACCGGATGGGTCTTCCAAGGAGATCGAAACAGAGAAAAATGAGCCGAGGGAGAGGGAGTGAGGGAGTGTCGGTTAACAACAACAACAACAACATTACAAAAAAAAAAAAAAAAAAAAAAAAAAAAGAAGAAGACGGTGAGAGCACAAACTTGATGGAGATCGAAATAGAGCAAAATGAGCTGTCGGTCAACAACAACAACAAAAAAAAAAAATAAATAAATAAAGAAAATGAAAGAAGAAGACGGTGAGAGCATAAACCTGATGGAGATGAGTTGAGGGAGAGGGAGTGTCGGACCAGTAGGTCAACAACAACAACAAAAAAAAAAAAAAATGAAAAATGAAAGAAGAAGACAGTGAGAGCACAAACCTGATGGAGATGAGTTGAGGGAGAGGGAGTGTCGGACTGTCGATCAACAACAACAACAACATTAAAAAAATAAAAATAAAAACTTTGTGGTGAGAGCACAAACCTGATGGAGATGAGCTAAGGGAGAGGGAGTATCGGTCGGAGTGAGGGAGTGAGGGATGTTGAAGAAAATTGAAATGAGGGAGAGGGATTACCGGATTAGGGATTTAGGGTTAGATTATAGGTTTATATATATATATATATATATATATATATATAAAGGGTATTTTTGTAATTTAGGGTACCGGGTTTTTAAACGGGCCGAGTTTCAGGTCGGGTCTCGGGTTTTTTTGATAAAATCTGGACTCGACCCAAACCCGCTTCGGGTTTTTTTTAGACCCATACCCGACCCTATTCCAAATCAGACCGGGTAAAACCTGGCTCATTAGGGTCGGGCCGGGTTGGGTACCCTCGTGTCGAGCAAAAATTGCCATCCCTAATCCTAATTTGATGATACTTACTTTTCAAATCAATTTTTGTGAAAATACATAACCCATGCAATTCATCCAACATGTCATCTAGCCTAGGGATGGGATGTTTATACTTTACCATAATGTTGTTGATAGCCCTACAATCAACACACATTCTCCAAGTTCCATCCTTCTTAGGCATAAGTAGCACTGACACCGCGCACGCACCCATGCTTTCTCTCATGTGTCCTTTGGTCAACAACTCCTCAACTTGCCTTTGAAGTTCCGTTGTCTCCTCCGAGTTACTCCTATAGGCTAGTCGGTTAGGAATTGTCGCACCTAACACAAAATCAATTTGATACTCTATTCTTCTAATAGGTGGCAATCCACTAGGCACATCGTTAGGAAACACGTCCTCATATTCTTGCAATAAAGAGACAACAACACTAGGCAAAGATTCATTAAGTTCGTTAGTATTAAAACATGTCTCTTCGTAGAAGAGTACAAATATAGGCTAGTTTGTATAAAAAGCACTATTGACATCACTCGCCTTAGCATAAAAACTCACATGTCTTTTTCTTTTTTTCTTTTCACTCTCTTTTTTATTTTCACCCTCTTTTTTCCTTTCACTCTCTTTCTCATCATCTTTTTTAAACTCTCGAGTCTCGCAATTTTTTTTCAAGTCATTACTATTGACATCACTTGCCTTAGCATAAAAACTCACTTGTCTTTTTTTTTTTTTTTTTTTTCCCCCTCTCATTTTCTTTTCACTCTCTTTTTTATTTTCACCCTCTTTTTTCCTTTCACTCTCTTTCTCATCATCTTTTTTTTAAACTCTCAGTCTCGCAATTTTTTTCAACTCATTCTCTCTTTTTAATTTCATTTGATCTTCATACACATGTCTTGGTGTCAACAGTACAAGAGTAATGGTTTTATTGTCTTTTACAAAAGAATGCATATTCTTGAACTCGTCATGATTGACCTTCTTGTCAAATTGTCACGGCCTACCCAATAATATGTGACTTGCATGCATTGGAACAATATCACAAAGTACTTCATCATTGTACTTCCCAATTGAAAAAGAAACTAGCACTTGCTTATTTACCTTAACCTCCCCACAATCATTCAGCCACTACAACTTATACAAGCTAGGGTGTTTCAAGGTAGGTAAATCAATTTTTTAACTAAAGTAGTGCTAGCCACATTAGTACAATTTCCCAAATTAATGATCATACTACATACATTGTCGTTGATGTAGCATCTAGTATGAAAAATGTTCTCCCTTTATTATTTCATGTCATCCTCTTTGACTTGGGCACTTAAAGCATGCCTAGCCACAAGTGACTCACCCTTCACCGGATACTCTAAATCATCGTCACAAGCATCCTTAGGCAATGACAATTTGTCATCATCGCTCTCGCTTTTGATTTATACCTTTCCATCAACACATGTGATCATGGTCCTCTTATTTGGGCATTGTAAAGCTATGTGACTACTCTCAAACTACAAAAACACTTAATATCACGATTACAAGTTTGGGATTCTTTTTTACCTTTGTTGACATCGGAAACTTCATCTCTCCTTTTTGGTGGTTCGACTTTGGACTTAAAAAAAGCCCTTTTGTCTTTCCTTCCATTTGACCTCTATAAAGTAGAGAAGCCCGGATTTTGAAATGATCGAGTTCCTTTCCTTTTAAGCTGCCGTTCCACCTTTATTGCCATGTGCACCATGTCCTCCAACTCCACATAGTGTTGCAACTCCACCACGTTAGCAATGTCCCAATTCAGCCCATTCAAAAACCTCGCCATGATAGCTTCTCTATCCTCCTCTACATTAGCCAGAATCATGTCGATCTTCATCTCCTTGTAGTAGTAATCCATGATCCTATAGCCTTAAGTAAGACTCTGTAATTTCTGATACAAGTCCCTACAGTAGTGACTAGGGACAAACCACCTTCTCATGTTTGCCTTCATTTCCTCCCATGTCTCAATAGGCCTTTCATGGTTTCTCCTCCTGTTCATCACAAGTTGATCCCACCATTTGATAGCATAGTTAGTAAACTCAATGATAGCAAGTTTTACCTTTTGCTCCTCGAAGAAACTGTGGCACTCAAAAATCAACTCCACCTTCTTCTCCCACTCCAAGTACGCTTTAGGATTGTTTTTCCCATGGAACAACGATATCTTCATTTTTATATTTCCTAGGTTTTTGTCAATCTCATCTTTCCATCTCTGATTTCTTCAAAAACCTCTACCATGCCTTTTTCCCTTTGGCACAAACATTCCCTCATGAAGCTTGATCCTCTTCACCTTCGAACTCATCCTCATGGTCGTCATCAGAATCATCCACATGAGCACGCCTTTCTTGCCTTCTAGCATTTGGGACTCTTTGGGGATGCTTCTCATGCAAAGTATCAATAACAATATCTTGCCTATCCATCCGATCCCGAATCTCATTAAACACCACATTCATGGGTTCAAATTATTGTTGCATAGCTTGCAGCATGAAGAATGACTCCTCCCCTCCTTCTTTGTTTGATGTGTCGCCCCTGGAAGACATATTTTTAAAACTATAAAGAAATGTTAGAACTAATTCCTCACAACACTCTCTCAAGTGTTTGCACTCAAATTATGTCACTCGCACTCGTGTTTCACTCTTAAATTGGCTTTTCCCCAATGTTAGTCTCACTCGTGTTCCACTCGTAGCTTCCCCTTTTCAATTCTTTATTAAACTAAGAAACTTGATCAAGAAATTCAACTTGTAGTATTTAACTAATACCAACGGCAAGAAAATATTATAGAGAGAAGGAAAAAAAAAAACACACAAATCAAAAGGAAGAGGACAATATTTTGGTTTGAGAGAACTGAAACTACAAACAATATTTTTCTTTTCTTTTCTAACTTTTTTTTTTCTAAACTTGGTGTACGATTTTAACTTGGTGCACAATACAAAACAAGAACAAGGAATAATGAACATAAACGGAATAAGATAGGATGATAACAAGAAGCAAAAGATAAAAGGATAGTTAACTTGATTTTAGAGCCTGGGCTCTAATACCAAATGATGCGAACCTCAATCGACACGCTTTGAGACCCAACAAACAATATTGGAATATTTGCCCAAGAAAGCTAAAATTTAGATTTTTGATAGAAAACCCGACCCAATCTTTATAAATGAAATGCAAACCAAATGTATAAAGTAACAGATCTCAACCCAATGATTATAATTGAATCACAAACTGAAGGTATCAAATCTGAACGCCTCAAGGAAGAATCCTTGATAAGTTCACAAGTTCTTTGAAGAACCAATAGAAGAAGCAACCTCATGTTTTTGCTTGATTTTTCATTCAAAAATTCGTCCTTGATAACAATGAGTGCATGCTATTTATAAAATATAGCTAAAAAAGGACTAAATAATAGAAGCCTAAAATTAAGGTTGATTTGATTTGAAATTAGCAGCTCCTCCATGCCAAAAATAGATAGAATTGGGCAAGAAAATCATGCTTAAGGAAGGCAAGTCAGTCAGCCAATTAATTGGTATGAAATTGGAAAGTCAATTAGCCATTAATCCACACCATTGCTACGAAAGTTATGCCGAATTAAGCAAGATCAGCCCTACTAATAGCTTGGATTAAGTTTATTAGGCCTTCATCTTCCTTTGGGCCAAGCTTGGAATGCTCGTTTTAGAATTAGCCTAAATCTCTTGAATCAACCCATTAAGTGTTTCTTTGATCTTTTTGGATCTTGGTCTAGTAATAGGCCCAATTGAAACATGCAATCTTTAATGGTGCTTGTTGATTCTCATCGCCTAAGATACAACCTGGGAGACTATTCAAGGCAGAGAAACCTCCGTGAAAGGAGGATGAAAACATCTAAGAGCAAAGAGGTATAGAAATTTATGATTGTAATTAAAGAACAAGTGTAATCGGTATACCGGACCAAACCTGAGGAACATAATATAAGCCATCCGAGGCTATCTCTAACCAACCCTCATGTCACATAATTATACTTAACATTAATCCTTTCAATTCCAGTTAGTTCAGTCCATCTAAACAAGGGTATTAAAGGTTGATTGGCATCCCACCTCTACAAATTAATTGAGTGAGGATAAAAGTAAGTTTGACTTATTTTTTGCCCGCCACAATAATCAAAATTCATCCCAAAATTACACTCAATATTACTCAAATAATTAATAGGCATATTCAAATGCATAGCCAAGATTGTATTTTGATATATATTCATATTCTCACTTCCAAAATGACTAAATATTAACTCAAACAAAAATTAAACCGAAAATACACAACACCAAAAAGTATTAACCCAAAATAGAGTTATAAGAAACACAATGATTCATCAACCTAAATTAGGGTTGCAAGAAAGAATGATAAACCAAATATATATATTAATCAAGAACTTAAAAGGTGAAGCATAAAAATATCATTTCCTATATAATATATATTAATAGAATTTTGTACATAAGCTATGTTAGAAATTTGACAAATTTTCTAAAATCCAAACTTTCTCTCCCTAATATCAAAACATAGAAAACATATATAAAAAATGTATAAGCCAATGAAAAAAATGAAATAATTACTTTAATTTGACATACATGTTAAGAATATAAATAACATGAAATTCAACAGTTTGATTTTGAAAATTCACACACAAATAAATTATATTTCTATTATGTTAAAAAAAATTATATTTATGAATTATAAGTTTATGATTTTATATGGCTTCTAAAAGCATTCACATCAAAACTCTTAAAATTGCTAAATTGCTATTTTAGCACCAAAAGGACTAAAAAAACCCATTGCATCAAAGTTGCTAAATCTAAAAACATTTACCTTCTACTTCTAGCTATAGTAAATAGCTATTTTTATAGTAGTTTAAAGTATTAGCATTGATGGAGTTAAAAATTTTAGTTTTAACCTCTCAAAAATTCATTTTATCTATTTCATTACACTACTTTATAACACACCCAAGATCAATGATTATATTTTTTTTACCACTTCAATTAAAATAATATATAAAGAGCTCATTAAAAAAAAAAAAAAAAAAAAAATCCACCACAAAAACTCTAGCAACCAACCACCTCCACCTCCACCACCACTACTCCACCAGACACAACCACCACTTTGACAACCACAACTCACTACCAAAAAAAAAAAAAAAAAACAAACAAACAAACACTAAGCCACCACCACAACCATATCAAGAGGAGAGAGAAGAGCTTGACACAGAGAGAGAGAGAGAGAGAGAGAGAGAGAGAGAGAGAGAGAGAGAGAGAGAGAGAGAGAGAAAAAAAAAAAAAAAAAAAAAAAGACCATCTATATACAACAACTTTGTAGCTAGATCAAGCAAAATAAAAAGAAGACAAGAAAATCAAGCCCCACAACCCCACTGTGAGAAGATAAGAAATCACCGTTGCGAAGTAAGAAAACAATCCTAGTTTCGAAAAATCTCAGTATTCAAAGGAAAACAACAAACCCATCTCTACCGTTACTCTATCACAAACTTCTTCCAATTCAGACAAACCACTAAAAACTCTTTGCAAGAAAATTAAAACCCCACAATTAAAAAAAAAAAATTAATTAATTAATAAAAAACAAAGAAAATGGAGAGAGAAGAACCACCATTTCTCTCATCATCTTCAACGTTTGCAATCAGATCATTAATTACTTATACTTAATAAAATAAAACATGATTTGAGAATATAGCTGAAGTTTAGGATGTGATTGTCAAAACTACTAATTAAATACCAATTTGTTATATTTTTCATTAGGTATTTGTTCTTATTCTTTGGGAGTAATTGTGATTGTTAATAGTAAAGAAAAACATTTAAGCTCAATAATCAATGTCAATGCTAGGTGTAAAATTTTATGACACAATTTTAGAAGGAAATTGATTTATCTATAAGCACTTTACAAATTTCATCAAAGAACTTCTGCTTTATCTTCTTTTACATTTTTTAGTTAACTGGAAAATTATTTTCCCCTTCTTTTGAAGGCATATGCAGATACCAAACTCATGAAAATATATGCATTTGAAATAACATCTGGGAGAAAAAGTGGATATGTTACCTGAGGTATGTGAAACACTATGCTCAGAGGCCAAGTATCTTTTCCATTGTAATTGATTTCTTTACTTTAAGAAGTTCTATGCTTTTGCCACCATCATAATCATAATCTTTGTCTCCTCCTTAATTAACATGTCATCTATATTATTTCTATCAATGTTATATCACGTCTTCAACCTCTTTCATTTCTTTGACTTGAATCAAGTCTGTGAAGTAGTAAGAGAGGTAAGATTGTTTTGGTTGAATTAGAGGCCAACCAAGCCTCCAAGAAGCGTGGAAAGAATAGGGTAGTTTCTGGTTAATTCTTCAATGATTATTACTGAGGCCTCAAAGCCAGTCTGATTGTACAGTACAGTTATGCGCTAACAGAATCCTAACTACTCGTAACTACCACTATTAAATAGATGTGTGGCAGTAACTCAATGGCGGTGGTTCCCCTTTGCACGCGTGTCACTATGGATTCCTAACATTTTACGTTCCCCTTTAAAGAACCTTGTCCACAAGGTGAGGAAACTTTTGTTTGTAGGCATGCAAATTCTCCCCAGTAGCATTCTCAAGAGCACAGCCTTGCCACTGAACTAAGACCTCCGTGATGGTCCTATTTCTGAGCTGGTGCACCCTTTCCTGTAAAATAGCTATTGGTTCAGGGGTGACAATGCTGGTAGGGTGATCATAGGAGATACACCTTGACCCTTCTTCTTGAAACAGGAAACATGGTACACAGGATGAATTCTGGAATCAGGAGGGAGGTTCAACTTGTAAGCTGCTTCTCCCACCTACTGCAGGACTTGAAAAGGCCCAAAATGCCTTGGAAAGAGCTTATTGGAGGCTCTAAGACCCATGGACTGTTGTTTATATGGTTGCAACCTTAAGTAAACCCAATCCCCTATCTGAAATGACCTTGCAGATCTATGCTTGTCAGTCTGCTGTTTCATAATTTGTTGAGCCAACATCAGAGTCTGTTTTAGCAAAGATAGTATTTGTTTCCTAGATCACAAATAAGAATCAAAAGCTTCAACTTTGGAAGTGCCAAGGACATGGTCAAGCCGTCTAGGTGGAGGAGTTCCATACAAAGCCTCAAAGGGTGTGAATCTTGTGGCTGTGTGATAATTGGTATTGAGCCAAAATCCACACAGGCAACCACTCAACCCACTCCTGAGGTCTATCTCCAGCAAATGACCTTAAATAATGTTCAAGGCTCTTATTTACCACCTCTGTCTGCCCATCAGTTTGAGGAAGATATGCAGAAAACATAACAAGCTGCACTCCGTGCTATGTCATCAGTTCTAACCAAAAGGCTGAGGTGAAGCTTGGATCTCTGTCACTAATTATGGAAGTAGGCATCCCGTGCAGCTTTAGGACATGCTGAACATAGAGAGCAGCCACCTTAGAGGCAGTATAAGGGTGAGACAATGCTATGAAATGCACATAATTTGTTAGCCTGTCAACCACTAACACCAACCTTACATCTGTGGGATTTAGGACGACCTTCAACATAGTCCATGCTAAACTCAGCCCATGGTTTGCTAGGAATTGGTAGAGGTTGCAGAAGACCAGCTAGCTACCAAGTTTCTGACTTCATTTTGTTGACACACCTCACATTCCCTTATGTGCCTCTTTAAATCAGCACTCATGCCTTCCCAAAAGAAATCCTGTTTTAGCCTGTGATATGACTTCAAGTACCCAGAATGTCCACCCATGGGACTGTTGTGAATGTGCCGCAGTACCTTAGACTTTAAATTACAAGTAGGTCCCAAATAAATTTGACCCTTGTACTGTAGTAATCCATTCTGCAGTGAATAGTGGTTAACCTTATCCTTCCCTTGGATAATGTCTTGCAACAATTGTCGCATCAATGTATCACTACCATGACTAGTTCTCAATTCTTCAACCCACGTAGGACAAGGAAAGATAGTAGGAATAGCTGAGCTGGTGTACTCTCCAGCTGCTCATTACACATTGACTTCCTGCTCTTCCTGAATGGATTCTTTCCTAGATAGGGTATCTGCAATCCTATTTTCCCTTCCCTTTTATACTCCTCTTTAAAAAGATAGCCTAAGAGCTTTGTAATCCATTTCTGCTGGGCAGGAGTTCCAATTTTCTGCTCTAACAGATACTTACGGCTCTGTTGAACAGTTTTGATCACAAATTTCGAACTGCAGTGACTAGGGCCAAAACTTCTTTCTCATTAGTAGACAGATACAAACCCCTACTTGACTATGTAAGGAAATCAGCCTCCAATCTTGCATCAAGACAGCCCCAATACCAATCCCAGATGCATCACATTCAGTAAGAAAGGTTTTAGAAAAGTCTGGGAGAGCTAAGACAGGAGGAGCAGCCACAATAGATTTCAGCTTTTGAAAAGCTAGATCAGCTTGGTTAGACCAGTGAAAGGCATCTTTCTTAAGGATATTGGTTAAAGGAGCAGCTATGTGCCCATAATTCTGTATAAACTTCCTGTTATACCCAGTCAGACCAAAGAACCCCCTCAAAGCTTTAACAGAAGATGGTGTTGGCCAATCTAACATTGCAGCAGTCTTCTTCGGGTTTGCTTTCACACACTTGGCAGAAACAATATGCACCAAGTATTCAACCTCATGACAGCCAAATGCATATTTACTTCTCTCGGCATAAGCTGGTGCTGAAGCAGTATTCCCTACTGCTTAAGATGTTCATCAAGTTATTTAATAAGCACCAGAAAATTGACCTAATTCGAGATAGTCACCCTCTATAGTGAAATGTTAAGAGAGCGAAAATGCACTAAGCAAGGAATGAGTTAATTCTTCAATATCTCAAATGATGGGTGCATGCACTATTTATAGAACTCAAACTCTCTTCCTAATGGCCACACATGGCTCAGTCCTATTGGCTTACCAATTAAGCATGTGTTCTCACCAATTAACCCATGTGATTATAGTGTTACATGTGCCAATAGCTCTAACTAACTCTATCCTAATCCCAACACGTGTAACTAATTATATAACCCAATCCTACTTGGAATTTAACTACTAATTGAAGGGATGGAACTACAATTATTATGATATTAGGATATTACAATGATTATGGGATTCCTAACAAATCCATTCTCATTGGTGCATTAATTGTTATCCTTTACTCATGGCTAAACCGTCTTAGGTGATTCCCTAATCTTTTCATCAATAAGAGCTACCCTTGTATCTAAATGATTTTTTTATGTCCTGTCTTTTACTATTCTCCACTTATTGATCATAATATTCTCATTTCAACTACATTCATTTTATGAACATGTTGCTTCTTAATAGCCCAACATTTATTTATTGTAAAGCATAACTGCTCTTGTGGTAGTCTTATAAAATTTCTCTTGTAACTTAATAGGTGTTCTATGATCACAAAATACTCTGTGTCCATGTACTACTTCACTTCATCCATCTTACTCCTATCCTATGATTCACATCCTCTTCAATATCTCAATCTATATGGATTATGGATCCAAGAAATCCAAAGCACTAATTCTTGGGCAATTTTTCTTACACAATCAAGTTTTACAATCCCTTTTATCTTTGACTCTACATCAATATTTAACCATCAATTTTTAACCTTTTTGCTAGACTACACTCCACTTACTCTTTAATCCTTACTAATCTGAAAACCTTAGATTCTAAAGTATCCCTCCAAATTTTCAACTTGGCGCTGACTCTACATCTAGTTTCATATGCTAAAAATATATCTACAAAAAGCATACACACCAAGGGACTTCATTCTGAATCAATCTCATTTTGAATTGGTCTAGTAAGCTCATACATGACTAGTGAAAAGGAATATGGACTTGATGTCAATCCTTGATGCGAGTCAATTGTGACAGGAAACTTCATTATACATATCCTTCCAAATACACCCTAAGCAAGACAAAGCTCCTAGCATTTGTAAGTTCCCAGCTGAGAACAAACTAAAGATGCTAGTACTCACATTTTCGCTGCTTAGAGTTCCAGCCTTGAAGTTGGATTAACAAGAGAAAAGAAAAATAACTTGATGCGCTAACTCTGTAACCTGTGCTTGTACTTTTTTTAACCTTCTATTTTGGGATTATATGATTTATCCTATTGTTGCATGAAAAATGCCTTTCTCACATTGAATTCGCTGGAAACTTTTATAAAGAATTCTTTGCTTCTGTATCTTGATGAACTGCAGTTTGCACTTGATAGTGTGAAAAACCACCCTTTCACTGGATGCCTGATATAGTTCTGAAAGGCCTTGGCAGTAAGGATGCGTTGTGAGGTGCTCTGGTTCAATCTTTACCTAATCATGAGCTGTAGACATTAGTGTATTTGTATGCTATACCATATGTACCAAAAAGAAAACTGTAATTTACTAATGAGATATCTGTAATTTATTGTACTATACATAACCAGAGAAGTCCTTCAATTAATGCGCAAATTGTGTTGGGCAATGTGTGCGTATATCATGGTTAAGTAGAGGGTTTTATGCTTTCTCAAAAAGAAAAGAAAAAAGTATAGGGTTTTATGAAGTTCATACAACCTGTTAAAATCATATATAATAACAATTATTATCGGGCTTAATTGCAGATATTGATCATAAATTATGGAGTTATTTGCAATGTATGTCAACTATAAAATTTGACAATCCCCGTCCTAATTTGAGATTAATTTGCAATGCTAGGATGGACACTATTAGGGGTCACCAAATAGCCCTTGATACATGGGCTGGCCTAGTAGTTAGCCCGTTAGCCCAGCCCATTAACCTAATTTGTTGTCCAAAATCCAAAACATTTTCTTTTTTTCTTTTTTTTTTTTTGGGGGTGAGGGATTGAATTTTAGATATTATAAACACTTTTAAGACCACACACCTACCACTAAATACTTGGAGTAATTGTTATATACTATACTCTATATATATATATATATATATATATATGTTTATTTATTTATTAGTGTAGTAGCTTTGATTTTTTTTATTAAAAAAATAAACATTGGTGATTGGACATAATTTTATTGAATCATAGAAAAGGAAAAGAAAAAACTATTTAAAATCTTATTAAAAAAAAGGTTTTGACCTAAACAATTAATAAGTTATAAATTCTTTGATTTTTTTTTTTCTTTAAAAGTTTTTGCTGACTCTTTCGGTATTTCCTTTAAAAATTTTATTTAAAAAAAAATTATCTCCATTAAAAATAAAAATAAGTAATAAAAACACACACACACACTAAGATGACCGTTGCCCTCTGGAAAGAAAGTCCTTCTTTCGTTTGATAAATTCCCATTCTTTCCTTACAATTATAGAAGAAATTCCTTCCCGTCAACAAAAAGAAGAAGAGAAATTCCTTTAATTAATATATATATATATATATATATATATATATCTAAACTTTTCCATTGTAAGAAATTCTTTCCCTTAAGAATTGATAATTGATTCCTTCAATAAATGCCTTTAAAAATGCTTACTATTGAAACAAGAGTCAGTTCTCAATTTTTTATTTTTTATTTTTTATTTTTAAGTATTCTAAAATCTATAAATACCCATCGCATATCTCTCATTTTAGTCACAAAAAATCTCTCAAATTCAAACTCTTCCTAAACTATTTTCAATTTTTCATCTCTTATTATTTTTTCCCTCTTATTGTCATATACTTATACTCTTATAGAATAATAGTATTATATTTTTAACAGTTATATTTATACAAATACAAGAATCAAATTCTTCAAGTTGGAGGATTGAGCTTTCAATTGCATTTGAAAATCAACTTCTTCATATTGGAGTGGAAGCTATTTGTCTCAAATTTCGATTGATTAACATCTTTTCATAACTTTTATTATATACTTGCTATCTCATTATTTGTATACATTATTTTTGTTAGTTTCCAAATTTTCAAAATGACTTAGAAATGATCACATCATACTAGATGATCTAGATGAGCAAATGCAACCTTTTGAGTCAATTGGTTCCCCCACATCCCTAGCTTCCCCTACATCTAATGTACCACGTAATAATAATACTACACTTGGCTCAAATCCAAGTTTTACTAATAAAAAATTAAAAAGTGAAGTTTGCAAATTTTTTGATAGGGTAGAGAGGATAAAATAAGATGGAACAAAAGCTATATGTTGTAAATGCGATGACGCACTGGCTGGCGACCCAAATGTGGAGACTTCTCATTTTAAACGTCTTTATTATGCTAAATAGTTGTAAGCGAAAAAATCAAACGGATATTAACTACATTTATTTACACTAATGCAAATGCAAGTAATGAAGTAGTAGAACATCTTGTTAGAGCTGAACGACCATTTACATTTGTTGAAAAACATGATTTTACTAGAATGGTGCAACGTGGTCTTACACTCTTACTCCACAGTATAAAGGATTTTTGCATTCACTACAAAAAGAGATATTATGAAGAGTTATAAATTTTATAAAGAAAGATTAAAAAGTATTTTGCATGCACATAGTGGTAGATTTTGTTTACCTTCTGGCCTGTGGACATCAAGAAATAAATTAGGTTTTCTCTCTTTAACTATTCATTATATTGATTCTAATTGGAATTTAAATAAAAGAATAATAACATCTTTTATGCTAAATAGTTGTAAGCGAAAAAATCAAACGGATATTAACTACATTTATTTACACTAATGCAAATGCAAGTAATGAAGTAGTAGAACATCTTGTTAGAGCTGAACGACCATTTACATTTGTTGAAAAACATGATTTTACTAGAATGGTGCAACGTGGTCTTACACTCTTACTCCACAAAGATAAAGGATTTTTGCATTCACTACAAAAAGAGATATTATGAAGAGTTATAAATTTTATAAAGAAAGATTAAAAAGTATTTTGCATGCACATAGTGGTAGATTTTGTTTACCTTTTGGCCTGTGGACATCAAGAAATAAATTAGGTTTTCTCTCTTTAACTATTCATTATATTGATTCTAATTGGAATTTAAATAAAAGAATAATAACATTTTAAATTTTGGAATCTCCACACACATTATTTAACATTGCAAATCTTATTGATGAGGAACTTCAATATTGGGGGATTATTGATAAAATATTTTTAACAACACTTGATAAGGCAACAAATAATGATACTGCAGAGATGTTTTTTTAAAAATAAATAAATAAGCTTACCTTTAATTGGTACATTATTTCGAATATGTTTTTGTGCATATATTTTGAATATAATTATTCAAGATGGTTTATCAAATTTATCCTCATCTGTTGAAAAAATAAAAGATATTGTTCATAATATTAATAGTTCTCAAGCAAGATATGAATTGTATATAAAATTTTGTATAGAATTGAATATATATATATATATATATATTGATGTGCCTCATAGGTGGAATGCTACTTATGTTCTTTTAGATTCAGCAAAAAAAATATAAAGATGTGTTAAATTTATATTATTCTCATCTTTCTTAGCATTCACGTTGTCCTCTAGAAAAAATTGGACATGATTGGACGTTAGTAGAACTTGTAAGAGAGTTTTTAAGGATTTTCAATGTGTAAAGTTGTGATTTACAACTATGTTTTATTTTGGTTTTAATTCTGTGTCCAATTTGATTGTAATTCTATTTTATTATTTCCCTGTATTTTTGTGGGATTTAATGTAAGGGTTGTGTGAAAGTTTGGGGAAGAATCAGTGAAGAAGTGGATTTCGTGACTTTCTCGCGATCTGTCTTGCGATTGCTAACCCACAAAATAGGTTACATGAGAAGCACATGCTGGAATTTGAAGAGTCTATGATAGGCTGGATTTTGCGAGTCATTCGTAACTCGAGTCAAGTTGTAAGTGACCCATGAAACTCACTGCCTGATTGCTTTTTTAGTGTAACTTTTCCCATTCTTTACCAACACGATATAAACCCTCGTTACCCACGAAATGTAAGAAGAAGAATGAGTATTTATAGGAAACTTTTGAGAGAGAAACCCTAGCCAAATACTTGAGAGTTAGAGATTGTTTACCCATAATCCTCTAGATCATTTCTCTAAACTTTCCATTTACTCCTACCTCTCCATCTGCACATCCTTAAGAAGTTCATAACCCAAAAACTTACCTCACCCATCTTGAGTGTTGAGAGAAGTTTTGGTGCCTTTGGGAAACATTGGAAGAAGCCATTGAGTGGCGGATGCAATAGGGTAGAATTGCGAGTTCGGATTACTAGTGAGACAGGACTCTGAGAAGTTTGTTGGTAGCAAGAGCTTGGAGGGCTCAAGTACATTCAATAGATTAGGCCTGGAGGGACTTTTTGATATTCGTGTACCCCAACTTATTCACTAGTAAATCGATTTCGGCTTGAAGGGCCGCAAAGAGGTTTTTCGCAAATAATTCAGTTTCCTCTTCGATAACATGTCTCGATGTTATCTTATGTTTGCATCTCTTTTCCCTACACTTTAAGCTTTACTTTTATCACACTTTGTATTTGCTTATGGCTTAGTGTAGTGTTCCGGTTTATTGTGGTTCATTTACTCTTATTTTGCACTTAGATAAGTTAGAGTAAATGCAATTAAGCCGTAATTTAAAATTGAGGGTCTAAACAAGCATTAGTGTTTTCACACTAAATAAGCTTTCACGATGATTCAACAAAAATTCTTTGTTATGTATATTATCCAGCATCTTGTAGAGTTATAATACAATTGACTAACATTAATGCAAAATTTTCAAAATTTTAAGGGCAAACTTTTGGAATATTTGATGAAACATTAGAGTTAATGCGACAAAAATTTGACAAATATTGGGGAGATATGCCTTTGATTTTTGGAATGGCTATTATTCTTGATCCTAGATTTAAAATTGAAGAGTTGAATGTTTTTTTAGAAATAAATTATGATTATGATGTTAAAAAAATTCAAAAGACCATACAATCATTTCAAAATTTAATGACACAATTATTTGATTATTATGGAAATTCTTATAAAAAAATCTGAAATTAGTGCCCAGGCACAAAACACAAGAAGCTCTTTGTCCTCCACTAGTTTTCTAGGTGACCAAGAAGAACAAAATGCTTATAACATAATTAAAATAAGAAGAGAACAATCATCTTCAACTTATATGAATTATAACATTATTTAAATCAACATTTACTTGAAAATGATGAAGAAGGATCATTTGATTTATTAGGTTGGTGGAAAACAAATCAAAGTATCCCGCACTTTCCATTATGGCTCATGAAATATTATTAGTTCCTATTTACATAGTAGCATCAAAAGCACCTTTTTCTCGCAAGTGGTAGAGTTGTATCTGATAAGATATGCCATCTTAGTCCTAAGACTATTGAGGAACTTGTGTGCTTAAAGGATTGGAACTTAGCGTCTATAAGACAACAAGAAGCGGAATTAGCAGATGCATTTGAGCGATTGAAGTTAGAGAGGCCCGGGTGGATGCCTAGAAGTCCACTACATGACTAGCAATCCACCACTTCCAAATAATTATTAGCAATTAGTTATAAAATTTATGTAACAAGTTATTTCAATTTGTTCTTAGATAAAATTATTTGATGTTTCAACATAAATAGATTGGGAATTGCAAATGATAGACAAGTGTGTAGGTGCCAACTTAGTTGGGATGTACACATTTTGTAGTGATGCAACTATTTTCACTCTAATATATTCATGAATATATCAATGTACTTATTTATTCTTATCAATACAAGTTAATCAATCTAATTTTAGTTCCTTTTTAAGAATATTTTTTTAGTGGTTTTTTTAATAGAATCTTTTTAGTAGATTTAATTGTTCAATTGATAATTTGTATTTTGTAATAAAATATAATTATAATTTTTTTGGTTAAATTTTTATAAGCCCATTGAAGCCCCTGTTAAAAATGCTCATAGGTAGCCTATCAAAAGCCCATTAAGCCCACCTCACTAGCACAATCCACTAAAGCCCAAATGGGCAAGGCCATGGTTGGAGTTTTTCCATCCATCCTAGCCTGACCTAGCCCATTAACTAGTCAACGACCCGTTAGGCCCAACCCATTAGGCCCATGGGACAAGTAAAAGCGGGCATTGACGACCCTTAGATGATATCATTCATTAATTTGTTAATTTGGACACTAATTTGGATGTTGTGTTAGGCATTTCAAATTATCTCAAAATAGTTTCTCAAAAAAAAAAAAAAAAAATTATCTCAAAATAAAGGGTTGATTTTAGAAGTTGGAAGTTTCAGGTGCACATTGCAAATATCTTTGAAGTTTTAGGGTGAATACTTGTAATTAACCTTATTTCTCACTCTTTTCTTTTAATATAATACTATAAAAATTATTTTGATTACATGAATGATCAAAGTCTAAATAGTTCTACCTTGATTTAGGTAAATCTCCATCCATATTTGTTCATTTTTATTTTGCTTTTTATACCTAATACCCTTTATTTCTCAACCTCTCTTCTTTAGGCCCAATTCCATTGATTGTCTCCCTTGGGCGTTGCCATATTGCAATAGAAATTTAGTGGTAGGTAGCTTTGGGCTAGTAGTGGGTTCTTGGAGGTTTCCCACAACAATTCTCAAGGCCCAAACTCAACGAACTCCTGAACAAAAGGTTTCCCACAAATTTACAATTCTTTAAAGGTTACTTTTAAAAAGGGTTTACTATTTATTGGGTTTTAGGGTAGGATTTAGGATTTATGGTTTTTTAGGGTTTAAATTATTGTAAAATTTAATATTACTTAGGCACTTATATTTAGTGTTTAGGGTTTATTTATTTATTTATGATTTACAGTTTTTAGGGTGTATGACATCTTAGGATTTCTATTTTTTGTGACACTAGGATTTAGGGTTTAGATTTATGGTTCTTTTAGGGTTTATTGTTTTTGGTGTCTAGGGTTCTTTTAGGGTTACAACTTTTTTAAGGTTTTTTTAAGATTTAGGTTTTCATAGGGTTTATTAATTTATTAAGTTTTGGTATCAAATTCAAGGTTTTGCATTCTTTTTAGTTTTACCAAATTTCTTTAACCAAACTGTGGTCCGCATATCCCTCCCTTATGCTTATTGCCATTCAAGCAAAGCCAAAAAACTTCTTTACTATAAATGAAAACTACTACTCTAAGCACTCCATCTTAGGGAAGATGAGCATGAGCATACATTACCAAGTCTCATGGTCCAATCCTTTTTAGGAATGGATAGAAGGCCCTAAAGACCAAGGAGAAGACACGTAGTTAAGTAGTAATGTCCTACCCACACTACACCAAAACAAAATCTATTACATCAAGTGCTAATACAACAAAGTATCGCATCTACAAGTTAAAATTGTTGCAAAAATAACTTAAAAGTGTTAAATTATTGCATCAACACTAATAAGTTAGAATAACTTATAATTTTCAGTTGCAATAGAAGTTTTAATATATTTGAAAAAATTGTTGCAATAACTTAAAATGAAAAAATTGTTACAATAAATTGATACCAGTTATTTTTGCAATCTATTATAACGAAAATTTTGAATTAATAGCTTATTGCAATGAAGTTATCATTGCAATAATTTAATATTAATTCTTTTGCAATCTATTGCAATGACAAACATGAAACTGTATCGAATATATCACTACAATAACCCGGTATCAATTATTTAATTATCTCATCGCAATGACAAAATGAAGTAATTATTTATTACAATGAATATATCATTGCAATAATTTAATCTAACTTATTTTGGTCAATTATTTGCAATCTATTACAATAAGATTCGTGATGAATGGGTTCTATTAGATCATGTGATGAATTTGGGTTCTTCAAGGTTATTAACCATGGTATCTCAAATGAAATTATTGAAAAGTTAAAGAAGAAGGTTTCAATTTCTTTGGTAAACCAATATTTACAAAACAACAAGCTGGCCTAGGTAATCCTCTTGGCTATCGCCACGTAAACATAGGTTCCCATGAGGATATGGGAGAGTTTGAGTATCTTTTACTTAATGCTCACCCTTACTACATTGCTGAAAAATCCATTACCATCTCTTACGACCCTTCATAATTTAGGTGTTTAATTAATATGTTTTGCACTTACTGTAATATGTATGCAATGGAAGTTGGCAATGGTTACATGTTGTAGAATAATTTTGTTGGCTCTTATATTTGTTTAATTTGTTGGCTTGTATTTATATTTTGTAAAATTCCTCTTTTTATTTTTTGTTACACATTAAATTAATAGTTAAAAATATAGTTTAGTTAAAATAATTTTATTTGATATTAATTCTTTTGCAATCTATTACAATGGCAAATACAAAACTGCAACGAATATATCATTGCAATACCTCGGTATCAATTACTTAACTATTTACTGCAATGACAAAATGAAGTGATTATCTATTACAATGAAATATTCGTGAAATAATAACCTATACCTATAAGAAATTCAAAACAGCAAATTATATAAATATATATATATATATATATATATATATATATATATATCATTGTATCAAAGTTGTCATTAAAATATTTGGTGTTTATTGGAATAAAATTTTTTGTTGCATAAACCTATTATCTCAAATTTTATTGCAACATCATGTATCAACTATTGCAATAACTCTAATGCTATTGCAATGATTGTTTTTGTTGCAATTAACTTCTTCTTTTTTTCTTGTAGTTCCATTTGACACTTATGTACACAAAAAAACAAAAAGAACATTGAGTAAGAAATGTCACCCGATTGGAAGTTTGAAAGTCGAACGGGTTCTATTACATCATGCGATAAATTTGGGTTCCTCATGGTTATTAAACATGGTATCCCAAATGAAATTAATGAAAAAGGTAAAGAAGAAAGTTTCAGTTTCTTTGGTAAACCAATATTTACAAAACAACAAGCCAGCCTAGGTAATCCTATAGGCTATCGCCACATAAACATAAGTTCTTGTGGGGATATGGGAGAGTTTGAGTATCTTTTACTTAGTGCTCACCCTTACTACATTGTTGAAAAATCCATTACCATCTTTTACTTAGTGTAATAAAGTGAGATGTAAGGAATTTTTTTTTCTTTTTTTGAGAAACAAACACACACATACAAGGAAGAGGGAAAATGGTTCTAAGTTCTAACACAAAGAAACGCCACAAATTCCACTCAAAAGTCATAGTAATTTTTAAGGGAGGATGGGACAAGTTATACTACACATAACATACTCTCTTAGTACAAACAACTGAGTAGTTTTAGTTTTATTTTTTATTATTATTATTATTTTGGTTTCTAATTAGCTCAACTACTAAAGTCTCTAATAGTTAAATAAAATATTTGGAGTTTAATCCTCGTCTACACCAGAAACCGATTGATGTCTTGATTTGATGATGAAAAATTATTATTAGGAGCGGATGTTATAAGTTAAAATTCTCTCAAAAGTCAGTTTTTTTATTTAATATTATTTTTTCTCATGGTCCTTGGTTGCACTCATGACTCTCACTTTCCCATTCAAGGGCGATACCAAGTGTAGTTCGGGGTGGTCACATGACCACCCTAACTGAATTTTTTTTTTTTTTTAATATACCTTAAAAAATGGAATTTTAAATTAATATAGGTCATTGACCACCCCATAAAAAAAAAATTAAAAAAAAAAAAAAAAAAAAAACTTGAACTCCTTAAATAACAATTTGAGCTCATTAAAAATTAAATTCAACTTTTCCAAAATTTTGGTCCGTTGAATGTTGAACCAAAAAATTGCGAGAAATGTTATATTCACAATATTTTTGCAAAATTTTTGCAATAAATCTTAAGTAATAGGTTGTTGTAGGGGTAAAACTCCCAAATCAAACAATGGGCCTTGGGCCCATACAGAGTCCAGCCACGTTTAAGGAGAAAATGGGACGCCAAAAGGACTTCCGGCCCAATTCTGATGAGCCCAAACTTATTTAAAAAGTGGTCCGAGGAGGAATGTCTCCTCGGACGTGCCAAATATGGACCAAACACGCACCCTACCCATAATAAGGAATCACTCCAATGAACATTGGTAGTAAGGACGAGCCTCACAAACCTGGGAGAAGGAGGAGATACAAGATGTCCAGGGAGAGATTACAACCGCCGCATTAAATGAAGGGAAGCTACTTTTCTGGCTGCATTAATGTGGAGAGGACAGAGAACAACAGTGTTACCTTGGCTACTACAACTCACAGAAAGGTAGGAGAGATGTCCGATGGGACGGGCACTTAAGTGAAGGCCCAAATGATCAACAAGTGTAAGGCTCTGATTACTTTAAGGAGGCTATATAAGAGAAGGGCATCCCCATGAATAAAGGGAAAAAAAAAAAAAAAAAAAAAAAAAAAAAAAAAAGAACAGGAGAGAGAGAGAGAGAAAGACCAGAGCCTTTGATCGGGAACAAAAGTGCACCCATACGTCTCCTCGGACCGAACATCCAGTGGACATGAAGGATATATTCTCGTGTTCAATCGTTGCATGGCCCAAAATTAACTAACTCTCACTTCATTAAGGCCTAGTTACGTAATCCGCTCTCTACAAATTCATTGTCTAGGAATCTTTGGGCCGAGTCATCTACCCGCTAGGCCTAGGCCCCAAAAAGATTGATCCTACATTGTTACTAGTGGATAAAAAATTAATTTCAGTGGTATGTTCAAACGTTTAATTATGATTTTTAAATTGTGTTTTCAAATAGCACATTTTAAAATCGCTATTTTTTTTTTTTTTTAAAAAAATGCACACTTTTCAAGTAGCTAGCTCGTTAGTGCTTGGTTTTTAACTGAATTTGTTGGATTTATGTGATACATTTTTTCAAAAAGGTAATGCATTTTGTTTATATTGTTACTTATTTAGGCAATATGTTGGTAATTGAAAAGGAGATTAGTAGTTTAATGATTGCTTAGTTGTGTATATTGAAAAAAATGTAGCTGATAACATTGATAGTGAAGTTATCATATCCTACAATGATTTCAAAATATGAAAACTTGTGATGGAAATTTAAAACTTTACGTATTTGTACATTTTTTTTGTGATGTTAATATATTCAAGTTCTATTTTTATTAATTTTTTTATAATTTAAATTTTTTAATGACTACCCTGAAGCCACCATTGTTCCCATTACATTTAAATAATGTGTTGTAATATACATTTTACTATTATATAATTGTGTTTGCTCCAACGTAATTTTTCTAACACACACACACACACAAGCAAAAACTATGTTTTACAATCATTGAATCAAAACCTTTCAAAAATGATTTTTATTTTGAGCTGTAATAATTAAGAACTATTAAATTTTTTTCCCCATTGAATTTCATTAGTTTTACAATCATTGAATCAAAACCTTTTCAAGAATGATTTTTATTTTGAGTTGTAACAACTAAGAACTATTAAAATATTCTATTTCCCTTTAAATTTCATTGAGTATTGTTGTGTAGGCACTGAGAGGCCGGTAATAAATATTCAAATATCTGATTTTCAGGCAAGATGAGTCTTTCATCCATGGCTTTTTTATTGCTTGAATATGATTGAAGTTTGTGTTCTATTTTCTTGATTATGTTCTTCAATAATATCCTTTGTTAGGAATATGATTTGATTTGTTTATGTTGATTTGAAAGTGTTGTGTCTTATTCTGAGTTAAGAGCTGAACAAACATGATTAGATATATGAATATGAACATGATTTGTTTGTTCTTGTGTTATTCTTGAATAATATGAGATTCTATGCATGATGTGTTTTTATTTGTTTATCTTTAATTTGATTTTTTTTTTTTTTTTTTTAGTATTGTTTAATGGGCTGAACTGATATCAATGAAAATGTAAATCTATTTCAGCATGAGAAACAAATCTGGATTTGTGTTTCTCTATCAATATGTGCGCACATGGTTGAAGGTGCGTACGCATGCTTGCAAAGATGTGTACACAGCCTTCTCAATGCATATATATGCATATTGACATAGAAAATTGATGAATCTTTGTTTTAATTACACGATTGATTTTCTTTAATATTTTCCATGTTTTGTTTGTTCTATTTGGCTATGAACATCTAGAGTTAGGGTGATAATTGCTAATTAATTGCTTTGCCATGATTTTCTCCTTGACTTTTCCATGATATATTTGACATGTTTTGTTTCCTTATAATACATGAATTGATTCTATTTGATTTGATTGCTGATTAATTAGATTGTAAGTATTTGATTTGCTTTAATTGATTTGACTTGTTTTATTTGAATTCCTTTCCTTTTATACCATGAATGATATGCCATGTTGAGTGGTAGATGCATGTTAAGATTGTGTACGCACGCGTATAGAATAACCTATTACAAAACTCTTTAATGAAATTAAGATTTAGAATACAATAAGTGGAGGCCAACCTACAGGTCAGATGAAGATGGGTGCCCAAGATCATGAGTATGTTATAGACTTTATTGAAAATTTGTGAACTCATTTATGCTTTGGAAACATTTTAAAACCCTAAACCCATAAAAACATGGGTAGGCCCACTAGGAGTCCAATAAGGATTAAAATGTGAAATGTCTTTGAATTAATTGACCAAGCAATTTGAACTAGGGGCAAGGTCTATATGAGAATGAAAATCAAAATGGATCAAACTTTTGAAACTAAGGACAAGATTCTCACAAGGGAAGAGACTGAACATTCAAGATAAGCTTTACAATGGAACAAACAAAAGACTTCAATAAAGCTTGGCGCACGTTCAGGTGGGGTAAAATAATAGATCATTCATTAATTAATTTGAGATTCTTTGACTTTGGGATTTGACCCATTTAGGAGATTGGCCAAGGTCCCACCACAAGGGCAAGAAGTACCCCGACCATGCATGAACAAAAACTCTAGACTATAATTTGTTACACACTTTTATGTGGCTAATTATGAGTAGTGTAGAAAAAATTATAGTCCTAGAATTATTAGAGGAAATAATTGCAATTGTGTTTTTATGTTAAAGAGCAGTAATATTTCAAATTAAAAAAAAAAAAAAAAAATTTAACCTTCTCATTTTCGCAACTATATATATATATACACACTATATAGGCTAGTTTTTCTGTTTTTTTCTTTTTCCGGATCTTTTTGAGCTAGTTAATATAGCATAAATTGTGCAGAGATAAATACCAAATTAATTATCATGTTAGGAAAACAATTTTGGAGAATGGTTCAACATCCCAACTCCTTATTAGCTAAATACTTCCCCAAAAATCCTCTCAATGACTGCAAACCCAAACCTCACCAATCTTGGACTTGGAAGAATATCACTAACAACAATCCATTAATACATCAAGGTAGGTGGATGATAGGGACAGGTTTGAACATTACCTTAGACCACCCAGCTTGGTTCCCTAGCACTTTTCATAAATAGCAGGGAGTGGTTGGCTCAAATTTGAAAACTGTGGCTGACTTTGTTGAATCATTCACTAATAACTGGAATCCCAGCATTGTTAGAAATTTATACCACCCCTCCTTGTTTTTCTATGGAGGACAAGCTGTTCTGGAGACATTCAAGTACTGGTATGTACCAAATTAAGGTCTATGAGGAACAAATGGTGGAGAACAACATCAGAAGGAATGTTTGGTCTCTAATTTGGAAAGTAAAATACATGTGAAGATTATAACCTTTGTGTGGAAAATATTACATGATTGTTTGCCTGTTAATCTTAACTTAATGAGCAGAGGCATACTTGTCTCATGTACAAGGAAAATTATTAGGTACTCTAGGAGTACCATAAATGCGTCTCCCTCTCTCTTACATGAATGGTGGGTCTTACCATAAATTTAATTAGTGGAATCTACCATTTATGTGAGAGGAGGAAGTACATATTTATGACACTCTGAAAGTACCTAATAATTTTTTTTTGTACAAAGCAGAAACTGCTGGTGCTGGCATTGTTTTAGGAGTTAAATCCCACCTTTATTTATTTTTTTAAGCCGCTTGAATAAGGGTAAATCATTAGCAACAATAACCACAGGGTAAACGCAAATACATAAATAGCAAACTGAAAGAATCTTATTCTTCAAAGCCATATTAATTCCACTAACTTGGTTATTTCCTCACCAAATTATCAACGACAATAACAGTGAAAATTCGGAAAAGTATAAATATTATCAACAATCCGGAAAAGTACAATCAGGAAAAGTCTGAAGAATAAGTACAATCCGGAAAAGTCTGAAGAATAATATTCTTCAAAGCCATACTCATGTTAGAGTACAATCCGGAAAAGTCTGAATTAAATACATCAACAATTATCAACAATCCCGAAAAGTATAAATATTATCATATTTATACTGCAAGAGATTATGCTACTCACAATTATCAACAACCATAACAATGAAAATTCTAGTGACACACACCAACATGCTAATAAAACAAAAGGCTAATCTTCGGAAACCTACTAATCTTATTCAATTTCTAGTGCAAGAAAATCTAAAGATTGGACCACCCCAAAATTATTCACTACTCATTTAATAAATAAAATCTTGTTACTTGTTTTCAAATCTCTTAGACCCAAAAATATCAAGATGCCAAGATGGCACCAGCCCAAAATTAGTCATTGTAATTTTAGTTAATTCTAGATTGCAGAAGCAGATCCACCTTCTTGGTGTCTGCCTATTTAATTTATTTTAAAATTTCTCAGGCCATAACTGTCAAGATTGTAGTGTAGAGGGCAAAGAAATGAACATATTTTACAATATTGTACAGATCGACTGAATAATCATCGTCGTCAAGTGTAGAGCACAGCAGTGATCTCAAACAATTATTCCCACCCCCATAATTTTTCCCAGCTTCATCCTTAGCCATGGCCCTGTTCACTTTATACAACCGCAGTGGAGGCAGTTCCTAATTACTTCTGCAAGATTTGGAACTCGTAAGGGTTCCACAGTTTGAATCACTTGGGTCTAGCGATGGCCATGGATAGGGTATGGATCGAGTATATCCATACCCTACCCAAAAAATTTGCCCCTGGATACCCGGATGTCAATACTCATTTGTATTCATATTCGAATCTTACTCGGATTTATTATCCATGGATATCCATATCTTATCCGAAACCATTTAATTTTTTCAAAAGCAACAAAATTTTAAAATTTAAATTACAAATAAAATAAAGTCAAAGAAAAGATACAAGACAAAAAAAAAAAAAAAAAATCCATACAATTTTCCATTTGAAAAAAAAAAAAATCAATATATTTTAAATTTTGATTTCTCGAAGAATTAGCAATAAGAAGATGCCAATCCTTCAAAAACAACTAAAAATAAACAAAAGCTAAAAGCCAAAAATAAATAAATAAAAATCAATACAGTTTTGAATTTCGATTCGTTCAGGAACCAAAAACACAAAGATCACAATTCATTCAAAATTACCAAAATATAAAACTTAAACAAAAAAAAATAGTAATAAAATCAATATTGCTTTGAATTTTGATTCGTTTAAGGAACCAGGGAAATGAAGATTACAATTCAAGAGCGAAAAATCAGAGAACGTACAGATAATGATATCGTTGGGCAGAACGGAGACGAAAGGAATATCGGAGAACGTACAGTCTGATCTAACAACGGAGACGAGAGGAATATCGGTTAAGGCGCTTTTGAAAGCGTATCGTCGCAAATGCTCTTTGAGACCGTAGCATCCATTGCAGGTGAAGCTCGAGATGAGTACGAACGGCACGAGCACATCACCAATGGCGACGAGCAAAGGCAGTGACGACACAAGGAGCGACACCACCATTGCTACCATGAGAGAACGGCATTGTAGAGGGTGTTTGGAGAGACATACAGAGAGAGAGAGAGAGAGAGAGAGAGAGTGACGGTGAAAGAGGTTTAGGGTTTTTTTTTTTTTTTTTTTTTTTTTTTTAATAATATGGGTCGGGTATGGATAATCCATTCCTTACCTGAACAATTCGGGTAATATCTATATCGTATCCGGTTAAACTTTACATACGAAGAACTAGCTATTACCAGGAATATTTGGATTGGATAGAGTTGGATATTCATTATTCAATGGGTATGACCATCCCTACTTGGGCCCATTGATAATCATTTAGCATAATCAATGCTTGGTTAACCATAGAGGTATTAGGTTTATATGAGAAGACCCAATTTTATTGTAAGTCTATGTATGTCTAACCCTAACATTCTCTTCCTATATAGACCCTACTTAAGGTCCATTGTAACTAAGTGAATTGAGATTATAGTGAAGATATAGTCGTCAACTCCACATAGCCAGTATCATCAAGAACATCTATGTAAACCACTTTGTTCCATCTTTGCCAGACCAAATATGCAGCGATGATAATATGAACAAAAGCATACACTCAAATGTGTGGACTTAAGCTTAAGGCTACATTCTAATGGCCGATGTCACCTTTTTGACCAATCTAACATAAAGAAGCCAGGGAAAAAATAGCATACAGCTAAGTAATGCAATTCAATGACAGGAATAGAATCAAGTAAGGTTCAGTCCTTAAATGCTAATTTTGTTTGTTTTTTACTCGTTAAAAACTATTGCTGGTGGGGAATAGTTGTTGACAACCATGACTCATCATAAACAATGAACAAAAAGATGTTTTCTCATCATATACAATGAACTAAAGATGCTGTCGGTTTTAGCAGCAAATAGCGAGCTTGATTTGTACTGTTATAATTTTTATTTTTATTTTTTTAAGTACGATTTGTACTGATAAATCTTTAATTCAGATAGCATATAGAAATTGGCTAAATGTAACGCTCATCAAGTTCCTAGTACAAATAGATCCCAGAGAAATATAAAGTCCAATAGTACAATTAATAGGACTCAAATTGTTGAAGGCATAGATGATTGCATCAAAAAGTGATCTTTCTTCTCAATTTGTCAAACTACAAACTACAACCAATAATTAATAACACAAGATCACAAGGGACCCTTGCATCATGATTATGAAACAAATGCATATGCAGGAACGAACAACAACAATTTTTTTTTCCCTGAGAAATGAGAAATGATTGGATTTTATGGAAACAACACAATTACAATTTACAAAGCCAATTATATCAAAGCAGAAGCTGCTAGCAACATTTTGCTACAAGCAAATTGGCAAGAAACTGCAAGATGTGAATTCATCAAGTTAAGACCATATTTGCATAATTGGTAATATTACCATATAAGTTAAGACCAAAACAAGAAGTAACATCAGGTCAAAACACAATTACAAAACAGAGTTAACAACTCAACTCACTTGACCTAATAAAGACTAAGTGAAACAAATAGTTCAATTGGACAGTAGGCTTCTGCAGAAATACAAAGCAAAACTTACAGCAAGGTTAGCTCACCCAATTCTAAACTAACAATAGCTCACAATGAAACTTAAGATCTCAATTACACAACAGGTTTCTGCAAAATATCAGGGTTCATTAACCAGTTACAGCATAGGATTCTTCTATTTAGCACAAGATAACATTACAAATTTAGACTTCATCATTAACTTATGTGTATATTTTTTACCTTAATAATCTGAGAAATCAATCCTAGCACAAGATGACACTAAAATAGTAATTACTTTTAAAAACCATTTGAAATAAAAACTATATATATATATATATTTTTTTTTTTTTCAAATGGGATTCTCTTAAAAACTAACGAAGAAAAAATGGAAACAAAACAAAGGTGAGTAAAATTAAGGGGTTTGATTTGATCCTTACCTTCACTGGTGAGTAAATAGGCGGACGAAGCAACTTTCTCAAATCAAGCAAGCACTTGTTTGCCCCTCAGATTTTTTTTTTTTTTTTTTTTTTTTTTTTGAGTTTACCGAACATGGTGATATTACTATTACCCCATGTATATCTCTGCTTTTTTGTTTTTATGTCTTGTCTATTCTTTCTCTGATGGATTTATTAGTCGTGAACTTATTAGCTATTGTGCATCTGTTGAGAAACTCTGATGCTACCCTTGCTTTGGAACCACTTTTATCTTACTGCAGGAACCTGTTGAGGACTTTTCCTAGGACTCGGATTGAGCATGTGTTAAGAGAGGCCAATCAATGTGCTGATGCACAAGCCAAACCGGGAGCCAAGTTTTCTGCTATGTATGTTTCTTTTGTTATCCCACCGGTTGTGGTGGTGAATCTGTTGACTCTTGACAGAGCAGCAACATCTTGTAATGGATTGATTTCTGTTGTCGGTTAGTATTAATATATTTTCCCTCTAACCCAAAAAAAAAAAAAAAAAAAAAAATAAAAATTATTGGCAATAAACGTTTCAGGCTTTTAAAGTTGTAAAATAAAATAAAAATCATGAATCCATTATGAATATAATTTCAATCTTTTGTTCTGAAGTGAGTTTTGCTGCAAAGAGAGAGACTAAGAGTGGCTGTGGAGCCTAGAAGAAGCAGTTTTGGCTTTGGAGACTTCGGAGATTGGATCGGACTTAAGAATAAAAGAAGAAAATTGAAGTGTAAATTAGTGGCGTGTATTTATTAATTAATACTTTTTTCTTCGTACTTCCTAGAGGTAGATACCCACGCTACTTTACAGCTCATATGGTGGGGTTATTTGCATGCTAATCCTAGTTAACCAAAACACTACAACACCGAATTTAAACCAAAAAAAAACAGTGGGACTAATTATACAAGTACCAAATATATAAATAATATAATAATAAACCAACCTTACTAGTTACTACAACTTTGTCATTATCTATTGTTAATTTAATACATTTTTTATTAGAGTTAATTTGATAGTTAATGGGTATAACTTGTTATATATAAGTTGTAGACTAATTTTCTAAATACAGTACAAGAAAACTAAATTCATATATATATATATATATATATATATATATGTGGGGACCGCCCGAGAAATAACGGGTTGGCTGGACCTTGGGCCCGTCAGAGGACGATCTCGTCAGAAGAGACGCGCGGCCGTAGATCCTCGCCAAGGCAATCAATGCAAAGAAAACACGTCCGAGGAGTAATTTCTCCTCGGACATCCCAAAGTCCGGATCAATGATGCACTCCGTTCATCGTAACTCTCACTCCAAACACATAAAAAGAAAGAAGGCTCAAAATATCCCAAAGAAAGGTCACCACCACCACATTAAATGCACCACAACTACTCTCCGACCGCATTAATGAGGAGAAGACCCCTGAACAGTATTACCTTGGTCACCGCAACTCACAAAGAACTGGTAAGGGCGTCTGATGGGACCGATGCTCAAGTGGATATTTGGATGATCAACAGGTGTAGGGCCTAGATGATGGGAAAGGGCTTATATTATATGTAAGAGTCACCCCAGAAAGGGGGATGGAGAAAAAGAGAGAGAAAAGAAAAGAGAGAAGTCATTGTAAAGAAGTCGGTCCATGAATAGAACTTCGACTTTCATCTACATTTTCGCGATTTACGTTTCTATATCCACCAAAAACATGCAATGAACCGTTTGGGTAAATTGGAACCGAGTTCTTGAGCCCATACTCTACAAACTTCATTATGTGGGACTTCTTGGGCCGTGAGCACGATCATCCAGGACTGGACTAACGAAAATTGTGTCCCTACTGCCATGTAGGACTTAGGTTCTATTTAAACCTATGAATAGTTACCGTAAGTAATAATTTCCCCTAAGTCCGTGGTCCGAGGAGCCATGCGGGACTTAGGGGAAATTATTACTTATGGCAACTATTCATAGTTTTAAATGAACCTAAGTCCTGCGCATGGCTCCTCGACCCAGACCGAGGGGGGGAAATTATTACTTATGACGATTTATCCAAGTTTTAAACATGAACCTAAGTCCCGCATGGCTCCTCGGACCACGACTTAGGGGAAATTATTACTTCGCAATTATTCATAGTTTTAAAAACAGAACCCTAAGTCCTGCATGGCTCCTCGGACCATAGACCTAGGGGAAATTATTACTTATGACGATTTATCCAAGTTTTAAATGAACCTAAGTCTTGCATGGCTCCTCGGACCCACGAGACTTAGGGGAAATTATTACTTATGGCAACTATTCATAGTTTTAAATGTAACCTAAGTCCCATGGCTCCTCGGACCACGAGACTTAGGGAAATTATTACTTATGGCAACTATTCATAATTTTAAATGAACCTAAGTCCCGTATGGCTTCTTGGACCACAGACTTAGGGGAAATTATTACTTATGACGATTTATCCAAGTTTTAAATAGAACCTAAGTCCCGCATGGCTCCTCGGACCACGGACTTAGGGGAAATTATTACTTAAGGAAAATCATTTCAATTATTACTTATGACAATCCATATTCGAATTCGCCGCACGGCATCCTTTTTATCTCAACCATTTATGTTCATTCACACCATTGCAGACGTTAAATAAAGGGATGGTACCAGCATACATCCATAGAAAACAAAGAGAACATTCTACATTAATATTCCGAGGACAATACAAATGAGGTCCTTACAAAAGAACACAAAAATAGGACGACTCTCATTCAAAAAAAAAAGGGAAAGTACAAAAATTAAAAGCCTAAGAGCTAAGCCTTAGTAGGAGGATCCTTCTTCTCGCTCCGGGTCGGGGAGGAGGAGCCTCGGAGATAGAGTCCGGGGCGGGATCCTTCGCTTTATCAGGCACAGAGACGGCATCGAGCACCGTCAAGTCCTACTCGAAGTCGCTTGGACGCCATCGGGATTCTCTCTCGGATCTCCCGAGGGTAGAAGACGTTCTCGAGCGCCTCTCGGCGCCGACTCACGAGAATTCTGCAGCATCAAGGGCGTGAGCCCATGAAATGTCAAGATTCTCCCTACACACCTCGGGGATCTCCTCGGATAGCCTGGCCTCCGTTTCCTGGACCCCAAGCCGATGATGAGCTTTCTTTTCAGCCTCTGCAGCCTCTCGGATCAGTTGGGCCTCTTCTTTAACCCACCTCATCTCATCCCGAGCTTTCTACAGAGCGGCCTTGAGATCCAAGACATTCTGCTACTCGAGAGCGAGGCTAGTTTTAGTTACGTACAATTTCTCGCGCGCGATCCTCCGCTTGCGTTTCAGCATTCTTCAGGCCAACCTCTGCGCTCTTGCGCCGTTTCTCTGACTCTTTGAACTTCTCCGTTAGTTCAAAGATTTCTTGTTTGAGGGACCCCACGGTCTTCTCCACCTCGGCCCGAGATTGAACCTCGGCCTTGACCAAGCCGCGGTTGCTGCGGCAAAACTCCTCGACCACAAACACCTCTTGGGTGATCCGCCAACAAAATGAAACCAGAATTAGGACAGAATGCAACAATGTTGATGGCTTGATAAAAGGGTGCAAGAACGGCTTACCATCGCAAGGTCCCTCTTAAGCGACGAGAAAAGTCACCGGGGGAGAACCGCCCGTAAGCCTCCATATCCCGAGGAAGGAGCATTGGCTGCTCCAGGGCCTCGGCTATGTAACCCGCTCTCCCCCTGTTATACTCGCGAACAGAGGCGGTATAGGGGATTGCAACCCCGTCTAACTCCATCTTCAGACTCCATGCACGTGGATTAACGCGCACCTCGGCCCGATTCTCCTCATCCCGGCTCTTCGTGGAGTTAACCCTCTTACTCCTCTGTCCCCGAGCGGCCTTTTGCTGCTTGGCCAGGCGGGGGGCCACTTCACCCTCCTCAAGGATGTCAGCCGGCCTCTTCTTTTTTAGGTCGGGGTTGACCTTGAGGCCAAGGTCAGAAGGAACCCGAGGGGCAATTGGGGGAGGATCCTGGGTTTGAGCCTTGGCGGGCGCCTTTGAAGACCGACCTTTTCCTCGGCCGGACATCGCCCTCGCAAAGACTTTCCCTTACCAGCCATATCGCTTGCTTCCTCGTTTGAAGAATCGTCCGAGCAAGTTATAATGATTGGACCGCCAACCACCGAATTGCGATCCTGCTCTCCTTCAGGGTCCGAAAGCTCAACTACTGGGGCTTTGTTAACCTCCTCCTCAAAATAAAACTCGTCTATTTCCTCCTCAAGGGAAAGACGAGATGATTGAGTCTCTTCCTCGGCTGGCGCGGCGACTTCAAAATCTCCCGGAGGCGGTTGCACAACCGGTGGGGGATCCCGAACTCCAGGTAGCACGACCGGTTTAAGATCTACTCGGGCCAAACACCTAGGCTTGGACACGTCAATCCTAGCTAACCGGGGGCTACTAGCTCTAATGGCGTGGCTAACGGGTTGGAAGGCACGGGTTAGTGGTTGATAGCCCAAAACCAAATGACACGCTCGCAGCTGCCCGTCCTCGTGGACGTAGATTTCTGACCTTAATAGATAATTTAGGGCCTTAACGTTCACGTGGCTCGGCTTGGGAGCAACCAAAGTTTTATCTGCAATACAACTGAGAAGAAGATTAGAATTAAACTAAAAGATTTATGATAAGAGGAAAAAAGAGTAAGTCCGAGGAGCTAAGCCCCTCCCCTAAAGGATTAGGCCTAAAGGCGCCGCACCTGGGGTTCCTGCCTGAGTAGGACAATGAAGACCATCACTCCATTCTCCTAAGGTAATGAGGAAATCATCCTTCATAGTCTTATTGGATATGGGGAGACAGGAGATTAGCCTAACCATCTCGGATCGAGATTTAAGGTAATACCCTCCATTCTCGACGTAGTGGCACTTGTACATGCGTACCACGTCATGCCAAGTCAGACCCGGACCCATTCGCTCGTTCAAAACGTCTATGCAGCCTAATACCACGAACATGTTTGGAGCGCACTGGTGTGGCGTCAACCTATGGTGGAACAAGTAGTCCCGAGTAATCCTACGCATGGGGAGCGTTATTCCCCCTTGAATAAAGGCAATCATGGGAATGACTACTTCGCCCACTCCTCTATCTAACAAGATTCTCCTTAAGGGGACAATACCGCAGAACCACCCCTGGCGGGATATGGTATTTTGCCCTAAAAGCCTCCATGGCAGCCGGAGTATCTACTAGTTTTTTGAATCTACCCATCTAAGCTAAACTGGAGGAATGGAAATAAAGATCGAGGAGAAAACAAAATCTGAGGAGGAAATCGAAGCGATGAAGCGAACGGAACTTACAGATATCTTCTCAAATGACCGGTGAGGTGATCGGAAATCTCTTCTATGGAGGGCGCTTCGCAAAAACGATTATGAAGATTTGAAGGAAGGAGATGCTCAAGGATTTCTCGGCGCTAGAGTTCTCTCGAGCTCTCTGTTCTGATGTGCGGATAAAAAAGAAGAAAGGAGCCTCTCGGGCGCTTTATATAGCAGGAGGGAGAGAGAAAAAAACCCTTCCCGCTCACGAATTCAAGGAGCAATGCTGGCCGCTTGATCCACATCTCACCGTTGGATGAAGGGGACATAAAGTCGTGCTGGAGTAAATGGCCGCGCCTCGTAACTTGTGGCACGTCAAAAGTAAATCGCCCACGCGCGCGGACCAAGAGGTCATCCGTTCCATCCTTCATAAATGTCAAAACCCCGCTTTTCTCCTCGGAGGGAGATCAAAATCGGAGTTTTGAGGGGTTATTGTGGGGACCGGCCCAGAATAACAGGTTGGTTGGGCCTTGGGCCCGTCAGAGGACGATCCTGTCCGAAGAGAGGCGCGGCCCATAGATCCTCGCCCAAGGCAATCGGGCAAAGAAAACACGTCTGAGGAGTAATTCCTCCTCGGACATCCCAAAGTCCAGATCAATGATGCACTCCCGTTCATCGTAGCCCTCACTCCAAACACATAAAAAGAAAGAAGGCTCAAAATATCCCAATAAAGGCTATCACCACCACATTAAATGCACCACAACTACTCTCCTGGCCGCATTAATGAGGAGAAGACCTCTGAACAGTGTTACTTTGGTCATTGCAACTCACAAAGAACTCGTAAGGGCGTCTGATGGGACAGATGCTCAAGTGGATGTTTGGATGATCAACATGTGTAGGGCCCGGATGATGGGAAAGGGCCTATATTATATGTAAGAGTCCCCCCTGAAAGGGGGACGGAGAAAAAGAGAGAGAAAAGAAAAGAGAGAAGTCATTGTAAAGAAGCTGGTCCATGAATAGAACTTCGACTTTCATCTACATTTTCGCGATTTACGTTTCTATAACCACCAAAAACATGCAATGAACCGTTTGGGTCAACTGGAACCGAATTCTTGAGCCCATACTCTACAAACTTCATTGTGTGGGACTTCTTGGGCCGTGAGCCACGATCATCCAGATCAAGCTAACGAAAAATCGTGTCCCTACAATATATATATATATATATATATATATATATATATATATATATATTAAAACTAAATAGGCGAAAAACACATTTTCGTTCCTACATTTTCAAGCGATTTCCATTTTGGTCCCTAAATTTTATTTTTACCGCTTTTAGTCCTTATTTTCAAAAACGCGTTTTATTTTGGTCCCTACCGTCATCTCTGTAACGGAAATTTCCTATGTGGCAAACGAAATGCACTGTTGGAATATAAAGTGCTTACATGACCATTAAAATAATAATAAAAAGTTTTAATTAACATTTAAATAATTCCACATCAGCATTTTAAATATTGAAAAAAGCCACGTCAGAAAAAATTAAAATAAAATTCTAAAACATGCGATTTTTAAAACTAAATAAAATAAAATAATTAAAATAAAATTTTCTTTTCCTTTCATTATTTTCTTCAGAAGAACATATTCATATATGTTTTTTGTGTTCTTCCCCAAGAACATGATTGTTCATATTCATATTCTTAGCAAATTAATTCTTAGTTTCTTTTCATTTCTCTGTCTTTCTTGTACTTTCTTTAGAGCCAAACACATCAAAACTCAAATCAATAATAGTTAAACAAAATAAAATTTAATTAAGCATTTTCTTGGCAACGTCAATCTCAAGATCTGAACATTTTTCTCCTAATTGGTAATCCGTAAAATCCCCTTTTCACAAACCCAACAAATTCTCATTCATAAACCCAAAAACCTCCCTTTCACAAACCCAGAAGATTCCTTCTCAAAACACACAACAAATAGTCCTTTCACAAACCCGGAAGATTCCTTCTCAACACACGCAACAAATAGTCATTTCACAAACCCAGAATATCCCTTCTCAACACATACATCAAATGAGTTTTTCAAATTTTTCAAAAATCAGAAACAAATAAAATAAACCAAGATCGGCTTCAGATCCTCTTCAAATTCAATCCCAAGATAGAAAGGGTGAGATGAGAAAGTGATGAGGAGAGGAAAACGTGGGCCTTCGGATCTGCTGGAAACCCATATCACACACCACATACGACCCAAAAACCGACCCACCACCTTGTCGAACCCACCACCGATGAACCTTACCGATCCCACCAGCGGTGAACCTTGCCGAACCCACCACCGATGAACCTTACCGATCCCACCATCCGTGAACCTTGCTGAACCCATTGACTAGAAGGATCTTACCAACTTGATAGTTGCGGTGGCGGCGGTGGCGGCGATTAAAGGAGATGAACAGTGGGAGCTTCGACCTTGGGGTGCCGAGAGAAAGAGAGAGTGAGATCAAGAAACGGAAGTTTGAGGTGTAAGAATCTGAGATGGTTTTGATTAGAGGTGAGAGGGAGGAAGTCCGAGATTAGAGAGAGTTGTAAGAAAATCTATACATATTTTTTAAAATATTTTATTTTATTTTTAAAATTGACAAATTTAAAAAGAAAATGGTTTTGATTTTAAATTCATTTTAAATGCTGACATGGAGTTTTTAAATGTTAATTAAAACTTTTTATTATTATTTTAATGGCCATGTAAGCACTTTATATTCCAACAGTGCATTCCGTCCGCCACATAGGAAATTTCCGTTTCTGAGATGACGGTAGGGACAAAATAAAACGCGTTTTTGAAAATAAGGACTAAAAACGGTAAAAATAAAATTTAGGGACCAAAATGGAAATCGCTTGAAAATGTAGGGACGAAAATGTGCTTTTCGCCAACTAAATATTATTAGCCATAAATTTATTATTTTTATAATTGTAAAATTATAAAATAAATATTTATAACGTCATCGATCAGACTATGATTTGACTCAGATCGGACCAAAAAACCAATAATTAGTACTTTTTTTGATTTTTTGATCGTGCCGGTTTTTAAAACTATGACAGAATATCAAAAACCAGACATCATGATAGGTGCTAAATGCCAATAAATATTTGGCATATGCTGTAGTGATGTTCTATTTTTGAAAAATAGATTGATGTGCTAAAAAATTATGTAATTTTAATCAAGTGGTAATATATATATTAGCAAAATGTTTTGAAATTTGAGCTTTTGAGAGGGTTCAGGGAATCCGTCTAAGCCTCCAGGTTACCAAAGTTGACAAAAGTAGTTGAAAGTCACAAAAGCACAACAGTGTATTTTATTATAAAACCCAAAAAAAACAAAAAACAAAAAATAGAACGTCAAGAGTGAATTAAACAAATTCTCATCACGTTGTCTTCACATTTACATTAGCCAACTCATGTTATCATAATAGATAGATGATGATCGAGATATATATTTGCTACATCCTATGGATGTTGTGTGCAATCTTTGTTCATGGGCAGCTCCAACAAGGTAAGCAAATTCTCTCAACTGAAAATTGATTAATATGTTTCTTCTTCTTCTTCTTTTTTTTTTTTTTTTTTTTCATTTTTATTTTATTTTATAACACTTTTTATTTTATTTTAAGTAGAATGATTTTTTTAGACAAATTGCTACTTTTGCTAATTTTGAACGCCTCTGCACTTGAGTGTTTGAATTGATGGATTCATGGATTAGATTTTCATAAGTTGGTCTTATTTGATAAAGTTAGTAAGAATCAGAAAAGATTGTTCATTCATTCTTAACATAGGTTGTTTATTTCTTTTTGTTTAGGCTTCATAAGCATTGATTGTGGCACACTTCCGTGAATTTCACATACCTAGACATTGATACTGGCATTTCCTATGCTCCTGATGAAGCTTATATAGACAATGGGATTAACAAGAACATCTCTTCTGAGTATGCATATCCAAACAATCAATCACCTGCCTTACCCACTTTCTGATCTTAGAAGTTTTCCTCTTGGAAACAAAAATTGTTACACCTTAAAGCCCCCTGTTGGAAAAGGCAATTTGTACTTGATAAGAGCTTCATTCTTGTATGGAAACTATGATGGACTAAACAAGTTACCAGAATTTGACATCTATTTTGATGTCAATCTTTGGTCCTCTATAAAATTTAGTGAAGCTTCTGAGACTGTCATAACTGAGATTATTGGTATTGCACAATCAGACAACATTCATATTTGTCTCGTGAACAAAGGCTTGGGAACTCCTTTTATTTCAGCCTTGGAGCTTAGACCTCTAAATAATTCAATTTATGATACCGAGTTTGGGACATCTGCTTCATTAGTACTCTTCCAAAGATTGGATGTTGGATCAACCAATGGAAGTGGAAGATATAAAGATGACATTTATGATCGCCTTTGGTCCTCCTACATGCTCCCTACTTGGGATTCAATCACCACTTCAACAGTGATAAATAATAATAATAATGGCTATCAAGCACCACAGGAAGTCATTCAGACAGCTGCTAGGCCAGCGAATGATAGTGAACCCTTGAGATTGTATTGGAGTATCGATGATCCTAACTCTCAATTTTATGTATACTTGTACATTGCTGAAGTGGAGCAGCTCGAGAAGAACCAGTCGAGGAAGTTCAATATATCATGGAATGATCGACCATTGTCTACACCTTTTAGTCCTCGTTACTTATATGCAACCACAATATCTAGTCCAAGAGCCTTGGTGGGTAAAGAGCACTGGATTTCTATATACAAAACAAAGGATTCAGCCCTTCCACCCATCCTCAATGCTGTTGAGATTTACTTGGTTAAACAGCTAAATGAATCGTCAACATTCAGTGAAGACGGTAAGCTTTCTTGTATTATTATTAACTGCAATGCTAGAGTTCCATGCCCGAATTTGAATGATATTATGGGTGTTTGTGGTGAAGAAACTCTGAGGAATATTGGATTTAATAAAGAGTTCAATATACAATTTGATCGAATATTAATTTACTAAATACAGTTGATGCTGTCATGAATGTCAAAACAATGTATAAGATAAGCAAACACTGGGTGGGTGATCCCTGCGGGCCAAAGAATTACTCTTGGGAAGGTCTAATATGCCAATACAATGGTTCAGTTCCTCCACGGATAATCTCAATGTTAGTCATTCTCGTCTGAACAATATCAATACTACTTCTCTGATTGAAAATATCATTATTTAGGAGTTGCTTTTCTACCTTGAATAGGAACCTGACCTCATGTGGTTTGACTGGGACCATTGCAGCTTCCTTTGCAAAGCTCTCATTACTGGAATCCTTGTAAGTACATTCAAGATGTTTTGTTGCATGAATGTTGTGCTAGCCCTAACTTGATGAAAATAAGGATTAACCCTTTCAGTATTTAGCATTTTGTTCAAAAATTTGCAACATCTCATAATGTAAATACTTTTGTCTCAGGGATTTATCAAACAATAGCTTAACTGGACCAGTACCTGAATTTTTGGAAGAACTCAAATATTTGAAGTTCCTGTAAGATCTGAAGCATTGGAATTGTAATTTTAATACAATTAAGAACACATATCTCTAACTGAAATCATATTACTGACTTGTAGGAATTTGAAAAACAACCAATTATCAGGTTCTGTTCCTACGGCTCTTATTGAAAGATCAGAGGCTGGATTACTTACATTGAGGTTTGCCTCCCCCTCTTAGATTCTCAGATGCTAATATGGGAAAAAAGGCCTATATTTTTATCTCTTTTCTTGTTTTGCAAATTCTTGATTTTGAGTAGATAATAGAAGTGGTTCATATTCTAGGATTTCATGAATTACAGTTATGCACTAAAATTTTGATATGGGACATGAAAATATGGCTTAATTGTCTATTTCCCTGCTTCCAGTGTGGATGATCAAGTGGATGACCAAAATGTTTGTAGCTCAAGTTCATGCAAAAACAAGAAGACAAATTATGTTCCAATACTAGCACCAACAATGTCAGCATTGGTCCTCTTTATTGCTTTGCTTGTCATTTGGAAACTGAGAAGAAGAAGGAAATCAGGTAATTTCACTAGTTATATCATTATGATTATGTGTGTTGTATGCTCCCAACATACAAGAATTAGTACAACATACTTCAACAGGAAATCATGCTCATCTAGAGGTGCAAAAAAGTGAAAAATGATGTAAAATGACATGCAGATGAAATAAGAAAAGAGAGGGGAAAAAAAATAGATAACAAATGTAAATTGACAGTGTCTTGCAAAAAAATTTTAGGATCCATAGGACCATTACTACAGAATAACATTAAGAAAAATAATATTTGAAAGAAATTATACAAAGGGATATATTGATCAGAAGGTGATATATTTTAGAATGTAGTATATGTAGCAATCTTCTGCTCTACAACATAAAAATTCAAGGTTCTGCCTAAAGTATGTTTTTGTGTAAACTTCAGCTAAAGAGTTGGTTGTCTCCAGCAAAAAACATATCATAGTATCAAAGAAGAGGCAATTTACTTATGCTGAGGTTTTAAAGATTACAAACAACTTCAATACTGTCATTGGGAAGGGAGGATTTGGGACTGTGTACCATGGTCAAATGGCAGATGGCACCCATGTTGCAGTTAAGATGCTCTCTGCATCATCATCTCAAGGGCCTAAGGAATTCCAAACTGAGGTTTGTACCATTGATTCAATAGAACTTCTTTATACATTATAAAGTTTAAAATAAAAATGCGATGGCATGGATGGACAACTTTTACTCTCTATTTTGTCTCTAGTGAATATATTCATGCTAGGTAACTGCTTTAACCATTGATTATTGACTAAAGTGGTTGCTGGTGGATTTGCAGGCTGAGCTCTTAATGACAGTTTACCATAGGAACTTGGCATCTTTTGTTGGATACTGTGATGATGGTGACAACATGGCACTAATTTATGAATATATGGCTAACGGCAACCTAAAAGATTATCTTTCAGGTACTTCCATGTTTATTATCACTATCTGAATGAAGAATGACTAGGAATAACCGATTACAATGCTTATACTATGCATTGTCCCAGTCTTTCTTTGACAATCCATTCCGCTGTTTTTAGATTCCCTATCTTCCTATACATATATTTTTTTTCTTTTATGTTGTTTGTACATATTCTTTTTGGCTACTTAATTTTTCTAATGACGTAGTCTTCTCTTAATACAAGTTCTCTTCCCTATCAAAAAATAATAATAACAATATGTTCAGATCCTTGAGATTATGAGAAATATTTGTTCATTTTTTATGGTTGCAGATACACGTTCACATACCTTGAGTTGGGAGATGAGACTCCACATTGCAATTGATGCTGCACAAGGTAAGCATCTACATTCTTTTTAGCAAATGCAATATATGAAGAACAGCCGACCTCAAAATTTTTGGAACTAAGGCTTGGTTGTTGTAATCCTTGGATTACATTATGTCCAACTTTTGAATAGCATTTCATTAAGTGCACCAGACCCAGTTGTCTCACATATTATTTACCAATACTTCTTGAGAAGCCCCCAATCCAACTCCCTCTAGAATCTCTGATAAGCCCCCCGGAACTAGCTTTGCCTGGTTTTCCTCAAGCCAAACCATTTGTAGCTTAAAGAAGTCTAGAGGAGGTGGTTTCCAACCAATGAGGGTGTTGGTATATCTTGTTCTCTTCATTTGACAAGGGAGGGAGAAGAAAAATTCAGTGGTAAGGGATTTAATCTTTTTGAGGATTAAAGTTGGTTTGAAAGCTTGACCTTCCATGGTGGACTTATTTTTCAATCTGTCCAAATGGACCAAGTGGTTATGGGGAAGATGACATTCCAAGGAATGTCTGGGTGGGGTGGCAAGAGCTTTTGTGAGTGGAGGAAGACATACATTTAATCCACTCCTCATTGGAATGATTGTGGAAGTCATGGGGTGTGGGGTGGATGGGTAAGGCCATAAGGGTTAGGTCTAACCATGGGGACAATCCCTTGGGGTATGTATAAAGATGTTTCTAGGGAGGTATGGCATAGTGGGCATGTATCATTTGAGACGATTTGTCTCTTTTTTAGGAGGTCTATTTGTAGGGAGACGATCATGACAAGAAATCCAAAGGAAGGTGTTGATTTTACGAATGGTGGGGATTTTCCAAAACCATTTCCAATTAGGATTCATGGTGGATGATGGGTAAAATGCCCATTAGGGGATGGGTGCCAAAAGTGACATTCCATTTGTGTGGAGTGGAAGGGTTTGGGGGTTGCTTTTATGGTTTCAAGAAGGCGATTTGGGGCAATGAAGGAGATGTTGTCAAGAAGCCAATTTCCATTGGGATCCCTTGTGTCCCAAACTTTAAGGGAGTGCTCAGTTCTATTATGAGGGCCTTTACCAATCCAATTATCATACCAAAAGCTAATGGAGGCCCCATTTTTAATAAGCCAACCAGCTCCTTTGTTGCAAATGTCTCTAATTTTGCAAAGACTAGACCAATCAAAGAAATCCTTTTAGAGGTGCTCTGATCATGAAGATAGTTTTTCTGAACTTCAATGCATATGTAAACATTTTCTGCATTATACTTTAGTTTTGTCTTAATTTTGCTTCAAAGTCATACTTAAACCTATATAATTTCTTAAAATTGTATTATTGCTCATAGATCTTGTGCCTCATATCATATATAACATTGTGTCAATCGGACCGTAATTGGATTGTATGTCATGTGTGCCTAACTTTTATTGATACTGCAGGACTAGAGTACTTGCATCATGGATGCAAGCCACCTATAATACACAGAGATGTAAAGTCAGCCAACATCCTTTTAAGTGAGAGCTTGGATGCTAAGATAGCAGATTTTGGTCTCTCCAAGGTCTTTCCAAGTGATAACCAAAGTCATGTAGAAACTACAGTCATGGGCACAACTGGATATCTTGACCCTGAGTATGTTTTCATCATGTGATTCGTTTAGTTTTTTGCATCATTAAAAGGGATTGCACTTGGTTCAAATGATTGCAAAATAATAATAATAATAATAATAACAATAGATTGGTAATTATAAATGATGAGCAATTCATTTCAATAGTATGCAACAAGTATTTTTTTTTAACTACACTCACCTAAGGCTAGGCATTAGTCTGGTGCTATAAAAGCCACACTCATGTTACTGAAGGGAAAAAGAAAAAAAGAAATCTTTATTAACATTTGACATGACATAATTATTTTTTTGTGTTTTTTAGGTACTACAATTCTCGAAAGTTAAATGAGAAAAGTGACGTCTTCAGTTTTGGGATTGTTCTGTTAGAGCTAATCACTGGCCAACCTGCGATTGTAAAAAATGATGAACCAATCCACCTGGTGCATTGGGTGAGTCCTAAGCTTGAAATGGGGGATATAGAAAGTGTTGTTGATAAAAGGTTGCTGGGAGATTTTGATGTGAATTCTGTCTTGAAAGCTTTAGAATTAGCAATGACATGCACTACACCCACCTCCAGTCAAAGAGCTGCCATGAGTCTTGTGTTATTAGAACTAAAAGAATGTTTAGCAATGGAATTGTCTCATAGTCAAGAGAAAAATATGGGTTTAAGGGAGGAGATCAGTACTAAATCGTACAATTCATCTGAAGTGTATTCTAAGGATATTGATTCCATGACTGGTCCATTAGCAAGGTAGATTATTATTATTATTTTTTTTTTGGGGAGAATTAACGGCAGAAGCAAGGTAGATTTAGATGGTCTAATTAAGGTAATAATGCCAAGTTACTATTAGTTCCCCCACCCCCCTCCTCCTACCCCTTTTATTGAGGACTTTCAAGTGTGTGATTTGTTGTTGCTTATTCATTTTTGTCAAATAGTTCTTTGTATATTGCCAGTTTGGGTTATTATTATTATTATTTTATTTGCGAAAGTAGCTTCCTAGTAACTCATCACATATGTTAGATATTAAATTCGAAGCATAGTTTTTTTTTTTTTTTTTTAAAGGAAAACACTTGGCATTTGGGACCTTAGAAAAATTGGGCTATGTTGAACCCAAACTGTCAAAATCCAAATTAAACCTAATTTAGTTTTTAATTGTTGTCTAATTTCACTTGTGTCAAATTTATTTTTCTTAATTTTGGTGCCAAATAACCTTTTTATAATACTAATGACTATCTCACTCATCTAGGATGTAATTTGTGCATAAACATTTAAAAGATGTGATGATAAGATAATAATGTGATTTGGAGCTTGCCAAAGATAAAAATATTCACACAAAGACAAAATTTAATATAGTTTGGCCAACTTTGTATTTATCTTCTTACAAGCATTGCCAACTAGATTTTTTTTTTTTTTTTTTTTTTTTTTTTGGGGGAGAAACTACAAGCATTGCCAACCAAAACAATAAAAAGAAGTAACATAGACACATAATTAAACATAGCCAATATATTCTCACACGAACATACTAAACAATTCTAATCTTTGTCTTTTAACTATATCTCTTAAACCTTTTTCCCCCGAACTCTTTTTAAGTTACGTGCTTTTTTGTTCAAAGCAGCTCACTGTTTTAATTCAGCCTCAACAGCCAATAAAAATTCCGTTGCTTGATTTTCCACCTAGGAAGCTATCAAAGTCGTTGAATTTACTTTGGAACCACTTTGAGTAAGGTTCTTACCTCACTGAACCATCCACACCCACAACTTCCTATTCTTCCATGGCCAAGGGTAGAGAAAAAGCAAGTGGTTCAACAGCTAGAGACAAATCAGCATCCTCTGAAATGGTGTTCGAAACCCAATCCTCCACAAGTACTTCATCCTCTTCGAAATGAGCCGATGATACATCCTTAGAGCCTGAAGACTTCAACGGAACCAAGGCCAACTGGTTTTGATCTTCCAACACCTCGGTGGCTTCACCCGGTGGCAAAGAGATTTGAATCAAAACTGCAACCCTCCTTCTGTCTCGCAATTCAAGCACCCACTGCTCTGAATTCCCCCATTTATTGATTACATTGCCGAAATGCTCCTGAAGTATCAGTCAAAGGTCTCGCTACAGGTTCTCTTCACCATTTGAGGTATATGTCGATCCATTCCTGGCCTTATCGGAGCCGAGAATCTCAGTAGCAGCTTCATCTTGAGGATGCATCGGCACAGCATCCAAGGCTTAAAAAAACCTTCTGTGGGCTTAGCATCAGGTGGGCTTATATTTTCCCGACCCACTTCCTGGACTTTGGAGCACTTGACTTCCCACCTACCATACAGCCCACAATCCAATCTTAAAGAGACATCCAGCGTTAAAAGAGCAACTGTGCCGTTAAAAACATTTTTTAATCTCAAATGTGATTTTAGCCCCAGGCATTGCTCTTTCCAAGCATCCCTATCGCGCGAATCATGGTTCTGATTGGTCAAGATTGTTTTGTTTGAATTTTGAAAGTTGGGCATTAATTGCTTTCCTTTCTTGCTTCCACCATTGCCAACCAAAAGGATTTTGAATTTTGTTGTCGGAACTTCTCCATTGTCGATTTCCAAGACAAATAAAGATGGCTGTTTGACGGCTAGTGTCTCGGGAGCAATAGCCTTCTGTAGATGAAATCCAAACCCCCTCCACCCACTACGCAGTTTTCCTTTCGGCACAAGGATGAAGCCTTTCTGACAGCCATGAACAAGTTCTGAGATCATAAAAAAACTGTCATGTGCATTGGAACCCAGTTGCAAAATAAAAACTTTATAGCCATCCTTGAAGGTTCTTGCAAAATTTCCAAGAGGTACATTGGACATAAGATCCTCCACATTAGCTAGCAAACGCTTTGCACTTTCTTTACCCATGTACACTGACCGGAGAGAAGCCCTATTTCTTTCATATATGCGTAACATGTAATAAGTACCTCCCTCCTCAACCAAAAATTCGAAAGTTTTGGACTCCAAAAAAATAAAAAAAATGGAATCTCCCATGACAATAGAGAAAAAAACGAATAAATTTGTGACTAATCCGAGATAGCCTGGCCTCAAATTATGTGACTAATCTGAGGTAGCCAAGCCTTTAACAAACAGGAAAAGCTCTAGCAATGCATTCTAATATTGTCACTATACTCAAAATTGCAAAGGTTCAATCATCTAGAATTAGAAGAAGACACGTCTCTTCTTTCAGTTTTTAGGCGTATTCTTGCTGCACCCAATCAAGAGGAGGATCGGAAGTGTACTTCAATTATTCTTGCTGCACCCAATCAAGAGGAGGATTGGAAGTGTACTTCAATATTTCAGACCATAGTGCATTGTGGAACTGAAGCTCGGATGCCTATTATTGATGGTGGCAGCAACACAAATGTTGTTTTTGAGGCTACTGTTGAGAGGTTGAAGCTACCAACGCACTATGTAATCTACCCCTTTTTTTTTCTTTACTCCAAATCTTCTTGTTTAATTTTTTGAGCTAGTGTATATTTGGAAATGTTTTTCGACCTACTTTGCTTTTCTTTTATATTTTTGCTAAACCGAAAAAGTTCACTAATAAACGAAAAATATGTGTCAAGTAAGTAGGAATCCATTCATATGATATAAAGGCCCGCAAAAGTTTTTGGGAGAAAAACATTCAACAAATTCCCAGTATGATGGCTAAATGTTTGAAGAAAATCTTTTGAACTTAATTGTGGTACAGCAATTGGGGAAAAACAAATCAAACGAATCTGTATAGCTTTGGCGGTAAGAAGCCAATTGAAGCATGCGTACTAGGCTCTTTCATGTTTGCCAGAAGTAGCTTAAACATAAGCTGTTCAATATGAGAGCAGATCTGGTGGGCTTAAATAATTTGATCACGTAAGGAAATAGCAAAAACAGCATGAATGCACACACAAACCAAGGCCATTACCCAGTTGGGAGCTGGACACAATTCTGCAAGATGTTAAAATTAAATGCTGAAAGTATAAGTTCTCAAGTTGTCACTTCTGTTAGGTTCAAAGCAGTGCCCATGGAGCAGCAAACTAGCCCAAAGGGTATTAAGAAACAATTTTTCTGGCAGTGTCCCAGGCTTATAATCAGAAAAATATTGAAGCATTACATTCTGTCTTACAAGTTGTAGGATATGTAGTTAATGCTAATAATAATCCTACAGGCTACAACTATTAACGAAAAAGCTAACTCTTGGATTGGTCGCACCCTCAAAATCGCTTGCACGGACTACAAAGTCTAAGAAATCAGTTTATCCAAAATGATTTTATTAGTTGTTAGTTGTTACTAATACTATCTTTTGGCACGGGCTCAGCACCTAGAAGACAAGCCCCTACCTAAGCTTCATCCGCCAATGACTACAAACATGCAAAGACAACATCTATAAGCCAACTAACAACAAACTATAAATGCAACATTCCCAATGTTGCAAACTCTTGATTCACCACTACTTATGAAATAAGCCATATGATACACTAGTCCGGAAGGAGCCTCAATTCCAATACATCAAAACGCTAACACAAGACTAACTTCGTGGGTTATCTCATACATGTTAAGAGCAAAGGAAGCATGCATGCTTGTTTCACACACAACAATTAACAAAGACATTCTCTTCAATTTTTTTTTTTTTTAAAAGAACTTTCTTTGCATTTTGAGTCTGACATGCAACTCGGCTACCATCTAAAATCAACTAAGTCCTGATCTTAAGATATTGCACTTGCAAGGTAAGCAGGTGTTCCACTGTTCCCTACCATCTCATAATGTTAACCCATTGGAGATGGGAGGCAATTTCCCTACAATTTAGCAAATGCATGGCACATCAGAATTTGGCAAAATAAAAATTCACTTCCTAAATCAGTTGCCAATTTCGCATACTTCAATCAAATACAAAATGGCAAAGGTGGCTAGATTCATAAGACTGTTTCCAAATCAGATAAAATTCAATTCCAGCAAAAGAAATCAAATTGTATGATTCCCTTTGCAAACAGCAATTCTTTAGGCAGTAATGATGTTCAAAATCTGCAACAATTAACAATGATAACTGATATGTGAATTATCCATTTAATAGACAACTGCACATCAAGATGAAATTTTGCAGCTCTTTGAACAACTAACATATCAATATAAAATAGACAATGGGTGGAAGGACATCAAGATACAAATTCAGATTACCACTCCTTTTCATAAAATCTAAATAAGAAGGCCAACGAACACATTGAAAATGAAGAAAAAAAAAACTCCATCACATACAAGATACTATCCCACATGAGGAATCAAATTAAAAATTTTTAAAAAAAAAAAAAAAAAAAAAAAAAAAAAAAAAAGAAGAAGAAGAAGAAGAAGAAGAGATAAATCATAGATTGAAAAAACTAAAAAGACAATACAGGCCTCTTCATTTCTTTAACCTATTCTGCTTTCTGGAAGCATAAAGAATGAAGCAAACACATTTAGGTGCAATAATACTAAATATTCCTGCCAGCGAGTGGGGCACAAGCATAAAAAATACCCTGTTGCTTACTACTTTTTTCATTTGAAAAAACTAAAAAGACAATACAGGCCTCTTCATTTCTTTAACCTATTCTGCTTTCTGGAAGCATAAAGAATGAAGCAAACACATTTAGGTGCAATAATACTAAATATTCCTGCCAGCTAGTGGGGCACAAGCATAAAAAATACCCTGTTGCTTACTACTTTTTTCGTTTTCAAGTTTGAAAATATAGTGGACATTCTCCGTGTAAGTTGTAGAAGAGCCTTACAGTAGGACTTAACTTCAAAAATACTACTCCTAGCATGAGTCAAACAGATCCAGTCATCCCTAACCCTACTAATTTTATATGGGAATAGAGAACAACAAGAAAATATTGTAAAATCTCCATCTCCCAATCATGGACTGATCTGGTAAAGAGAATGCACCAATAAATAACTTTGTCATACCAACACATGTAGACTACCATGTAAGTCTCCTTATTTCAGGCCATTTGAAATGGTGCTGGAAAGACCTCCTTAAGGATCACCTTCCCACACCATGGATCAAGCCAAAAGCGAATACGAGAACCGTGACCCTCCTCAAAATTGATGACTTTAGAAACCTATTACACCCATTCCGAATACAAGTGGACTTTAGAAAAATAGGAATAAAAACTACTACAAAGGATTAATGTAGACGTAGAAAATCCAGATACTTCAGAAGCCCAATAAGAGAGGACATGGGAGATGAAGTTCACTCATTTAAGGACTTTAACAATAAATATTTCAATTTGGCCACACTTAGATCCTGCCTGTCAAAGTAACAAGCATTCCTTTCTCTCCAAAAAAAAACCCATGAACACTGGGGATTGTGTTCCAACTTCCAAGTCCCCCCCAACCCCCCCCACTACTTTGCCCACCAAACCTCCCCTCCAAGAAAGACAACATTTCCTGCACCATTTTCTTTTCTTTTCTTTTCACATTTCTTTTTATTCTCCCTCTACTTCTTCTGCCATTACTTTATACATAATATATAGGAGAAAAAAAATAGATTTACCACTAAAACAGAGAAACACACAAGAAAACAAGGTTATGTTGGCCAATGATGGTTTTATTTGTGGACTGTGTGCAACAACCATACACAAACAAATTTCAAATATAAATATAATATATAACAGCGACACCCATAAAAGAATCATATAAATCCGGGAAGAAAATTATGGTTTTAACAATACTAACATGCCTATTGCTACAAGTAAAAGCATGACAAGGATTTCAATTCATCCATAGCTGTAATGACATCACTTCTTATACACATAGCACCATCTTCTTAGTAAGATACCACATTTCTTCCATCTAGTAAAGCAAGGTTCTCCATGTAAGTTGCTACTTCTAAACAATAATCAGCTTGAGTGCTAATCTCCTTCTCATGTAGAGTTTCGGGGTCAATTAAAACATACTTACGTTTCCTCTTTAATTTGCCATTGGTAGAGACCAGCCGAGGCCCTTTTTGAACTAGATGTAAGCCATACTCAGTGAAACCAATGAAATCATGAAGATTTTCAATTGATAGAACACTAAGTTTATTCCAGGAATCAATCACACCATACTCCCTCATCACCCAAATGGAGCATAGCGTGCTATATGGTTGGGCACCACTTCTAATTTCAATCAAAGCCAGCTTCCCCTTCAATGACGTAACACATCTAGTAAAACAACTTCCTTCATTAGGCAGTGGTACCTCATTGAATTTCTCACTACTGACATCAAATGACAAAAGTAAATCAGCACAACGCCTCCCTTGCCCACCTCCATCATCTAAAAATTTAAACATCCAATGCAAACGTCCACTAACAAATGGTGATGGCAAATAATCAATAAAATTGCAGTACACAAGATTGGGTCTCAACGAGATTCCAAGTTCAACTCTTTTCCATGAATCCGAGCTCAACGAGAACACCTCAGCCTCAGGGGGAGGGTTAGGATTGGCAAAAGCCTGTGAAATCCCAACAAGCTTGAAGTCATTATTCTGGGAATCATACCCAATTCCGAATGTCAGAAGAGGAAACTGGTTATTGGGCAACCTCTTAAATTTTCTAATACTGGGGTTCCACAAGTAAACATCATTAAACTTTGATCCATGACCAGTGAAACACAACATGCCATTACATGAAACCACAAAGCGGGAAAACTGAGATTGAAAAGTGAAGGGAACTCTAAACTCGGGTATCGTTTCAAATGCGCCGTCGCAAGCGAGAGAAGAAGAAGGTGCAGGAATATTCCTAGGAATGTGCATGACATAACCGTGATGACTGTGATTAAGATGGTGGGTGGAGATGAAACTGGGTTTGGCTATGGAAGAGTACCAGGGTTTGCAAACGCACCTGAATCTTAGGAGAGATTTCACAGGTAACCTTGCTAAGATTTCCAACACGATTTCGTCTGGGAGATCATCACGCTTCGTCCTGCGTCGGAGGATCGCTCCTCGTTCTTCTTTCCTTTGGGACATTTTCCAACGGAAGAGAGAGTGCGTGTGTTTAACAGAGAGTAACACTAATTTTGGGTTAATATTGGTCGACTGATAAAAATACAAAGCTCAAATACATGAAGTTTTACCATTGTTTTACGAATTTACATATTTTAAAATCCTTGCATGATATCTTCATTATAAACCCTACAATTTATATCTCTTTTAATGTATATAACTAGCCAATAATTCATCCACTCATATCTTATTTGATTGATTTATTTCAAATTTTTTAAGATCTAAAAGTGCTTTTTCTAAGCTTTAAGATTAACAATTTCTACTTTTGTTATTGGACTTTTTTCTAGATTTTAGATCAAATTGGTTTTTTGTTGCGTTATGTAGCACATGTGAAACAAGAAACAATAAAAAACATAAAAAAAAAAAAAAAAAAAAAAAAAAAACATAATGTCTCCCCTAACATATACATCATGAAAGTTCAAATAATGTGTAAAACACTCTTGAACGTTTAGACCCCCAATTACAAAATAATTAATTCAAGTTTTATGTCAAACAACTAGTGTGCGGAAAATGAACAAAAGCTATAAAACAGAATTGGTAAACAATCTAAGCCAATTTAAAATCACAACCCACAGCAGATAATAAAAGGCAAAGATAAAAGGGAAGGAGCATATCCCTTTTTATTTTAAGAAAAATTCAGATCTACATCTAATGAAGATGCAAATCCATTTTATTTTGAGAAAAATTCAGATCTACATCTAAGGAAGATGCAGATCCGTTTTTATTTTGAGAAAAATTCAAATCTACATCTAATGAAGATGCAGATTTTTTTTTTTTTTTTTTTTTTTTGAGAAAACTTTAGATCTACATCTAAGGATGATGTAGACCCATTTTTATTTTGAGAAAAATTCAAATCTACATCTTCAGTTGTAAAATTTCTAATAAATTTTATCTCAACACCATTACAATATGATATGCTTTAATCGATATCCAAAACGTAGTGTATTATAAAATAATTCTCTAAAAATATTTTGTAATTATATACTACAAAATTACTTCTCCATAGGAATAGGATGCACAACGTAGTGTATTATATATAAAAGAAAAAGTATATTATAAAATTCTATTAAATTAATATTAGCTTAACATTAGACTTTCTGTTCATATGAAATTCTTCAATGTGGAGTGTGTGTGTATATATATATATATATATATATATCAAATAATTCATAATGGTTTCTACTTGAATATGATTTCAATTATTGTTTGTGTAGTAGTGGTACACTCATGCAAGCTCCAAGGGCATATAAAGTATGAGTGGGAGGGTTACTTAGGCGAAGTGGGAAAAAGGTGTAAAGCCAAAAATGGTGAAGATCCTGGACTCCCACCCCTTCGTGACAAATCCGTGAGGGCTTGGCTCCCCAAAGCGGATAAACACCGCTTAATGGCGGGGCAAGTACCCACAATATATATATATATATAAGTCATGTGCAAACACATCCGTTTTTAAATGGGAAGAAATTAGAGGTTTAATTTAAGAAAGTCATTTCCCGGATCTACCTAATTCTTCCTTAATGAGTACAATTGAACACTTGTTAATAACCTAATTCTTCCTTAATGAGTACAATTGAACACTTGTTAATATATTGTATTTCCTTAAATATGCTATTAATACTGAACTGGTGTAAAGAAAAAAATGTGAAGAAAAAGAAAGGGAAGTTGGAAAGGAAAGAAAAGAAAAATATATAAATCTTCTCAAATATATATATATATATATATATATAAGAGAAATTTTTTTTTTTAATATTTGATTTTAGTTTTTTGCTGAGTAAATCTTCAACTAAATTTTTTAGTTGATGTGGCTTTTCCATTTCCCCTAAAGCCATTGACATGGGATTGTTTTTTGTGTTTAGAAGTATAGCATTTATTTTTCTCAATAAAAAAAAAAAGTATAGCATTTATTATTATTATGCTTCAGTTAAAATTTATCTGCAGTCACATCATCCATTAATTTCCAATATTTTCTCTCTTTTTTTAACTCTCATTTTTTTTCCTTATTAATTTCTCAACTTTTTGTTTTTTTTTTTTATAAAAATTATTGTCTCAACTTATTGTTATATTCTCTCCAACTTTTCTCCTCCCTTTTACCTTTTCATTTTCCCACTCTATCTACCTTAATATCACTATTCATATATCCCTTTAACTTCCTTTATTTTTACCTTTTCTTATCCCCTCATTTTATTATAAATTTACAACTCTCTCTCTCTCTCTCTCTCTCATACACAAAAGGTTATTTCTCTCTCTTTCTCTCTCTCAAATTTTTTCTTTTTCATTTTTGGTGGATTTTTTTTTCTTGCATCTCTATTTTAAGTTGATGAATTTTTGTATTATTTGGAACTCTGCTTTGGGTTGATGTGAATAAGTTGTGTTTTTAAGTTATTATCTTTTCTTTCTTCTCTTCAATTTCATAGATGCTATCATATTGCATTATAAAGATAGTGTAGGGTCACGTTTTTCGGCCTTAGCCCAAGATGTATGGAACCTTTGACCAAAGTGAGTCCTCTACAATGAATTTGTAGAAAGTGGGCCAAAGAGCTAGGCTTTAGTGTATGGACAACGGTTATCACGGTGTTCTTCATGATCAAGCCGAGATGGGCTGAGTTTTCTAGAAAGGATTGGTCCTCGGCACGGAATAAGGAGCTTTTCTTGGTGCCCCCGGTTTGTTGTTGGGGGGGTCTCACCCCCACCCTTTCTGTTTCCCTCCACTCTCTTTTTATAGTAGTTTCTTTGCTCTTGAATGGGGTCCCTAGGGTGGATACTTGTCCCATCAGCCCTTCTTTGCGCTTGTTGGGAGTGGTTGTAAAGGCGTAAGAGTATGGTTGTGTTAGGCACAAGGCACGGAATGCCATAATGGCAGCCTTTCCCTCGACGCTCTCTTTTCTCCGTTGTCCTTTTCTGCTTTAGCACTTTTCCTATTCTGTGGAATGATCTAGAATGTCACTACCAGTGACAGGTTGCCCCCTTCATCCTCGCCTACAACCATGCTCAAGAGGATTCTCCCCATGGCCGAGGAGGGGTTTTTCCTTGGGCTGGATCCTTGGCCCAATGTAGACATTGACATGGGCCTCCCGGTCTTTTACCCCCTACATATAGTATATAAAAATATAATATCATTTTATTACATTATATAACATGACTTGGATAATTTGGTTTATTACTATATTTTTTACTTTTTAATTTTTACTTTTTTTTCTCATCTTATTCTCTCTAAATTTTTATTATTCTTTCTCACATCCTCTCTTGAAAATGTGATTATTCTCTCTCTCTCTTGATTTTTTATTCTTTCTTGCAACTCTATTTTATATTGAAGAATTAGTGTAATTTTTAAAACTCTATTTTGGATTCATATGTTTCGGTGTTGTATTTTTAGTTCTTATTACAAGTACTCTCTCTCTCTCTCGAGTTTCGGTTTGATTTTTTTTTTTTTTTTTTTTGAGTTAATACTTGATTGTTTTAGAAGTAAGAATTTGAGTTTATATCAAACACAATCTTGGCTAAGCAATTACAGATCGACATTCGGTCCATTTCGGTCTATATCGGCCCACTTCATAAATTCGGTTTGGTTTGGTCTAATTCAATCTAATTTCGTCCAATTTGGTCTACTTCGGTCCAATTCAATTCAATTAGGTCCATTTGGTCTACTTTGGTCCATTTGCTTGACTTTGGTTTACTTCGGTCAATTCAATCTTGTTCAATCCACTTTAGTCTATTCCGTCCAATTTGGTCCATTCAGTCCACTTCAGACTATTGAGTCCATTCAATCTACTTAGGTCTATTTTGTTCAATTTGGTCCATTGGGTTCACTTCGATCTCTTCGGTTCATTTTGTCTATTTCCTATCACTTTACTCCAATTCAGTGTACCTACTTAAGAATGGGAAAATAGAAGTTTGGATTGAGCGTGCTATCAATTATTTGAGTAATATCAATTGTAATTATAAGATAAGTTTTGGTTATTAAAATAATCCCCTTAAGAGAATGAGAATTTGAATAATAACTTTTAAACTTAAAAATTTAATTGTACCAAAAGAAACTAGAAAAACATAATGCATAATAACTATAGTTAGAAAAATATGGACCATTTCAAAAAGAATAATATCAATAAAAATGATAAAATGATAAAACTATATATTTGAAAAAATAGAGTGAGAATGTTTAATTTTTAGGAGAACAAATTACTTACAATAAAATTTAGAGAATAAATTATACATAACTAAAAATTATCATATAATTAGAGAATAAAATTTTGATTATCATAATAATCTCTTTTAATAGAATGAAGAATTTGACTAATTTATTTAAATAAAAATTATATATATTTATTTAACTTGCCTAAAGGTATAATCAAACTCATGCAATTTATTTAAAAGTAATGAATTTAAAACAAATGAGTAACTGTCCTAAAGATTAAATTTATATATTCATAGCCTTTATGTTTAAAAATACTTACACTTAAATTTAACTAGACTAAAGTGGATTGAAAAGTTACGTTAAAGTGGCTTAACAAAAGTGTAACAATAATAAATGTTATTCTTGAGATTTTACATATTATGAGTTTAAGATTTATATAATTTTTAAAATAAATTTGAATTTAGAATTAAGTGCTCTCAACTTAAACATGTCTTCTCCTCTATATGTAAGTGCACAAAAATGGACGGCTTCTCAAAAAAAAAAAAAAAAGGACTAATTGGACTAAAATAAACCAAAGTGGACACAAATGGACCGAATTGGACCAAATGAACGAAGTGGACTCAATATGATCAGGGTAGACCGAATTGGACAGAGTATGACCAAATAGAACAAAATGGACCAATGTGAACCGAATAGGATTGAAGGGGACCGATGTGGACCGAATAAGAACAAATGGACAAATTAGGACTAAAGTAGACAGAATGGACTGAATAGGACCAAGTGGCCCGAATAGAACTCAAGTGGACAAAATAGGACCGAATCGACTGAATAGGACTAAAGTGGACCGAATTGGATGCAAATGGAGGGAATTGGAGCAAATGAAAGAAGTGGACCGAATGGGATCAAGGTGGACCAAATTAGACCAAGTAGGATTGAATAGAACAAAGTGGACCAATGTGGATCGAATAGGATTGAAGGGGACCCATGTGGATCGAATAAGACCGAATGGACAGTTTAGGACGAAAGAGGACATAATAGGACGAATTAGCCCGAATAGGATTGAAGTGGACAAAATAGGACTAATTTGGACCGAATCAACAAAATAGGACCAAAGTGGACAAAAGAGGACAGAATGGACCGAATAGGATTGAAGTGGACAATAATGGACCGAATTGGACTAATTGAATGAAGTGGACTGAATAAGACCAATTAGGACCGAATAGAGCAAAAGGGACCAAGTTGGATCAAATAGGATTGAAGGGGACCGATATGGACCGAATAAGAATGAATGGACTGTATAGGACCAAGGTGGACCAATGTGGACCGAATATGATTGAAAGGGACCGAATAAGAATGATTGGATAGATTAGGACCAAAGTGACAGAATGGACAGAATAGAATTGAAGTGGACAAAATAGGACCAATTTGGACCGAATTGACTAAATAGGACCAAAGTGGACAGAATAAGACCGAAGTGGACCAAATAGAACTTTTGAATATTTATCATTTTTATTGCATTTTTAGGGCTCATATATCTAATTCCTAATACTTATTTTGTTTGTATTTTTAACTCAAAACTAAAGAGTTTAGCCTAATGTAATAAATTTCATACTTTTCAATCCGTAAATTAAGAAAAAATGAATTTTTGAGCTAAAATTGAAAATGCAACGTACAAAAATAATCAATTTATGGCCTAATTAGTCCAAAATTGACCAAAAGGGATCAATTGGACCGAATAGAAATTGATTAATATTTAGGGAGAACAAATTATCTTCAACAAATTTTAGAGAACAAATTATACATTATATTACAATTATGAAATAATTATTTATTCCCATGCATTGTGTAAGTATGCAACTAATTCCATTAAAACTTCAAACAAGGGAATGGAAGGAATGTTCTAAAATAATTTTGTTTATTCCATTCCTTTCCCTTAGAGCATTCATATTAGTCCGTCTAAAATTTTCTGTCTATTTTAATATAATAACCTATTTTTTCTATTTTACACCATCACTTTTTTAAAATAACCAACATTGAATTATCTATTATACACTCTATAATATTTAAATAATTTTTTAATTATTTATTAACAAATCCCTCTTTAATTAATATCTATCTCATCTGAATCTCAACAAGTCTCTCAACTTAGAGTCGATCTCATCTCCATGCCTAACTCTCTACCTCTCTGTCATCCCAAATCCCCCCCCATATGACAAGGTTATGTTGGCAACTCCAATGATAGCGACACCAGCAAGGATAGCAATGACATCTTTGGTGGTTTTTTCGTTGGGTTTTCATATAGGTTTTCCTTATGGGTTTGTTTTTAAGTTGATTTTGGTTTAGGTTGTTTTGGAGTTGGGTTTGGTATTGGTTTTATGATGTTTGGGTTGATTTTGAGTTGATTTTGGATTGATTAAGTGTAGATTATCAATTGTTGAAATGGGTTGTGGTGGTGGTGGTGGTGGTAGTGACGATTGGGCGGTGGGGGGTTAGTGGAGGTTGAAGAGAGAGAGAGAGGGAGTTTCCGGTGTGAGAAAGTGTGTCCAATGAGAGCAGCAATGAGAGAGAAAAAATAATAATAAACTAATAGGATACACAAATATAGTAATTGTGTGAATATACATGATTATTGTAGCAATTGTGTAAATATGCACATTTACACACCAACTAATGTCGGTAGTTTAGGAGCAAAATTGTGTAAATTTTACAACTTTTTTGTATTATAGAAGAATTGATGTGAATACTCTTAGAGATGATAATTTTTCTCTACCCCTCCCCACCCCGTGTTTATAGAGGCTATAATTGTAAAATGTTCATAACCTAAATCCCTATTATTTAAATAAACAAATTAATACTAGCTTATTTAAATGCATGGATATTTAGATTTTTGTTTTTGTTGTGATATTATCTTGTTAAACACTTGGATAATATTATTCTGTTCTTACTAAAAATTATTTTGATTTTGATGGGATAAATTTTGTTGTAATTTCAAATATATTTATATTAATGAAATAAGTTTTATTAAAAAAAATAATTTAATAGTTGTGAGGAAAATTAACATGAAGTAGAATTTTGCTGGACAAGGTGGGGCCCAAGTATTCCCCATCATATGAGATGGGATGGAGATGGGGTAAGACAAAACTATGCGAGGTGGGATCGAAAATCTCACCCTTCGGCCCTACCGCTACCCATTGCCATTTTTATCTCCCTCCTTCCAAATTAAAACCAAAAAAATAAAAAATAAAATTCCCAAAAGGATTAGGCCTAAATTTTCTTTTTTCCCATCTATAAAATGTAACACCTTTTTACCTCACATTTTTCTAATTACAGTTTTACTTTTACCAAACTTATTTTTATAAAAGTAATTTATACCCAAAAAAACCGTACAATTACTAGATAAGATCTCTTTAATTTTTAATTAGAGAAATATTATTATGTATCACTGATAGATAAAAAATAAACACCATTAATCTACGTAAGTGTTTTTTATGGCATTGTTCCTTGGCCAATCACCTCCACCATGACCAACGCCAATCCCTCTATCAAAATATTCCCCATTAATCCACCCGAGTTGTTCATGGCATTGTTCCATCCACTACCAATCACCTCTACAAGACCTCTGCAATCCCTCTAAAATTGTCAGTCTAATAGTAATTCTTGTTAAATATCCTATTTTAATTGAGAAACCAACAACCTAATGAACCAAATAATTTCCAATGATTACCTTAGCTCCCAAAGAATCACGATTTACTTCGGAGCTACCATCTATATTCAACTTAATACTTCTTGTAAGGACTAGAATTAGACCCTCAATCCACCAACAATGGATGATAGCCCAACAAGCCGAAAATAATATATTTGTTAGAGAATGGATTTTACAGGCAAAAGATCGAGCTAATCAAGTGTGGGTCTCAATAGATTGGATTCGTGCCAAGAAGATAAGAAAACACAATTTAATGGGAATAACACTCCTCGGTCAAGCTCGAGGATGAAGTGTTCTTGTATTCACTCAAGTTTATCCAAGTACAAGGTGTTCTTTCTTTTCTTTTTTACGTTATTTTCAATCCTATCCCTTCACTTGTTGATCATGTAAGTGATCTCTTTGATGCTTGTCCCATCAAAAACCTCCTGGAAACTTTGTGAGTAGTTGTGAACTGAGATATCTTTATTCAAGGGTCATTTCCACATAAATGTGGCCAGTTGATTAGGTTCAGAACATTTAATGTGATGGTAGTAGCTTTCTCTCCATATATTTCTTATTTTGTTGTTGGTTATCTTCCTTGAAACTTATCCATAAAAGGAATGATTACCTTTTGTACAGCATTCCCGAGAAGGCCGGGTTCCAACCTTTCACAATGCTTTGTCCGAGGAAGCTCGACTCCTCAGGAACTACTACTAGCTTGTTGTTATACTTTCTCGTCCTCAGCTCATTGATCCTTAAACTTAATAAACCCTACGACCATCCTCGGGTTCCTAAGTATCCTCAGATGCGCCCCACAGCCCAATACTCTTGCTCGGCCTATTTATCCTCACACTTCCAATAATGTATCTTGATGGTAATGGATTGATTTTGGAATCTTGCTTGACTCAGGCAAGTAAGTGTTAAGAAACAATATGGTTTAATTTGTAACACCCTTAAACAATAGCTCTTTTTTTTTTTTTTTTTTTCGTTTACAAAAAGTCAGAAAATAGATATGCAAACCCAGATTCCTCTTCATAGGAAAATTAGATAGTGCAATTGAGACAAGATTCTTAAGTCCGAACTCCAAATCTTCTTGTTTAATTTTTTGCGCTAGTGTATATTTGGAAATGTTTTTCGAACTACTTGGCTTTTCTTTTATATTTTTGCTCAACCGAAAAGTTTACTAATAAACGAAAAATACATGTCAGGTAGGAATCCATTCATATGATATAAGGGCCTGCAACAAGTTTTTGGGAGAAAAACATTCAACAAATTCCCAACATGATGGCTAAATGTTTGAAGAAAATCTTTCAAACTTAATTGTGATACAGCAATTGGGGAAAAACAAATCAAACGAATCTGTACAGCTTTGGTGGTAAGGAGCTAATTGAAGCATGCGTACTAGGCTCTTTCATGTTTGCCAGAGGTAGCATAAACATAAGCTGTTCAATATGAGAGCAGATCTGGTGGGCATAAATAATTTGATCACACAAGGAAATAGCAAAAATTGCATGAATGCACACACAAACCAAGGCCATTACTCAGTTGGGAGCTGGACACAATTCTGCAAGATGTTAAAATTAAATGCTGAAAGTATAAGTTCTCAAGTTGTAACTTCTGTTAGGTTCAAAGCAGTGCCCAAAGAGCAGCAAACTAGCCCAAAGGGCATTAAGAAAAAATTTATCTGGCATTGTGTCCGGGACTTATAATCAGAAAAATATTGAAGCATTACATTTTGTCTTGGAAGTAGTAGGGTATATAGTTAATGCTAATAATAATCCTAAAGGCTACAACTATTATCAAAAAAGCTAACTCTTGGATTGATCAAACCCCAAAATCGCTTGCATTGCATGGACTACGAAGTCTAAGAAAACAGTATATCCAAAATGATTTTATTAGTCGTTCAAATACTATGTTTTTGGCACTAGCTCAGCCCTAGAAGACAAGTCCCTACCTAGCTTCATCTGACTACGACTACAAATACGCAAGACAGCATCTATAAGCCAAGTAACAACAAACTATTGGATTCAACATTGCTGAGGGAATCATCAATTCCAATACATCAAAATGCTGACACAAGACTAACTTCGTGGGCTATCTCATACATGTTAAGAGCAAAGAAAGCAGAGATGCTTGTTTCCCACTCAAAAATTAACAAAGAGCTTCTCTTCAAATTTCATTTAAAAAGAAAAAGAAAAAGAAAAGAACTTTCCTCATTTTGAGTCTGACATGCAACTAGGCTACCATCTAAAGTCAACTAAGTCCTGATCTTAAAATATTGCACTTGCAAGGTAAGCGGGTGTTCCCTACCATCTGATAATTTTAACTCGTTGGAGATGGGAGGCAATTTCCGTACAATTTAACAAATACCTGGCAAAACAAAAATTCACTTCCTAAATCAGTTGGCAATTTCGCATACTTCAATCAAATACAAAATGGCAAACGTGGCTAGATTCATAAGACTGTTTCCAAATCAGATGAAATTCAATTCCGGCAAAAGAAATCAAATTGTGTGATTCCTTTGCAAACAGGAATTCTTTAGGCAGTAATGATGTTTAAACTCTGCAACAATTAACAGTGATAACTGATGTGTGATTTATCCATTTAATAGACTACTGTACATCAATATAAAATTATGCAGCTCTTTGCAACAACTAACATATCAATTTAAAATAGACAATGGGTGGCAGCACATCAAGATACAAATTCAGATTACCACACCTTTTCATAAAATCTAGATAAGATGGCCAATGAACACATAAAATGAAGGAAAAAAAAAAAAACCCTCCATCACATACAAGATACTGTCCCACATGAGGAATTGCATTAAAAACAAACAAACAAACAAAAGAGATAGATCATAGATTGAAAAACTAAAAAGACAAATCGAGACTCTTCATTTCTTTAACCTATTCTGCTATCCAGAAGCATAAAGAATGAAGCAAACACATTTAGGTGCAATAATACTAATATACCTGCCAGCTAGTAGGGCACAAGCATAAAAAAATCCCCTGTTGCTTATTACTTTTGTCGTTTTCAAGTTTGAAAAAATAGTGGACATTCTCCTTTTAAGTTCTATGAGAGCCTTACAGTAAGACTAAACTTCAAAAATACTACTCGTAGCATGAGTCCAACAAATCCAGTCATCCCTAACCCTACCAATTTTATATGGGAATAGAGAAGGACAAGAAAATATTGTAAAATCTTCATCTCCCAATCATGGACTGATCCGGTAAAGAGTATGTCCCAATGAATAACTTTGTTATACCAACACATATAGGCTACCATGCAAGTCTCCCTATTTCAGGCCATTTGAAATGGTGCCGGAAAGACCTCCTTAAGGATCAGTGGATCACCTTCCCAAACCATGGATCAAGCCAAAAGCAAATACGAGAACCGTGACCCACCTCAAACTTGATGACTTTAGAAACCTATTACACCCATTCCAAATACAAGTGGACCTTATAAAAATAGGAAATAAAAACTACTACAAAGGATAAATGTAGACCTAGAAAATCCAGATACTTCAGAAGCCCAGTAAGAGAGGACATGGGAGTTGATTTCCACTCATTAAAAGACTTTAACAATAAATATTTCAACTTGGCCACGTTTAGATCCTGCCTGTCAAAGCAATAAGCGTTCCTTTCTCTCCACAAAAACCCCCATGAACACTGGGTATTATGTTCCAACTTCCATGTCCAACCCCCCCCCCAACTTTGCCCACCAAACCTCCCCTCCAAGAAAGACAACATTTCCTGCACCATTTTTTTTTCTTTCCTTTTCCCATTTCTTTTTATTCTAACTCTACTTCTTCTGTCATAATTTTTTTTTTTTTTTATTATATATATAAGAGAAAAAAAAAGAGTTGTAGAGCTATTCTGAGTTCTTTTTAGCACTACAACAGAGACACACACACAAGAAAACAGGGTTATGTTGGCCAATGATGGTTTTATTTGTGGACTGTGTGCAACAAGCATCCACAAACAATTATCAAATACAAATATAATATATAACAGCCACAACCATAAAAGGATCATATAAATCCGGAGCAGAAAACTATGGTTTTCAAAATACTAACATGCCTATTGCTACAAGTAAAAGCATGACAAGGATTTCAATTCATCCATACCTGTAATGACATCACTTCTTATTCTCATAGTACCATCTTCTTAGTAAGATACCACATTTCTTCCATCTAGTAAAGCAAGGCTCTCCATGTAAGTAGCTACCTCTAAATGATAATTCACTTGAGTGCTAATCTCCTTCTCATGAAGAGTTTCGAGGTCAATTAAAAGATACTTATATTTCCACTCTAATTTACTGTTGGTAGAGACCAGCCAAGACCCCTTTTGAACTAGAAGTAAGCCATAATTGGTGAAACCAATGAAATCAAGAAGATTTTCAATTGATAGAACATAAAGTTATTCCAGGAATCAATCACACCATACTCCCTCATCTCCCAAATGGAGCATGGCGTGCTATATGGCTGGGCATCACTTCTATATTCAATCAAAGCCAGCTTCCCCTTCAATGATGCAACGAATTTCATAAAACAACTTCCTTCAACATCAGGCAGTGGTAGCTGTTTGAGTTTCTCACTATTGACATCAAACGACAAAAGCATATCAGCAGAAAGCCTCGCGTGTCCACCTACATCTTCTACAATTTTTAAAATCCAATGCAAATGTCCACAAACAAATGGTAATGCCGTAGAATTATTCACATTGTAGTAACAAACAGTGGGTCTCAACTCGATTCCAAGTTCAACTCTTTTCCATGAATCCGAACTTAATGAGTACACCCCAACCTCAGGGGAGGCTTAGTCTTGGCAAATGCCTGTGGAATCCCAACAACCTTGAAGTCATTATTCTGGGAATCATACCCAATTCCGAATGTCATAATAGGTAACTGGTTATCGGGCAACCTCTTAAATTTTCTAACACTGGGGTTCCACAAGTAAAAAACATTAGACCATGCTGCAGTATTATAACTGAAACACAATATTCCATTACATGAACCCACAAAGTGGGGAAACCCAGATTGATGGGTGAAGGGAAATCTAAAGTCGAATATGGTTTCATAGGTGCGGTCGCAAGCGAGAGTACAGACTTGACCGCTAGAACGTGAAGAACCAGGAATAGAAGATGAAGGTTCGGGAATATTCCTAGGAATGTGTATGACATAACCACATTGATGATTGTGATTAGGGAGGTGGGTAGAGATGAAATTGGGGTTGGCTATGGAAGAGTACCAAAGTTTGCAGACGCACCTGAATCTTAAGAGTCATTTCACAGGTAGCCTTGCTAAGATGTCCAACACGGTTTCGTCTGGGAGATCATCCTTCGTCCTACGTCGGAGGATCGCTCCTCGTTCTTGGGACATCATTCAACAAAAGAGAGACTGAGAGAGAGAGAGAGAGAGAGAGAGAGAGAGTGTGTGTGTGTTAATTGTTAAACAGTATAATATCAGTCAACTAATTAAGCTGCTTTTTCTTTTTCTTTTTTTATCTATAAAACGTGAGCTCACTAACTTGCGCCCTTTAATAATTAGGGCAATTATATTTTACCATTATAAATTATATTCGCACATTTTGCACTATAAATTATGACATGTATTATACTTTGCATTATGAACTTAAGTTTGATGTTAATATAGGTGGAAATTCAAATTTTAGAATATAAAGTGTAATAAAAAGCATAGTTTAGAGTGGTCAAGTGTAATTTTTCATTTATTTTTAAGAGATTGAGAAGATAGGGGTAATTGGGAATTTTTGCATGATGTCATACTTTTCTATCCAAGTTAACGGGAAACTTAAAGTTGATGTGCAAAATGTAACAGGGGTCATAGTTTAAGGTGCAAAATTTGCATTTGAAATTTTTACGGTGCAAAATGTGATCTTGGTATAGTTTAAGGTGATAAAGTATAATTTCTCCTTAAAAATTAAATAAATGTCATGTATGACACATCCATTTCTATGAATTGAAGGAAGTCATTTCCTGGATCTGCTTAATACCTCCTTAACGAGTAAAATCAAACACTTGTTAACATATTGTATTTCCTTAAATAATGCTTTGAGTACTTAACTAGGGTAAGGAAAAAAATGAGAAGAAAAGGAAAGGAAAGTTAGAAAGGAAAAAAATGAAAAATATATAATAGATTCAATTATTTGGAGCTTTGATCTCATCTTGAATTGTTTTCCTATTGTTTAGAGATTAGTTTATTAAAATGTTTGATTTTAGTTTTTGTTGAGTAAATCTTCATGTAAAATTTTGGGCAAATTACAACTTACTTACTTGTGGTTTGGCCCGAATTAAGTTGTCTACCCGTAGTTTGAAATTTGACACTTTACCAACTTGAATTTTGCTTTGTTAGACTTACGTAACCCACCGCTCTGTTTGCAATTAGAGAAAACACATTTTAATTTGAATACATAACATAAGACAGATAAAAAAGTTAGGGTTATGAATATTATGAAATTTCAAAAGTAAATGAAGAAGCTTGAGTGCATTAGACTTGAAGTTCAATCTCTGCTTATATCAAAATCTTATTGGTATTTTGGTTTGATGATAAAGAACATAATCATCGGAAATGGATGCCGTACTCCAAGGAGAGTACTTGAGCCCAAAATAATAAGGTGAATAAATTTTGGGCCATGTAAATGGAAGCGAAAGGGATTAATTAGTACGGGCCTTTTGATTGGCACAAACCCGAGCCCATAGTAGCCCCCAAAAAAAAAAAAAAACAAAAACAAAAACAAAATATTTTAACACTCCCCATTAATAAATAATAAACATAATAACAGCAGCAAGAGTATTGAAAAAAAAAGAAGGGTAATGGCGAGGAATTTTAGCTGGAAGATAGAGTTTAGTTGGTAGTCTGGTAGAGGACGTTTAATGTAAATGTCAAAGATATTGAATGCGTTTTGACCGCATTTAGTTTGCGCCAATTCCTTTCAACATTCAAGCCATTTCTATTCTATATAAGCAAGCATGTATGGGATAATGGATGGATGATAATATTTGTGATTATTATTTACGTATGTATGTATTTATTTATTTGATAATAATCAAATAAATGTAAATTTCTAAGTGTCAAAAAAAAAAAAAAAAAAAAAAAAAAAAAAAAAAAACTACACTCACTATCACTTAGGAAATGCCGATATTAGTTCCATTTTCATCAATGGTTCGACGCTAAATCAACATTTATAATTATCTACTGCCATGCTTTGTTTAGTGTATCAATCTTAGCTTTAAAGTTTAAATCATGCTAAGACTACTTGATAACAATTTTCTTAACTCAAGTGAAAATCTCACTTCATTGAAAAATAGATCCATGTTTGATTTAGAAGTTGAAATCACGTTGCTCTTTCTTATGCATAGTAATACGGATCTGCTAGTTTTCAGATATATATGCACCACATTGCTACTGTTCAATTAACTTTTAACTTCTTCTTTTTTATACTTTCAGTAAGAAAATTTCAATTTCAACTAAATAAACTATTTGAACTGTATTCTTGTGTGAAGATTCTTACCCACTGAACCTAACCTCATAATGGGTAATAATAGAGTCCCACAAAGCTCCCACTGGGAATCAATATGTGAAAAGGAAGCCTGCCCTAAATCTTCAAACCTCCTGCAAGAACTTCCTCCTCTTTAGCACCCACTGAAACTAATTATTTTTCTCAAAAATAACTCTCACACTTGTAACTACTTCTACACAAAAGAGTATACACCTTTAAAATCAGCCTGTTCTATATCTACCCCAGAGTAATGGTAGTGTCATCTGCGCATTGAAATTTGAAGCCACCAGCACTTGATTTGTATTAATAATTATATTACCAATGGCAAAACTTGATACAAAACAGTCCTCTTCTTCTCTAGCCAATATTAGCTGAAAACTTCCCTAACAAGAACAGAGAAAAGCTGCAAATATGGATTGCCTTGCCTTAGGCCTATCAAACAGTTGAAGAGTGACAGTAGTTCAGTAAACAAGATATTTAATGGGCCCGTTTGGTAGAGGAGTTTGAGTAAATTCTATTTGTAGTTTTTTGAAATATGTGTGGGTGAAAAAGTGCGTAAAAATATATGTAATATTGTTTAAAAACTGAAAATTTGCGTTTAAAATGCTCTACAAAACGAAATTTTTTGATAGTAAAAATCCGAAAGTATTTCATCTTTGCTGTATCCCCCAAATCCACATCTAGATTGCAAACTAAGCCCAGGACTCCTTTCTCTCAAAACTCGCATTAGTCTCTCGTTAGGCACCAAAACAGCCAAGAATTTACTGTCTTCCCACTAAGCGTTCTGTGACACTGAAACTTGTGTGGACTAGTTATTGAATAATATTGAGGCATTGCAGCGGTAAGCTTTATGTGTCTACTTGTTTGATGTCAATCAAAATTCAAAAGTATGGATGGAGGACACCTACCATTAGATTTAATGAGGCAAAGTGGTGGTATAGAGTTCAAAGTTTACAGGTTTTCCTGCCATTTGTTGGGTATTTGCTTAGTTTCCATGTTGCTTCTGGTCGCTGCACTTACGTATATAGCTGTTAGCATACTTCCTCCAGTTAGAGTTAGTTACACTTCTGGTGTCTTTCAAAAGTTTCTTGAATGCCTTCAGGCCATCAAAAAGCAAGTATGCAACATATTCTTATTCTTTTCAATCAGAACATATTAATAGACACAGAATTTTGAACATATTAAATTAGGAAACGGCACTTTACCTCCTGCGGGTTGTGGACCCGTGGTTAAATCTAATTAGATTTTGCCTCCTTGGCTATATTTTGGATTTATTTCATCCACTGATTGTTTCAATGTCGACATTGTACATTGGATTAGATTGAAAAATTTTGGTGAACCAATCAAGTGATATTACATCATCATCATCTATTCAACGCCCTAATTGCACACAATCTTCCTTCTTTCCCGTCATATGCTCGATAAAATTGATATATTTTGGAAGAATAATTGTATGCGAATAGTTTGTCAAAATGATAATGATGTGACATTAATTGATTGATTTACAAAGACAAATCAACTTAATCCAAACAATAAGTAGGTTTATTATAACCTTTTAAAAGTGAGGAAGGTAAGGTGTAAATAACTTAATCCCTGGAATACATAATAATTTAACCTAAATGAATCAATGAGCAGATCGAACACAAATAAAATAAAATAGAACTAAAATTGAATATTTATTACAACACATACTAATCAAACTAATTCTTTTTTTAGCCAATCAAGAAGATGAAATGGAAACCATTACTATGAAGAGAGATTAAATTTCCATTAGTTATCTAAATGTAAAGTGTCAAATAAGTGTTGTCCATTAAGACACGTCACCCATAATAATATTAAGTGTCACATTGTCACTGATTACTGATGAAAATAGACAGCAAGGCAAATATGAAATAGCATGGGTACAATGTACATTTGAACAACAAATTCAATAGCCCGAAGAACATGAGTTAGCAGGGTAGCAAAAATCACAAAGTTTGTTTCAATTGTTTGTTGGGTACATCTAGCCTTGACAAGGATATTTGCAAAGCCATTTACTTCTCTGTAGACATGTTGGAGACGGAAATATTCAAGTTTCTGCATTAGCTGCCAACATTCAATCAAGATTGAACTCAAAAAGTTATTAGAAACAATGTTTAGTTTCAAAAGTTGAACCACTACTGCTAGAGAGTCCGACTCAATTTCAAGGTGAGTAATGCCCATATCAACTGCTAGGGTCAACAGTCAACCCATCTTGTGATAACATTCCATACACAAGATGAATATCCCTAGCATACTCACAAATCACAATAGAGGTCGTTCATCAAATGCAATTTGACAAGTCTGAGAGCTTGTTGGGAACTTCCTTGCTATCTTGCTTAATGCCTTGCGAACACAAAGCTTCACCTTTGGTTCTAGACGACTATTAACAATGATTTTCATTGTCTTTAATACTCTTGCTTCCTTCAAGATCTGTCTAACAAGATGCATTTCATTCTCATCCCCTAAAAATCCTTTATAATGACAGGTTGTTAGGTGTAATGACAGACATTCAGGGACATCCTGTGGGTCCTCCCAACAACCATCAGGTGCAGGCCCATCATAGGATTGATTAGGGCACGATTCAAAGGCAAGTATTTGTAGTTTTGGAGCCTGGCCAAGCAAGAGTAGTATTGCGTGCCACTCAAAATAAAGACAACCATAAAACTTCAAGGAGGACAAATTATGAAACATGGGAATGTGATCATCACTAGAAGCATTGCAGAGGATCTGCACACACCACATAACAATCACAAATTTCAACTCATTCACAACAATATTATCATTAAGTATTTTTGCTAGGAAAAAACGTAACGTGGTCTTAATTACCTTTGTGGTTTCTGTGGACAAACCCAAGGATATAATGTGAGAGAGTGGTTGAATCAAGTCCCATACCCTCTTTGCATAATCTTCAATACCAACACAATTAACTTTTGGAACTCGAAGGACTAGTTCAGCCAAGTTAGAGAGGTTCTCTAATACAACATCCTTGTCTAAATGACCCTCAAAAGTAAAGCACTCGAGAGCTAGGGTGTTTATAAGGACTTTGAATGATGATAAACACCAAAAACAAATTTTAGCGCAACATAAATGTAATCTTTTGAGTGTGGGTACGTACTTGTATAATGATATTGAAGTTGCCTTGATTCCTCTTCAATAACACAGAGAGGGTCAAATCTTGGAGGACAGAGCAGGCAGTGAGGTGGGTGGAGAGAGAGTCAGAGTTTTCATACTTAGGTGTGTTTGGATAGAACTTATTTTGCTGAAACTGAAAACTGAAAACTGAAAACACTGTAGTAAAATAATTTTTAAACGTGTAAATAGTGCTGTGAGACTTATTTTTAATGAAAAAATTGATAAAAAATGAAATTTGTGAATCCATAAACAGTGCACGGATCCACTGATCGACAGAAAAGTAAAAAAAAAAAAAAGGGCCAAACAGTATTGAACAGTACTCTACTGTTGCGCTTGTCTCTGAAACGCGTGTAAAAAAAAAAAAAAAAAAAAAAAGAGAGCAAAACGCAAAACGCAAAAGTAAAACTCAGACGTGATCCAAACTTACACTTAACATTTCCAAGTTGTAGAATCCTTAGACTTGGGAGCTTAGAAGCAGGAGGAGGATTGAGAAATATGTTACATATCAATTTGAGAGCCATTAATGTTGTAGAATAGAAGACGCTGCGGGGCAACTCTACCAAAGAATTGGTATCAGTGTAAGCAATGTTTAGATGAAGCTCTTTCAAACCATGTGGAATGGTGCTGCAAACCCATGTGTCGACATAGAATGGACGACAATGTATTAACCAATGGATGCGCAATGTGTGTAGTGGCATGGGATTGGAAATGGCGTTGCGAAGAGTCCATATTCTGGACACTATATCCACAAAGCTCAAATTTAGATCCCGCCGCTTTAAGTCTTGGTCTGATAAGTCAAGAATGGGGACAAGAGTCCAGAGAGTTCTCCACCTGCTTGACAAAATGCATGTGGCGACAACTTCTTGGGTTGAGAGAAGGGAGAGGATGTGGGTGAGGATAGAGTCCGGTAGAGTGCTAATAATGTCAGCGTTAGTGTTAGTGTTGGTGTCAGCAAGGGCATTTTGTCGAGCAGAAGATAAGGCAACCTTTGGTTCTCACATTTCTCTGAATCTCTGATCTCCTTTCTGCCCTCTCTGCTCTTTCAATTCTCTGCTGCCTCTCCCTCTCTTCCGTTTTTATCCTTTGCCCCTTCATGCTTTCAAATTTCAATCTGCTGCGAATTCCGAATTCTGAGTCTGATTCAACATGTCTGTGTTTCGCTATGAGAGAGTGAGTAAAGTAGGGAAAAAATGTGCACTTTGGCCGGTCTGGTAGTTCAAGCGTGTGTTATTTAGGGGGCATGCAACGCATTTTTATTAAGATAAAATAGCTCTAAATGCTTAATTATTATTCCTCAACAGATTCTAGTTAGCTTAATTGATAAAGTTTTTAATGAGAAGTCATAGATTGAAATACTCTTTTAAAAACAAAAACTATTCCTCACCGTTCTAATGAATATATAATAATAATTATAAATTGCCAAATAATTTTGCAATACTTAAATAATAAATACTATATAAATAAAGAATTATATAATTTTAACATTTTAGTATTTGGTCACGTGATGTTAAACTGTTAATACAAACAAGGTTATTTCATTAATGGGCCTGGTTTTGTTTTCTTTTGTGGAAGGAACTGAAGAAAAAGAAGAATCGAAAAAAGAGGAGGACAAGAGGAGAAAGGAGGCAAATAAGGCATCGGAGCATAAGGAGAGGGAGAAGAGTGAGAGATTTTGAGGAGGTACCTCTCTTTGTTTCTGTTTTTACTATTTAGATGTGTATATTAGAGGTGTCAAATGGATGGGTTTGAGGTAGGCATAATTGGGTTGGGTATATAAAACTCATTTACCCATTAAAACCCATTTAACTAATTGCTTCTAACCCAAATTCAACCCAATCCAATTATTATGGGTAAACCCCAACTCACCCAATTACCCAGTTATCAAAATTACCAGAATACTATTAAAGTGAAAACTCCAACACTTTCTTAGATTCCCTTTTCCACTCTCTAATCTCCATTCTTGGGATTAAAAAATTTCATATAAGCACATCCACATCAACAATTATATTAAAAATCCAAATAAAAAAATATTTTCTTTTCTTTTCTATGTTCTCTCACTTTCTTGGCAACCAAACAATGCAACAAATACAAAGAAATGTAATTTCAAGCTCAAAACTTTCCTGGAATTTTGAAAGCAACTCTCCTTGAAACAAATAAAAATTCTTGTGAACCAAAAAAGAGAAAAATGAACGCATCCTTATCAATTACTCCGTTCTTAAATTACCCAAATTTAAAATTAAAAAAAAAAATTCAAACCCAGTAATGGTGTTTGAGATATAATGTGAAAACTATCAAGTCAAAAAGTACGTATTTGAACTTCTCTAAAAGCATCTTTTGTGTTTGATTATAAAACTAGGTGACATCAATTATCTACAAGAAAAAGATTAAAGCAAAGCATTCAAAAAAAAAAAAATTCAAATAGTCTCTGTTTACCTTTGTACTTTCAGAACAATGAACCAACGTCGTCAAATTCATTGTCGAAGTCGAAACCATTCCTGATTAAGTCAACAAGGTAAACCAATCCAAGATGCGTTGCAAATCTTCGAACAATGCTAGGATGGCGTGGCTGCAACGTGGGGTATGGTGGAGGTGTTGGCCCTACCGTGTTTGCCGGAGTAGGGCCATTAGGAGGATCCGCCATCATCAACTCCTAAAACTCAACAGAAAACTTGAGCATGAGGACTCCGGCCAAAATGGCCAAATACCACATTTTTTGGAAATTTTTAGCAAAAAAACACTGTTTCGGAAATAAATGGCAAACTACCACATTTTCCAGAACTCGAGTTTCAGAAACTCGAGTTCCTCATTAGTTCTGCCACCATGGCACTACTGAGTTGGATTTGTTCGATTAAAAAAAATTATGTGGTACTCAAGCTTGGTAAACTCGAGTACCATGCAACACAATACTCAAGTATACCATTGAGTAAAATTCTACAGTACTCAAGTTTACCAAACTCGAGTACCATGTAATTTTTTTTTTTTTTTTTTGTTTGGGGATAAACAACAAATAAACATAAAGATAAAAATAAGTAGCTTTTTTATGTTTTTATTTATTTAAATAGAAGCATTGTAAAATATAGAGATTTTAATTTCGAAATATGAATTTAATTTCTACATTAATTAAAATTGTTCATTATTTTCTCATAAAAATTGTTCACTGTTTTTCGTATAAAAAATTTCTACGATTTTGCATAAAATTATTTTTTGTTCAGCATTATTTAAGAAATCGTTCGCTCTCTTTTTTGCATAAATTATTTTCTATTCACTATTTAAAAAATGTTCACTGTTTTCTCATAAAACACCTAGTGAAATCGTGTTTTCTAAATTTAAACGCCAAATCTGAATGCTTTTTCATGTTTGAATTTCACAATAATCGAATATATTTTTCTGCATTGATAAAATCTGTTTCTACATGAATAAAATTTTCTCTCTGCACATCATATTTACTATATATTCAAATCACTTCTTTGCATTCATAAAATCTGTTTTTTGCATTAATTAAAACTGTTCACTGTTTTCTCATAAAAATGGTTCACTGTTTTCTGCATAAACTATTTCTAGCATTCTGCATAAAATTATTTTCTGTTCAGCATTATTTAAAAATTGTTCACTCTCTTTTATGCCAATATTATTTTCTGTTCACTATTTAAAAAATTGTTCGCCGTTTTCTCATAAAACACATAGTGAAATTGTATTTTCTAAATTTAAACGCCAAATCTGAATGCTTTTTCATGTTTGAATTTCACAATAATCGAATATATTTTTCTGCATTGATAAAATCTGTTTCTACATGAATAAAATTTTCTCTCTCGCACATCATATTTACTATATATTCAAATCACATACTTTGCATTCATAAAATCTGTTTTTTGCATTAATTAAAACTGTTCACTGTTTTCTCATAAAAATGGTTCACTGTTTTCTGCATAAACTATTTCTAGCATTCCGCATAAAATTATTTTCTGTTCAGCATTATTTAAAAAATTGTTCACTCTCTTTTATGCCAATATTATTTTCTGTTCACTATTTAAAAAATTGTTCGCCGTTTTCTCATAAAACACATAGTGAAATTGTATTTTCTAAATTTAAAAGCAAAATTTGAATGCTTTTTCATGTTTAAATTTCACAATAATCGAATTTTTTTTCCTGCATTGATAAAATATGTTTCTACGTTAATAAAATTTGCTCTCTACACATCATGTTTACTGTATATTCGAATTTTCTTATTGCATTCATAAAATCTGTTTTTTGCATTAAGTAAAACTATTCACTGTTTTCTACATAAACTGTTTTTAGCATTGGCGCAATTATTGTACTTAAATGGTTTTTGTGTTTTTTAAAATATGTAACCATATGAATAATGGACAAGCTCCGTGAAAGAAAAATGAATGATTCATATAAATCACCTAATGGTAAATGTCTCAAAAAATTTGAATTTGTAAAAAAGTTCGAATTAGTTGAATGTAGAACTGTTCACTAAGTAAAACTATTTTATAAGTAAAACTGTTCACTTTTTTCTCATGAAAATTGTTCACTATTTTCTGTATAAACTATTTTTAGTATTTTGCATAAAATTACTTTCTGTTCAGCATTATTTAAAAAATTGTTCACTCTCTTTTCTGCATAAATTATTCTCTGTTCACTGTTTAAAAAATTGTTTGCTCTTTTCTCATAAAACACTTAGTGAAATCATGTTTTCTAAATTTAAACGCCAAATCTAAATGCTTTTTCATGTTTGAATTTCACAATGATCGAATCTATTTTTTTGCATTGATAAAATCAGTTTCTACATTAATAAATTTTGCTCTCTACACATCATGTTTCTCGTATATTCGAATCTGCTTGCTGCATTCATAAAATTTGTTTTTTGCATTAAGTAAAACTGTTCACTATTTTCTCATAAAAATTGTTCACTGTTTTCTGCATAAATTGTTTTTAGCATTGGCACAATTATTGCACAGATCAAAAACTACGGACATACACAGACCACTATGGAGGGAAATGGATTGGAAAGAAGTTACTGCATTAGATGATGAAAGAGATATTTCGGACTTCTCAGATTCAAGTAATGATGATTTCCAAAAATTTCTACATACGAACATTAGACGTTGTTGTTAATCTCTACATGTTCTCTGCAATACAAAATGTTGTTGTTAATGTCTGATAACCGATGATTATGTACATTCAACTTTTGCAAATCTAGAGATTAACTGTTCATTAACTGTTGAGTTTACATGATTTTGTTCATTCAACAATTTCGAATTTTTCAACAAATTCGGATGATCAATACATTAGTACACAGTTTTCCATTTAATTTTCACGATTTTGTACGTTTAACAAATTCAAACTTTTCAACAAATTCGGACTATCTGTAAATCTAATTTACACAATTTTATTTTGTACTTTCAAGATTTTATACAATCAACAAATTCGAACGATCTACACATCTAATTTTTTTTTTTTTTTTTTACAAATTCGAACGATCTATACATTTAGGGTGTGTTTGTTTTGGGTGAAAATGGTTTCAGGAAATCATTTTCCGTAAAATAAGCTACTTGGTTGGTTTTGAAAATAGAATTTTTCGGAAATCATTTTCATTTGACTGTGAAAAAGAAGCTTTGACCATGAAAATTCATTTCTGTTCCTATTTTCACTTCAAATGATTTTCGAAACCGAGACGCGCAAAGGGAGAAAGAGAGAGAGAAAGAACGATCTCGCGAACGCGCAAAGGGAGAAAGATCGCGCGTTCGATCGCGATCTCGCCAACTACGATCGCGATCTCGTGAAGCACAGCGCCGATCGCGATCTCACAAAGTGTCGATCGCGATCTCTCAGCGCGCCGATCGCGATCTCGCGAAGCGCCGATCGCGATCTCCGGAAGCGCCGATCGTGATCTCCCGAAGCGCCGATCGCGATCTCGCGAAGCATCGTGCCGATCTCGCCTTCACCTCCGCTGTGCGATCTCGCCTCTCGTCGAACCCAGTCGCCTCTCTCTCTTCCTTCTTGTCTCAATTTGACCGGATTTGATCATTTTTTTTTTCTGGGTTTTGTTTGTGTTTCTATATTGAGGAATGAATGATATTACATATTTGTTTGGCAACCAAGAAACTGTGAGAAAATGTGACCGAATTTGATCGGATTTGATGATTTTTTTTTTTTTGGGTTTTGTTTGTGTTTCTGTGTTGAGGAATGAATGATATAATATATTCGTTTGGCAACAGAGAAAATGTGAGAAAATGTGAGCAAGAAGTAGAAAATGTGTTTTCTATGGTATTTTCAAGAACACAATCAAACACCAGAAAATATTTTTCAAATTTTTTTTTGAAATGCAACCAAACACATGAAAACATTTTCTTTTCTATAAATGCTTTTACACGAATCAAACACAGCCTTAATGTACACAATTTTCTCTTGAATTTTCATGATTTTGTACTTTCAACGAAATCAAATTTCTCAACAAGTCCAAAATATTTGTACATCTAATGTACACAATTTTCCATTGAATTTTCACGATTTGGTACATTCAACAATTTCAAATTTAAAACACCTATCAAAAAACAGTTTATGCGAAAACAATGAACAATTTTTATGAGAAAACAGTGAACAGTTTTACTTAATGCAAAAACAAATTTTATGAATGCGATGCGCAGATTCAATATACAAATAAACATGATGTGTAGAGAGCAAATTTTATTAATGTAGAAACAGATTTTATCAATGTAGAAAAATAGATTCGATCATTGTGAAATTCAAACATGAAGAAGCATTTAGATTTGGCGTTTAAATTTAGAAAACATGATTTCACTAAGTATTTTATGAGAAAATAGCAAAAAAAATTTTAAACAATGAACAGAGAATAATTTACACAGAAAAGAGAGTGAACAATTTTTTAAATAATGCTGAACAAAAAATAATTTTATGCAGAATACAAAAAATAATTTTATGCAGAATACTAAAAATAGTTTATGCAGAAAATAGTGAACAATTTTACTTAATGCAAAAAATAGTTTTAATCAAGGAACAGTTCTACATTAAACTAATTCGAACTTTTTTACAAATTCAAAATTTTCAAGGCATTTACCATTAGGTGATTTATATGAATCATTCATTTTTCTTTCATGGAGTTTGTCCATTATTCATATGGTTACATATTTTAAAAAACACAAAAACCATTTAAGTGCAATAATTGCGCCAATGCTAAAAACAACTTATGCGAAAAACAATGAACAATTTTTATGAGAAAACAATGAACAGTTTTACTTAATGCAAAAAACAGATTTTTTGAATGCGGTAAGAAAATTCGAATATACAGTAAACATGATGTGTAGAGAGCAAATTTTATTAACGTAGAAACAGATTTTATCAATGTAGAAAAACAAATTCGATTATTGTGAAATTTAAACATGAAAAAGCATTCAGATTTGACTTTTAAATTTAGAAAACACGATTTCACTAGGTGTTTTATGAGAAAACATTGAACAATTTTTTAAATAGTGAACAGAAAATAATATACACATAAAAGAGAGTGAACAATTTTTTAAATAATGCTGAAGAAAAAATAATTTTTTGCAGCTAGAAATAGTTTATGCAAAAAAAACAAAGAACAATTTTTATGAGAAAACAAAGAACAATTTTAATTAATGCAAAAAACAGATTTTATGAATGCAAGAAGTGATTTGAATATATAGTAAATATGATGTGCAGAGAGCAAATTTTATTAATGTAGAAATAGATTTTATCAATGCGGAAAAATCGATTCGATCATTATGAAATTCAATCATGAAAAAGCATTTAGATTTGGCGTTTAAATTTAGAAAACATGATTTCACTAAGTGTATTATGAGAAAACAAAGGAATGAGAGAATTATTTATGCGAAAAAGAGAGTGAACAATTTTTTGAATAATGCTAAACAGAAAATAATTTTATGCAGAATACTAGAAATAGTTTATGTAGAAAATAGTGAACAATTTTCATGAGAAAACAGTGAACAGTTTTACTTAATGCAGAAAATATGTACTTAGTGAACAGTTCTACATTTAACTAATTCGAACTTTTTTACAAATTTGAATTTTTCGAGGCATTTACCATTAGGTGATTTATACAAATCATTCATTTTTCTTTCATGGAGTTTGTCCATTATTCATATGGTTGCATATTTTTAAAAAAACACAAAAACCACATAAGTGCAATAACTGCGCCAATGCTAAAAACAATTTATGCAGAAAAGAGTGAACAATTTTTATGAGAAAATAGTGAACAGTTTTAATTAATGCAAAAAATAGATTTTATGAATGCTATAAGCGACTTGAAAACACAGTAAACATGAGGTGTAGAGAGCAAATTTTATTAACATAGAAACAGATTTTATCAATGCGGAAAAACAAATTCGATTATTGTGAAATTTAAACATGAAAAAGCATTTAGATTTGGCTTTTAAATTTAGAAAACACGATTTCACTAGGTGTTTTATGAGAAGACAACGAACAATTTTTAAAATAGTGAACAGAAAATAATCTACGCATAAAAGAGAGTGAACAATTTTTTAAATAATGCTGAAGATAAAATAATTTTATGCGTAATGCTAGAAATAACTTATGCGAAAAACAATGAACAATTTTTATGAGAAAACAGTGAACAGTTTTAATTAATGCAAAAAACAGATTTTATGAATGTAGTTAGTAGATTTGAATATATAGTAAATATGATGTGCAGGGAGAAAATTCTATTAATGTAGAAACAGATTTTATCAATGCAGAAAAATATATTCGATTATTGGGAAATTCAAACATGAAAAAGCTTTCAGAGTTGGCGTTTAAATTTAGAAAACACGATCTCATTAGGTGTTTTATGAGAAAACAATGAACAATTTTTTAAATAGTGAACAGAAAATAATTTATGCAAAAAAGAGAGTAAACAATTTCTTAAATAATGCTGAACAGAAAATAATTTTATGCAAAATCGTAGAAATTGTTTATACAGAAAAACAATGAACAATTTTTATAAGAAAACAATGAACAATTTTAATTAATGTAGAAATTAAATTCATATTTCGAAATTAAAATCTCTATATTTTACAATGCTTCTATTTAAATAAATAAAAACATAAAAGAGCTACTTATTTTTAGCTTTATGTTTATTTGTTGTTTATCCCAAAAAAAAAAAAAAAAATTACATGGTACTCGAGTTTGGTAAACTCAAGTCTTGTAGAATTTTTTTTTTTTTTTTTTTGCATTTTATTTATAAAAGGTACTCGAGCTTGGTATACTCGAGTATTGTGTTGCATGGTACTTGAGTTTACCAAGCATGAGTACCACATAATTTTTTTTAATCACACAAATCCAACTCAAAAATGCCACGGTGGCGGAGATTCGATGAGGAACTCAAGTTTCTGAAACTCGAGTTCTGGAAAAAGTGGTAGTTTGCCATTTATTTCTGAAACAATGTTTTTTTGCTAAAAATTTCCAAAAATTTTGGTATTTGGCCATTTTGGCCTGAGTACTCCAATGGATTCCATGAGTCCTAGATGAGAGCTAGAGAGAGAGAGAGAGCAAGTGAGAGAGAGAAGTGTTTGGAGGCCGAGAAAATGAAAGAAAATGAAAACCCAAACACTGAAACGTCTAAAGGTTTATTTATTTTTTTTAAATTTTTATGGGAAGGACTGGATTGAATTTGGATATATTGTTTTTGGGTTAAATGGGTCTCAATGGGTTTTTAGTTTAAACCCAATAATCACTGGGTCTATTTGGGTTGATACCCATTTAACCCAACTAATAATTGGGTGAGTTTGGGTTCAATTAGAGTGGGTGGGTTTGGGTGGGCAAATGAGTTTGGGCTTATTTTGCCACCCCTAGTGTATATATAAAAATTTCTCTTTAGAAATTGAAATATTCAAATTTATAAATTGTATTTATTTCTTATTATAAATAAACTGCTAGATCTATGTCCAACATGGGGTATCGGCACAAGCCCAATAACATCATTGTCAATTTCTTTAAAACATTCTCCCATCTCCCCATGTGTGTGTGTTAAAATACTTAGTATTCTTAAAAAAAAAAAAAAAAAGGCACACACACACACACACACACAAGCCCAATAACAAAAATCAAGATCTTAGGATAATAAAATTTTCTATACCAAATCCCTAAATAACACATTTATTGATAAAGTGCAATAGCTTTTTTCTCACAGCACTAATCAAAGAGTAGTACGTAAAACTTCCTCTAATGCTTTCTTCACAAAGGAAGCGAAAGCGACTACATATTTGATAAGAAAGTCTTTTTTTTTCCTCTACATTTTCACTCCAACCAAACAATGGAAAACAACATTTTTCTCTACTTTTTCTTTCTCCCATTTTATATTCTCTCCTTTTTCACCCTCACAAAACATAGCATAAATGACCGGAGAATGGTAATTAATTTATATGGCCAAATACCACCAATTTCTGAAATTTTTTGTAAAAAACCACTGTTTCGGAACTATATAGGGAAATACCACTTTTTATGGTATTCGAGTTTCTTAAACTTGAGTTCCTAGAAGTTTTGCCATCGTGGCACTTCTGAGGTGGAAATTGGGCAATTAAAAAAAATTATATGGTACTCAAGCATGGTAAACTCGAGTACCATGCAACACAATACTCGGGTATACCAAGCTCGAGTACCATTTTATAATAAAATATATTCTTTTTTTCTAAGGTACTCGAGCTTGGTGAGCTCGAGTACCTTGTAAATTTTTTATTTTTGGAATTATTGACAAATAAACATAAACATAAAGTGGTGTTTATTTTATTTATAGAGTACTCAAGCTTACCAAGCCCGAGTACCTAGTAATTTTTTTTTTTTTTGGATTATCAACAAATAAACATAAACATAAAAATAAGTAACTTCTTGACGTTTTTATTTATTTAAATAGAAGCACTGTAAAATATAGAGATTTTAATTCAAAATATGAATTTAATTTCTACATTAAGTAAAACTGTTCATCGTTTTCTCACAAAAATTGTTCACTTTTTTTGCATAAACTATTTCTAGCATTTTGCATAAAATTATATTATGTTCAACATTATTTAAAAAATTGTTCACTCTCTTTTTTTGTAAAAATTATTTTTTGTTCACTATTTAAAAAATCGTTCATTGTTTTCTCATAAAACACCTAGTGAAATTGTTTTTTCTAAATCTAAACGCCAAATTTGAATGCTATTTCATGTTTGAATTTCAAAATAATCGAATCTATTTTTCAGCACTAATAAAATCTGTTTCTACATTAATAAAATTTGCACTTTGCCCATCATATTTATTGTATATTCAAATTTGCTTACTACATTCATAAAATGTGTTTTTTGCATTAAGTAAAACCATTCATTGTTTTCTCATAAAAATTGTTCATCTTTTTTTACGCATAAATTATTTCTAGCATTCTGCATAAAATTATTTTCTGTTCAGCATTATTTAAAAAAAAATTCACTCTCTTTTTTGCATAAATTATTTTCTGTTCACTATTTAAAAAATCGTTCACTGTTTTCTCATAAATCACCTAGTGAAATCTTTTTTTCTAAATCTAAACACCAAATCTGAATGCTTTTTCATGTTTGAATTTCACAATAATCATGCTTGCTCTTTGCACATTATGTTTCTTGTATATTCGAATCTGCTTACTACATTCATTAAATCTATTTTTTGCATTAATTAAAACTGTTTATTGTTTTCTCATAAAAATTGTTCATTGTTTTCTGCATAAACCGCTTTTAGCATTGGCACGTTTATTGCAATTAAATGGTTTTTGTGTTTTTTTAAATATGTAACCATATGAATAATGGACAAACTCCATGAAAGAAAAATGAATGATTTGTATAAATCACCTAATGGTAAATGCCTCGAATAATTCGAATTTGTAAAAAAGTTCAAATTAGTTGAATGTAGAAATTCGGGAAAAATCGATGGAAAATCAATGAACGTACCAAATCATGAAGGTGTACATAAGATTTACAGATAGTCTAGACTTGTTGAGAAATTTGACTTTGTTGAAAGTACAAAATAATGAAAATTCAATGAAAAAGTATGAAAAAAGTGGTTGCACAATTTGCAAGTCTGGTCGACTTTAAAAGACTACAATAGGAGGTGTATGCATCCCTATAAAAGTAGATTTGTTCCTTGCAAAGCCTGAAGGTAGGCAAATAGACAGACAAAATCATTCAGCTACTTGATGCTCTAAAAAGGTAGACTGTATGGCTATAAGTAGATTTTATCAATGTAGAAAAACAAATTCGTTCATTGTGAAATTTAAACATGAAAAAGCATTCAGATTTGGTGTTCAAATTTTGAAAACATGATTTCACAAGGTGTTTTATGAGAAAACAGGGAACAATTTCTTAAATAATGAACAGAAAATAATTTACTGTGAAAAGAGAGTAAACAATTTTTTAAATAATGCTTAATAGAAAATAATTTTATGCGATTTGGCTAAAAATAGTTTATGCAGAAAACAATGAACAATTTTTGTGAAAAAACAGTGAACAGTTTTACTTAATGTAGAAATTAAATTCATATTTTGAAATTAAAATATCTATATTTTACAATGCTTCTATTCAAATAAATAAAAACGTAAAAAAAGCTACTTATTTTTGTGTTTATGTTTATTTGTCGATAATCAAAAAAAAAAAAAAAATTACTAGGTGCTCAAGCTTGGTGAGCTCAAGTACTCTATAAATAAAATATACACCATTTTATGTTTATGTTTATTTGTCGATAATCCCAAAAAAAAAAAAAATTACAAGGTACTCGAGCTTGGTAAGCTTGAGTACCTTAGGGAAAAAAAAAAAAAAAAGCATTTTATGATAAAATGGTACTCAAGCCTGGTATACTCAAGTATTGTGTTGCATGGTACTCGAGTTTACCATGCTCGAGTACCACATAATTTTTTTTAATTGCCCAATTTCCACCTCAGCGATGCCACGGTGGCAAAACTTCTAGGAACTCAAGTTTAAGAAACTCGAGTACCATAAAAAGTGGTATTTCCCTATATAGTTCTAAAACAGTGTTTTTTTACAAAAAATTTCAGAAATTGGTGGTATTTGGCCATTTTGGCCCATATATAGAGAGAGAGAGAGTACTGTAACATGTCATACACCATCAACGATGAAACTTGAAAGGTTAGCGTAGTGTTAGAAAATGGCTTGAATTGATTGTAGCCACTTTATTTGAATATGGAATTGCTGATTGGAAAAGAACTATAAGCCAAACGGTATTTGCATTTGACGTCTTCTCTCTTTTGCATGCATTGTCCAGATTTGGTATCACATCTATATAACTAAGCATGACTTTCTTGCATGGATGAACAGAATGGAACCAAGATTTGAACTTGCAGGTCAAAATGTTTTTTGTTCAAGACTTTTTGAAGTTGGGATATCAACACTAGATAATGGTAATGTGACATCATTATTATCAGTTTTTAATTTTTTTGTATTTTTCTTTAAAAAAATTAAACATTGTAGTTAATTTATTATGATCTACAAATTAAATAAAAGTCACAGTGTTTTTTTTTACAAAAATTTCAGAAATTGGTGGTATTTGGCTATTTTGACCCATATAGAGAGAGAGAGAGAGTCTCTGTAACATGTCATACACCATCAACGATGAAACTTGAAAGGTTAGCGTAGTGTTAGAAAATGGCTTGAATTGATTGTAGCCACTTTATTTGAATATGGAATTGCTGATTGGAAAAGAACTATAAGCCAAACGGTATTTGCATTTGACGTCTTCTCTCTTTTGCATGCATTGTCCAGATTTGGTATCACATCTATATAACTAAGCATGACTTTCTTGCATGGATGAACAGGAATGGAACCAAGATTTGAACTTGCAGGTCAAAATGTTTTTGTTCAAGACTTTTTGAAGTTGGGATATCAACACTAGATAATGGTAATGTGACATCATTATTATCAGTTTTTAATTTTTTTGTATTTTTCTTTAAAAAAATTAAACATTGTAGTTAATTTATTATGATCTACAAATTAAATAAAAGTCACAGTGTTTTTTTACAAAAATTTCAGAAATTGGTGGTATTTGGCTATTTTGACCCATATAGAGAGAGAGAGAGTATCTTGTAACATGTCATACACCATCAACGATGAAACTTGAAAGGTTAGCGTAGTGTTAGAAAATGGCTTGAATTGATTGTAGCCACTTTATTTGAATATGGAATTGCTGATTGGAAAAGAACTATAAGCCAAACGGTATTTGCATTTGACGTCTTCTCTCTTTTGCATGCATTGTCCAGTTTTGGTATCACATCTATATAACTAAGCATGACTTTCTTGCATGGATGAACAGAAATGGAACCAAGATTTGAACTTGCGGGTCAAAATGTTTTTTGTTCAAGACTTTTTGAAGTTGGGATATCAACACTAGATAATGGTAATGTGACATCATTATTATCAGTTTTTAATTTTTTTGTATTTTTCTTTAAAAAAATTAAACATTGTAGTTAATTTATTATGATCTACAAATTAAATAAAAGTCACAGTGTTTTTTTACAAAAAATTTCAGAAATTGGTGGTATTTGGCTATTTTGACCCATATAGAGAGAGAGAGAGAGTAATGTAACATGTCATACACCATCAACGATGAAACTTGAAAGGTTAGCGTAGTGTTAGAAAATGGCTTGAATTGATTGTAGCCACTTTATTTGAATATGGAATTGCTGATTGGAAAAGAACTATAAGCCAAACGGTATTTGCATTTGACGTCTTCTCTCTTTTGCATGCATTGTCCAGATTTGGTATCACATCTATATAACTAAGCATGACTTTCTTGCATGGATGAACAGGAATGGAACCAAGATTTGAACTTGCAGGTCAAAATGTTTTTTGTTCGAGGACTTTTTGAAGTTGGGATATCAACACTAGATAATGGTAATGTGACATCATTATTATCAGTTTTTAAATTTTTTTTGTATTTTTACTTTAAAAAAAATTAAACATTGTAGTTAATTTATTATGATCTACAAATTAAATAAAAGTCACAGTGTTTTTTTACAAAAAATTTCAGAAATTGGTGGTATTTGGCTATTTTGACCCATATAGAGAGAGAGAGAGTATCTTTGTAACATGTCATACACCATCAACGATGAAACTTGAAAGGTTAGCGTAGTGTTAGAAAATGGCTTGAATTGATTGTAGCCACTTTATTTGAATATGGAATTGCTGATTGGAAAAGAACTATAAGCCAAACGGTATTTGCATTTGACGTCTTCTCTCTTTTACATGCATTGTCCAGATTTGGTATCACATCTATATAACTAAGCATGACTTTCTTCCATGGATGAACAGGAATGGAACCAAGATTTGAACTTATAGGTCAAAATGTTTTTTGTTCGAGGACTTTTTGAAGTTGGGATATCAACACTAGATAATGGTAATGTGACATCATCATTATCAGTTTTTTAATTTTTTTTTGTATTTTTTCTTTAAAAAAAATTAAACATTGTAGTTAGTTTATTATGATCTACAAATTAAATAAAAGTCACAGTGTTTTTTTGCAAAAAATTTCAGAAATTGGTGGTATTTGGCTATTTTGGCCCATATATAGAGAGAGAGAGTCTTGTAACATGTCATACACCATCAACGATGAAACTTGAAAGGTCAGCGTAGTGTTAGAAAATGGCTTGAATTTTAGGTATTGAAAAATATGTATTTTAGGTACATTACAGGTGCTAAATTTTTTTTTTTTTAAAAAGGACCTATACCAGCGCTTTTGAAAGCGCTGGCATAGGTCTTTTTAAATTATACTGATTCACGACCTATACCAGCGCTTTTGTGAGCGCTGGAATAGGTATAGTCTATGCCAGCGCTTTCAAAAGCGCTGGTATAGGCCTTTTAAATCATATAGATTCAAGACTTATACCAGCGCTTTTGAAAGCGCTGGCATAGGTAGTACCTATTCCAGCGCTTTCAAAAGCGCTGGTATAGGTCTTGAATCAATATGATTTAAAAGGCCTATACCAGCGCTTCAAAAGCGCTGGTATAGGGCATATGCCTTTCCCAGCGCTTTTGAAAGCGCCGGGACAGTCCGTCGACCCTATACCCACATTCACTGCGCGGTTTGAAGCGGGAAAAAAACGCGCCGGGATAGGAATTTTGACCCTATCCCAGTAACTTTTTAGGCTATCCTGGCGGTTTTGAAAACGCTGGGATAGCCCTGTGTTTTTGTAGTGTCTATATATATGGAGCTTGTTATTCGGAAGTGGTGTGGCGGAGCAGCAAAATGTGAGCTAGTGATATGGCAAAATGTATCGTTGAAAGATCCCGGGGGCTTGTGGAGGTGTTGTACAGAGAAGAGAAAACTTCTTTGTATTAGGTGCAAACCCAAACTTTGTATTGAGTCCCACCTTTGTATTAAGAGAGAACTTTGTATTTGTGTGAGGGAGTAATTTGGTTTTAGAAAGATGTTGTCTAGACTTGTTTAGACAAATAATAAACTTTGTTTGGTAATCAAAGTTGAAACAATATTCATCTTCACTACATGAAGTAGTAAAAGCATGATTTTTTTTCTTTCTTCCTTTTTATTGCTATAAGAAACATGATATGCTTTCTTTTTCTCTATCCCTTTTTTTTAAAAAGGTTGGCTAAGTATCCTAACCAAACTGACAGGTACAGGTGCTCCAAGAAAGTGGAATGCAATGCTACTCACTAAACTAAAGTCAACTGTTAGTTATTTAATCCGAATTAACTGTTCTGGACCAAATTACTTGCGTTTTTGAAATGGAAATGGGTTTGCTTTTGCTTTATTGTTTCATTTACAACAGTCATAAATGACTCTTTTTGTTTTTTTTTTTTTTTTGTTGAGATTATTCATAAATGACTCATTAATATGGGATTTGGAACAGTTCGATTTAATCACTAAATGGGGGGTTTTGTTTTTGTTTTTTTTTTTGTTTTGTTTTTGTTTTTGTTTTTGTTTTTGTTTTTGTTTTTTTTTTTTGTGTGGCATTTATAGAAATAAATACTAGATAAATAGAGGAATTAATAATTAAGGGAATCCTAATACATAAAAAAGTATTTCAGGGCCTTTTAGTGGCAATTAAAAAACAAATATTTTTAGCAATGCTATCAACATATATATATATATATATATATATATTTTACAACTTACTAAGGTGATAAACTATGATTGAAACAACATTATTTTTTATGTTGATAGCTTCAATCAATTTTTTTTTATTTAAATTTTAGTTCTAATCATATACTAAAATGTCAATCAATTATAGCTTTAATAACAAAAAAACGTGCACAATCATCATTTGGGTGAAAATAGTACGACAAAGATAATAAAATTTTTGAGTTAAAATTCTGGGATTTCTAAGTTTTCTGAAAGAGAAATGATATGTCTACAATATTTTTATAACATTTTTACAATAAATCCTAAGTGGTAAGTTGTTACTAGTTATTATTATTGAGGCAAAAAAGTAATCTTAGCGTTAGTTTGAAATTTGAACTAATAACAACTAATCACTTGTGATTTGTTGTAAAAATGTTATAGACGTAGCATCTCTCTAGAAAACTATTTGGGTATACATGTATGTAAATGGAAATTCTATTTAATTAAAAAAAGAAAAAGGAAATTCTATGCAATCAGTGGCAATAAAAGAGGGTGAGTGAGAGAAAGAGAAAGCATACCTTTGAAGGAAACATTGCCGAAGAAGTTAATGCGATCTGTGCCATTGAAGAAGTGGGGGAACGCCGTGTGTTTGATTGTGTGTTAGTGAGAGAAAGAGAGAGAGAGAGAAAGAAAGTGGGAGTGAATTTGGCAAAGAAAAGTGTCTAGGTTCTTTCGCTGACAACACAACCGTCCGGCAAAGCCAAGGGGCAGGAGCCAATGGCACACCTATTGCACACGTGGCACTGCTTATGTGATTTTTATCCATTTCTTTTCCTAATTGGATGTTTTTTTTTTTTTTTTTGGAACAATTTCCTAATTGGATGTGAATTTTATTAAAAAAAAAAAATTAATACTACCATATTCAATTGGAGGTATATTCTTTATTATGATATACAATTGCAGGAATCTAGGCGAATTTGACAAAATCCCAATCCATTCAAATTAAACTATGCTCGCCTACTCAAAATCTAAGGTATTTTCTTCATAGTATTAATTTTCTCCAATCTACCTTCACTGCTTCCATTACATAGAGAAAGTTGGGACTTTATTCTCTTGGGTCTATTTTAAATCCATCAAGCAAAACACCTCGGCAAAGATTGAGGATTGGCAAGCTGTATTGATATCATTATCTAATGCAACCGGTGGTTTCAAAAGTAAATTCGGGCAACACACCTTGGCAACGTTGTAAAAAACAACTTGGCAACTTTGTAAATTCAGTCTAGTTTGAAGTTTTTTGTGTTTTTTTTTTTTTTTTTTTTTTGGGGGGGGTGGAATTTGGAAGGAGAGGAGAGAGTTTCTACTTATGTTAATAGTATACATATGAGTTAGTATATATAAAACTAACTTAAGTTACTCTTTATAATAGTAAAAGAAATGTTATATCCACAATATTTTAATATTTTCGTAACAATTTCACAATAAATATTTGTCTAATTCATAACTTAGCACGACCTTAGCCTTAAACAACTTGTGGTAGCTCTACATGACTAATTGCTTAGCATGAATTCAACTTTGAACACTTGTGGTTTAGTCTGTTTAATTTTAACACGCACTACTAGCTTTAGGTAAAAATAAGACTTCACAATTTTTTTATAAAGAAAACGCCAAATCATATGCTGAATTCTCATTAATTGTTGAACTGAATTATGCAGGAATAGCTATGATTGACGTAACCTGATTAATTTATCTTATCCATTTTTTATTAGTTGTAAGCATAAACTCATACAAGGCTCATTAAAACACAAATATGACATAAAAGCCCCCTAAATAATTGAGAAGAGAAAGACTGAAGAAAAGATTATACATATACTAATAAAGCAAAACCCAAAATTGGGTCATGTAGTCCCATCAATCATTTTTTTTTTTTTTTTTTTTTTTTTATGCCAGCTATACCACAATAGCAAATAGAGAACACATGTAAAAAATCTTGTAATTCAATGACATCAATTGATCTTATTTGAATCGAGGTTTATAGCTTTAAATCTTCACTTCCTTATATCGTTTCAATAAAACAAATATCTACTCTTCAATTGTTATAACAATTGAATTATTTAAAAAGAAGAAGAAAATTCTACGAAACATTGTTATAATAATAGTAATGAATTCTTCATTTTTCTATCAACAACCTCCACCACCACAACCCCCACCTCCACCTCCACCTCCACCTCCACCTCCACAACCCCCACCTCCACCTCCACCTCCACAACCCCCACCTGCAGCTCCACCTCCACCTCCTCTATATGGACGACGATCACTATCACCACAAACAAATATGACCATTGATATAATTGAGAGTGACATGATAATCATGCACAACAAAAGGAGGCCATTCGTGCTCCCTAACAGAATACCTGCATCAGCAAGAACACCCAAATCTCTAGCCATTTTTTTTGCTTCCCGTTCTCTATTGCTTGTTTTATTTTGGATAATCGTTCTCTATTGCTTTTAGTTGTTGAAGTCTTAGCATGTATATATGGAGAGAGTACTGTAACATTTCATACGCCGTCAAGATTGAAACTTGAAAGGTCAGCGTCGTACAAATTGTATGGTAGTTTCCAAAACCTTTTTATTTGACTGTACACACACCACATGAATATTTATTCAGTTTGCACACGGATTTATGAAATGAATATCTGTCTTCGTGGTGGGTTAGAAAAATAGATTAGGAAAATTGGTTTCGCATTTACACAATATTTCTTATTTAAGCTTGACACATCATGCAAGGAAACTCGGCTGAATTATTCATGTGTTATACTCAATTTAGAGCAAGAGTTATTTGGCCAAGTGTCTTATCACTCAACTGACATATCTTAAGTGTTTCTAATTGAGATATTCAGATTCAAATTCTCTTCCCTATTATAATTATTGATTATCAAAAATAAAAAATAAAAAAATTGCCCACATTTCAAACATCAATTACATATGTTTCGTTGAAATTTCTTGCCTCATTTTATTTATAGAGTATTGAAACTTTTCATGAAATTTAATTACTTGAAACAGGTTGGAAATTTGGAAGTTTGAAAATGTTTAACGTAGCATATATATATATATATATATATTTATATATATATATATATATATATATATATATATATTCTGTTCCGAATTGCAAATATTTGACCGTAAGAAATGAATATCTTACTTTGTCGTGGCCTAGTGGAGCTTGGGAAAAAAAGAAAAAGAAAATTGGTTTCTCATTTATATTGGAAGGTGCATCGTCAGTCCCAGCCTCCCTGTCCCAAATCATGTTGACCTTAAGAGATTAGGACTGAAGAGTCTGAATGTTAGCCTGTAGATCCTGATTAAGAGATGAATTCCCCATGTGATAAGTATAAATATCATTTAGAAACTTTAAAAACAAGCAAATAGGTAAGACTAGCCTAATAGCCTTAGCTCGTGCTCTAATGCTCTATTTTTTATTTTCCATTCATCCTACTTTGAGGTTTACGTATTTGTCCAATAATATTTCATATTTGCAAACTATTGATACATTCAAGAGTGTCATGTGCTTGTGGTCAGTAACCCCCCCTGCCAACCATTTGCAATGTTGGCCTTACTTGTATTGTTGTGATTGATTCAATAAACTTTCTACCCTTCATTGAAAAAAAAAAAAAAAAAAAAAAAAAGTGTCATGAGGCTAGCACACAAAAAATGAACACCTAAATACTATTGAAATCGTATGTTCGTATGTGTGGATGTGTTCATTTTTTTGGAGGTAGCCTCATGTCATGGTACTTTTAATTGTATCACTAGTTCGCAAATGCAAAATATTAATGAATAAATGCGTAAATTAAACCATAAATTATGAAAAATGAAAAATTATAACACATAACCTAACAAAAAAAAGAAAAGAAAAAGGAAGAAGCTCAAAGTACATGCAAAGAGCGTGTGATGAGACTGGTATTTTTTTTTTTTTTTTTTTTTTTTTTTTTTTTTTTTTTGAAGAAAATCACGAGGCACATAGCCTAAAATTGCTGCCATGATATCCATAAAAAAATACTTTTTTTTTTTTTTTTAAAACTATGTATTTTCTTCATAGTACTAATTTTCTCCAATCTACCTTCACTGCTTCTATTACATAGTGAAGTCTATCACTCAAAAAAGGGACTTTCTTCTCTTGGATCTATGATGGTGAATGAATACTCAACAGGAAATTTTTTGGCTTCCCATTGGCAGATTTTATCACTCTCTCTCACACACACACACATATTTGCGACATTCATCTCATATCTCTTGAAATCTCTCTCCACATATGTAATCTTTTATATATATATATATATATATATATATATATAAATATATATATATATATATATAAATCAAGTTTTTGACTTTTTATTGACCTCTCCAGAGCTTGCCACATCATTATCATTTTTTTTAAAAAAATTATTTAACTTTTTTAAATTAACAATATTAACTTCAACCTGAGGAGAACTAATCTTTGATATCAACGGCCAAAGTCCAAACTTAACAAGGATTAAAACTCTATCTCTCTAACAAGTCCAACTTAAACTCAAACTCAAATGTTGATAATTTATCTACAAATTTGTGAGGTTAATCATGAATACTATAAAAGTAGTGCAAACCCCAATATATATTTTTTAAAGCCGAGTAGAGGTATGAGCTCTTTCTTTGTTATTTTCTTCTCTTCTACTTTGTTAAATATATATATATATATATATATATATATATATATATATATATATATATATATATATATATATATATATTCATTTTATGGTTTTTCATGTATTTTTTAAAAAGCGATTTTCGTACATGAACTACCAAACCCTATGCCTGTGACTGTATATGATTTTTTTTCATCGTGTAAAGTTTAAACTCGTTAAAATTTAAAACTTATTGCTTTATGAGTTCGTGTACTTTTTTCTTTTTCTTATATTTCTCTTTTGAATAGTCATATATTTTTTGAATTGTTTCAATAACTTATTCTTTAATTATATATCTTTTTTGGTATTTTGGAAGTTTTAACATCTGAATTTATGTTAGTTTTTGCAATATTTAAACATGTTTAGCAGATTTCAATGACAATACATTGTATTATTCTTTTGAAGGTAATCAATTTTTCTTTTATATCTCTCTATTGTGTAATCATATACATTTTGTTTTGTTTCAAAAATTTATAGGAAGTAAATCTTATGATTCTTTAATATTTTTTGGCCTTTCAAAAGTTTTAACATCTGAATTATTATTTTGATGGTAACACATCTTTCTCTTATATTTCTCTGTTGTGTAGTCACACACACACACACACACACACACACACATATATTTTATCTATAATTTATAGGTTCTGAATTTTTTGATTCCTTTCAATAGTTATAGCCATACATTATTCTTTTGAATGTAAATCATCTTTTTCTTATATTTCTCTATTGTTTAGTCATATATAATATGTTTTGGTCTTTCAAAAGTTTAATATTTGAATTTTTGTGTTATTTTTGTAGTATCTAAAACTGTTTGACAATTTTTTTGTAAACCATTACATGTTCAAGCAATGACTTCTTCATCAAATTATAACACAAATTGAAGTCATACAAGAGAAAATCATGCAATAGTGTGGTTTCTTAATCAATTTAAGATTTTATAAAATTATTTAGTCTACCTCACAAATAGGTAGGTTTCCGTGCATAGAACGGGTTAGCGACTAGTTATAATTATTATTATTCTTCTTAAATCACATACTACATACTCCCTTACATGGAATTTTCCCTTTGGCGTCACGTAGCCCTTCACTTTAAAAGTACTTTCCTATGAAAATTGTGTTCATAAACCATATAATAAATAGTTCTCAAACGGAACCTAATTTTCTCCAATCTACCTTCACTACATCTATTACATAGATAAGTCTATCATTCAAAGTAGGGACTTTCTTCTCTTGGATCCACGATGGTGAATACTCAATAGGAGAATTTTTATCACTACCTCACGCACATACCTGCGATATTTATCTCATATCTCTTGAAATCTCCCTCCATTTATGTAATAATCTTATTATAACTATTCTTGTTCCTCTTAACATAGTACATACTCCCTTACAAGGAATTTTCCCTTGAGCATTTGTCTTAGCTCCTTAGCTTGTCACTTTCTTGTCACTTTCATACTACCCAAGGCATACTTTTGTTACCTATATTGAAATTTCCTATGAAAATTGTGTTCATAACCATATAATTTACCCATGTCTCGAATTTTATTTTGCCACTCTAATGCATAAGCACAATTTTGTGCTCCATGCGATGCCATTAAACATTTTGACACCTACTCCTTGATTATCCTTGGACATAACTAATTTTTGACAGTACCTTTTTCTCAGCCCGACTATATACGAATGGAGTTATCTTATTTTTACTCAATATTTTTCTATTTCTTTTATTGACCTTCCTTGTCTTTTAATCTTTATGGATAATTTACACATACCTCTCTTAAAGTTTGGAGGAATTACACTCTGTCCTAAACGCTAAACCTTAAGGTAAATGACACTGCTCGCCTTTAAAGTTTGAGAAAATCAACATAATAGTCTAACTGTTAATAACAATAAAATAATATTTCAAATTTTGAAAAGATTTCCTTGATCAATTCTTGGAATAGAATGAATGTTTTTTACAATAAACTTAATCTTAAATTTATTGCTATCTCATACAGTACAATTAGTTAACGCTTCAATACTCCTCATACATTAACAGCAAACTATTGGAGATATTGTGAAAACCAACACAATAAGACTTCACATTTAGCTATTGCTCAGCACGAATTTAGCTTTGAACGACTCGGAGTTTGGTCGAATTTAATTTTAACACAAACTACTACCTTTAGGTAAAAATAAGACTTCTTTCTAAAATAAAAAAGAAAAGGTACACATTTTTTTTATAGAGAAAACGCCTAGTCATAAGCTAAATTCTCATTGGTTGTTGAGCTGAATTACACAGGAATGGTTATGATTGACATAACCTAATTAAAAGATTATATATATACACATAAAATGAAACCCAAAATTGGTCATGTCGCCACACCAATCATTTATTCTTTTTATGCTAGCTATACCACAATAGCAAATAGAAAATAAATGCCAAAAATTCTTAATTCAATGACATCAATTGATCTTTTTGTAAGTAATTCAATCACATCAATTGATCTTCTTTACAAGGAGAACCGAGGTTCATAACTTTAAACCTTCACCTCTTTCTTTCATTTCAATAAAACAAATCTCTACTCTCCATTTATTTATAATAATTGATTTTTTTTTAAAAAAAAACCTCATGAGAAAAGAGAAATGTTATGTCCACAACATTTTTACAACAAATACTAAGTGATAAGTTGTTATTAGTTATAATGGATGGACAAAAAAGTAATTTAAGTTGTAGATTCAAATTATAACCAACAACTTACCACCTATGAATTATTATGAAAATGTTGTGAAAAATGAAAATATTGTAGACGTAGCACTCCTCCTATTATAATAGTAATGAATTCTTCATTTTTCTATCGTCAACCTCCACCTTCACCTCCACCATCACTTCCACCTCCACCTCCACAACCCCCTTCCACCACCACCAGCTCTTCTCTTCCAAGCTTTACTATCACCACAAGCAAATATGACCATTGATATAATTGGGATGGACATGATAATCTTGCCCAACAAAAGTAGGCCATTCGAGCTCTCCAACAGAACACCTGCATCGGTAAGAACACCCAAACCTCTAGCCAATTTTTCGTTTCTTGTTCTCTATTGCTTATTAATTGTGGAAGTTTTAGCATGTATATATGGCGAAAATAGCCAAATACCACGTTTTGGCAAAATTTGTAGCAAATTAGCATTGTTTCGGAAATATTTAGAAATCTACCACTTTTTTAGTACTCGAGTTCCTAGTGAGTCGCTAGCGTGACATCGCTGACTTGGAATTTGTGTAATTAAAAAAATAATGTGGTACTCGATATTACTAAAATCGAGTAGTTCTTTATAGTACTCGAGCTTCATATAGCCGAATACCTTTTTTTATTTTTATTTTTATTTTTATTATTTTTTTTTTCCTAATCTCCTATAGGAACTCACTCTTGCAAGTCAAAGAAAATGGCAAGCATTTATGGCCAAAGAAAAGAAGCATGAATTTGGTTTGCATGTCAGGTGTTGTTCCTGGCCATCTTCTTTGACAATTCATAAAGAACATTTAATGCAAGCTCTTGCATTTCTTCACGCGTGAAACTTCTTAAATATCATGCATCTTCCTGACATGGGCATGCAAGCCATTTAATGGTTTGTTGGCTAATGTCAAGCCACTAAGTTTGACTATTCAAGCCATTCCAACAGAAACAAAAAAGTAGAAAAATGAAAAAAAAAAAAAAAAATACAAGGTACTCAACTGCACTAAGCTCGAATACTATAAAGAGATAATTGATTTCAATAATATCAAGAACCACATTATTTTTTTAATTACACAAATTCCACGTTAACAGTACCACGCTAGCAATTTACTAGGAACTCAAGCTCACTGAATTCAAGTACTAAAAAAGTGGTAAATTGCTAAATATTTCCGAAATAGTACTAGTTTACCACAAATTTTGTTAAAACTTGGTATTTGGCTATTTTCACCATGAATATATAGTACTACAACATTTCATACGTTATCAAGTACGAAACTTGAAAGATCAGTGTAGTACAAATTGTATTTTAGCTAGTTTTCAACATTGGCGGCTTACTTGCAGGTGAAGGTGGTCCTAGGACCACCCTCACTTGTAAAAAGAAAAAGAAAAAAAAATTATACATGTAAAAAAAAATTATTTTAAATTAATATGTTTTGTGACCACCTTGACTTGAAAAAAAATGTGTGTGTGTGTATATATATACTTTTAAAAAATATATTATATACTAAATTAATATATTTTGACCACCCTAATAAAAATGTTGAATAACTTTACTTGAGAATCATAAGAATTTGAGTTCAATAAATATAAAAGTAATGCTACATCCACAACATTTTTACAATAATTTCACAATAAATCTTATGTGATAAGTTGTTACTTATTCTAATTTGGGTTCAATATTGACATGTTTTACCCACCAATAACAGGCTAACAACTTGTTGCAAAATTTGTTATGAAATTATTGTGGCTACTTTATTATTCTTATATCAGTATTTTTAATTTACACTTTATCTTTTATTAGTCTTTTTTTTTTTTTTATTCTCTTTGTTAGTACAAAAAATTGTAATATTTCATATATTTGCGTGTTTTTTCAGTGACGTTGATATATTCAAATTTTCTCTTTATTAAATTTTGTATAATTTAAGTTTCTTAGTGAATATTGTTAAAAATCAAGCACTGCCTTTCTTTGGAAATTTCTAATGTTTCTCTCTTAGTGTCCATTTGGGAACAACTTATTTAGTTGAAATAGAAATTTTTTTGCAGAAAGTGTAAAAAAAAATTGAAAAATAAGCTGAATAATACAATGAAACTCATGAATAGTATCAAAAAGTACAATAAGACCCATGAATAGTAGCAAAAATAAACTAAAATTGCACATAAGCTGAAAATTTTAGTCCATCCCAAACGCACACTTAATCTCTCTATTCGAAATTCTCTAGAGTTTTAATTCCAGCCACATGTTATAGAATGGCCTAGAAGCTCGCCATCGCAATCCATGTTAAATTTGTAATGTATTGAAAATTGAAGGTGACTTACCTCAATTATGCAAATTTAGAACAAGACTTTAATAAATTACTCTTTTTTTTTTTTTTTTGGATAAGATTCAATAATTGACTTTTATTTTGTTCACAGGTGTCTCGTTGAAATTTCTAGCCTAATTTTATTTATAGAGTATTGAAAATTTTAATGAAATTTAATTACTTGAAACGGTTTTTTTTTTTTTTTTTGAAAGCTTTACTTGAAACAGGTTGGAACTTTGGAAGTTTGAAAATGTTTAACGTAGTACACATATTTTGTTCCGAATTGCATTGGTACCTTAAGAAATGAATATATTACTTCGTAGTTTGCCTGCAGAACCCCATTTATAGATAAATTCCCCCAGTTATACGTATAAATATCATTTAAAAATTTTAAAAACAAACAAATATAACCTGTGCAAGCTTGAAGTTTTTTTCTTTTTGATTTAGTGTCATAATTTTCTAATTTAAAGTTTAGTTATTTGTCCAATATTATCAAGCATTTGGGAACTACTCATACAGTCAAGAGTGTCATGAGGCCAATATCAAAAAATGAATACAAAAATAGCATTGAAATCATATGTTTGTATGTGTGGATGTGTTCATTTTTTGGAGCTAGTTTCATGATACTCTAGTTATATCGGTAGTTCGCATATGCAAAATATTATTGGATAAATAGAAAAATTATGACACTAAATCCAATTTAACTAATTGTGCTTCCACAACATTGTCCTTTTCTTTATCCAATTTTACGTTGTATTATCTTTTGATTAAAATGGTTATGACATTTTTACAATATATAATAAACTATTTACGTTAACATGCACCAACTTGCCAGTAAAAATTTGGGACAACTTCTGTGGGGAAAATGGATTTTTGTCCTTTTTTTTTCCTTAAATATCTAGCACAATGCCCCTATTTTGAAACTATTAAGCATCATGTTCCTGTTTTGAAACTCGATTTTTAGAAAATCAAGTTTTCCATAGAACTCGATTTTATGATTATCGAGTTCTAGGTAAGTTTTTGTTTTTCCCTAAAACTCGATTTCAGTAAAATCGAGTTTCAAAACAGGAATACGATACTTAATAGTTTCAAAACATGGACAATTTGCTAGACATTTTTAAAAATAAAGGCAAAAGCCCATTTTCCCCCAACTTCTGCACTTAATCTTATCTTTACTCGAATTATATCTCACTCTATCAATCCATCTTCTTCAAAATCCTATTCCCATACTTTCACATTCCTATTTCAGTTTATTTTCACATGTAACTCTTTATTTATAAATATATATATATATATATATATATATATATCATTTGAACATAATCAAGAAATCAAATTTTGTTAAAGAAGACAAAACCACTATTAGGTCTAGCCATCCGCTCCTTAAGACAAACAGTGATAAAAACATCACAACAAAAGAAAAATACATATAAAAAGATAAGAAAAGAAATCCCTATAACTAGGCCTTTGCTTGTGGGGGGTTCTTCTTAGGATCAACAACCTTGGATTGGGTATCACCAACCTTAGACTTGGACTTCGCATCCTTGGCCTTAGAGACCACATCCTTGATGGGGAGATCGTCCTCGGACTGGTTGGCTTTAGTCGACAGTTGGACTTCCTTACCCTTGCCATCCTCCGTTGAGACCTTAGCACTAGGAGGAGGGGCTTGGATGGTGGGGAGTTGCTCAGGGGGAGGGAGAGGATCAGCAACAGGAGGAGGAAGCATTGCTGGAGCTTCTTGAATGTCCTTCGGGAAGTAAATGTTCTTGGCTCTTCTCAGCTCGAAGTCAACAGGGACTTTTTCCCGGTTTAGTGATTCTACCCATACCTTAGTGCAATACTCCCTGCAGACCCTTGCCACCTCCTCTTCTAGCCGTGTCTCTGTTTCCGGTATGCCACGCTCAAAGGCTGCCATCTCCATAGTCCCAAAAGCCTCCTCCTTGGCCTTCTGCACAGCGACCTTAAGCTCCAGGACTAGCTATCTTTGAGTGGCTAGCTCTATTTCTGTGATGTGGAGCTTTTGACGCTAGTCCTCGACTTGTTTCTCAATGGTTTTTAAACTTGCCTCGGTAGCTTAAAGGGTCCTTGTCTGCGGCGACTAGTTTTTCAGATAGCTTTACTTGTTCTTGCTTGAGGGCTTCGAGGGATTTCTCAACATCGGCACGAGAATGGGCCTCGGCCTTGGCCTCGTTACAAGCGTATCGGACCCACTCCTTGGCCACAAAAACTTGTTGAGTAACCCGCATAAAAACAATGAAGGAATCCTATGTAAAAAAAAGAGAGAAGAAAGAATGAAAGAGTGGCTAAGTTTTTAATTCAAAGATATGTTGAACTACTTAACATGGCAAGGTCCCTCTTCGGGGACAAGAAGAGGTTGGGCTACTTGAAGCGCCTAACAAAGTCCATATCTCGAGGAAGGAGAAGAGGCTGCTCTAGGGCTTCAGCAATGTAGCCCAAGTGCCATCCCCGGAAGCAACAGACTGAAGCATCCCAAGGGATAGGAGTGCTGTCCAGCTCTAGCCAGGGAGCCCAAGTGCGCTACGGCCGATGCACCTCGGCCCCTAAGGAGTCCTGCTTGCTCTTCACCGAAGTCTCCCTCCTTTGCCTATCTTTATTCGTCTTTTGTTGCTTCGGATCTTTTGGAGGGATAATCTCCCCATCCTCAATTTCCTTCCCCTTCCTTTTCTTCTTTTGCAAGTTAGGATTTGGGTGCAAGCCGAGAGGAGAAGGAAGAGGGGGAAGTGGGGGAGATGGGAGATTGGCAGGAGCTTGGGATTTGATGACATCCTTAGAAGACCCTCCTTTGTTCCTAGCGGCGAGGAGACCCTTCAGTCCTTTCCTCATGTTGATATCCATCTCTTCATCCTCCTCGGAACTAGGATCTACATGGGCAATAATGAGCCTGGGAGAGTGGGCAGTAGATTGCCTGTCTAACTCATCCTTGAAATCCTGGAGTTGGATTATAGGATCTGCCCTTTCTCCCTTGTCCTTCTCAAAGTGAAATTGGCCAATGTCGGCCTTGAGGGATAGACGTGAGGAGGCTATTTCCTACCTTGGGGCAGCTATTGCTTGGAGAGGGCGTTAAGGAGGAAGTTCAACTAGTGGAAGGTCTTTCCGAGCCAAAAACCAGGCACGTAACGTCAATGCGGGCTAGTCTAGGGTCACCTTCTCTTATTGCCTGACCCGCATCCTGGAAGATCCTTGATAAAGGCTTGTAATCGAGTATCAAATGGATGGCTCACAGCTGTCTGTCTTCACTTATGAATATCTCCAACCTCGGCAGCTTGTTGAGAGCCAGAACGTTGACCAAGCTAAGCTTCGGAGCGAGATGCCTTTTATCTACAAAAACATCCGAGGAGGAAATTAGGGTTAGACTGATGAAAGTTATCATCAAAAGAAGGCAAAGTGTTAAAGATGAAAGGAAATAAAGCTAAAAGTGCTAAATCCCTGAGGGGACTTAATCCTAGGGTACCCCACTTGGCTCTCCCTCTCGAGTTGGGTAATGAAGATCATCATTCTAGTCCTCGGAGACAATCAGGTAATCATCCTTCATACCCTTGTTAGACTTGGGAAGGCACGATATCAATCTGACAATGTCAGACCGGGATTTGAGATAAAATCCAGCGTTGGCAAGGGAGTAGCACGCATTCGGATGAACGACGTCATGCCATGTGAGTCCTAAATTCATCTGCTCATTCAGAGCATCTACACTCCCTAAAACTCTAAGCGGGTTAGGAGTGCATTAATGGGGACATGGTCCGTGGTTGTGTAAGTAATCTCTGGTTACCCTACCCATGGGAAGTGTCATTCCTCCCTTTATGAAGGCGATCATAGGAATGACTACTTCACCTAATTTTCTATCTGTAAGAATTTGGTCTAGGGCACAATATTATAAGGCTACTCCCTGCGGGATGTTGTACCTAGCCCTAAAGCCCTCCATAGTGGCGGGAGAATTTACTAGGTGCTTAAACCTACACATTTGGTTAAGCTAAAGGGAAGTGGGTGAACTTTTAAGGAAAGGAAATGAAGAATATAGGACCGAGGAGACTGGCCGAGGAGAAAACGACCTAGAAGAAAATAAAAACTTACGAGAAAAAGAATGATTGACATTGCAAGAGCTTCTTGAAAGTTTGGGAGTTCTTGAGAGTGAGAATTTTTGTAAAGTGATAAAAAATAAGCCCTCTAGGCGCCTTATATAGGAAGCGAAATTGTGTGGGAGTTATCCCGCTTAAAATTCTAGGGGAAATGCCACCTGTAGGATCTACATCTCACCGTTGGATACAGGGAATAGGGCGTCGCCTAGCACATTTAATGAGACATTGCAAGCTACAAAGCGTCGGGAATGGTTATGGGACACGCGAAAAGACACTCTCATGTGTGGAAACCAAAGAAGCATGCTAAATTTATTTTTCAAACATCAAAACCCCACTTTTCTCCTCCGATAAGAAGGAAAAACGGAATTTTGATGGGCTATTGTGGGGACGCAAGCCGAAATGCATGCTGGGCCTTGGGCCTTGTCCGAGGAGGCATGGTGGACCGAGAATAGATCAATGGTAAGGAAGGAGCAAGACCAAGGACTTTACGAGCAAGCTATGGCCGTGAAAGCTGGGAGAGGTGGCCCAAAGAGGATTATCTCCTTGGCTAAAAGAAAAAGGGGTCAGAAAGTGAGCCCCATCATCCAAGGTGACTTTCCGGGAAGTTCTACTGATAAAGACACACCCAATGAACGTGTAGGAGGGAGGGGAGCCAAGAAATATCTTGAAGAAGGCTACTACCACTACATTAAATATCCTCCAGCTAACTCTCCGGCCGTATTTATGTGGAGAATACCCCTAAACAGTGTTTCCTTGGTTGCCCCAACTCACAGAGAGTCTAAAGGAGAGTCTAAAGGGGTGTCTAATGGGACAAGCATTCAAGTAGAGGCCTAGATGATCTACAAGTGGAGGGCCAAGATCATCTAGAAGGGACTATATAATGTGAGAGACTCTCCATGTAAAAGGGACCGAAAAATCAAGAAAGAAACATTGTAACAATCAAGAAATAAACTTGTAATCATACTTAAGACAAATATACAAGAACTAATCTCCTAGGACCTGACTGAGGACGACTTTCTTTAGTGGAGATCAATCCATCTTCTTGTTCTTATCCTTTGAGCCCACTATATTTGTTGTCCAACTCGCTTTAACCCAGTTTTCCAACCCACTCTCTACAAATTCATTGTTTTGGGCTTTTTAGGCCCATGTCCATCTTCCTTTTGGGCTAGGGAGCCAAATCCAATTCATACAAGTATAAATATCATTTAAAAATTTTAAAAACAAAAAAATATAAACTGTGCAAGCTTGAAGTTTTTTTCTTTTTGGTTTAGTGTCATAATTTTCTATTTATCCTAATTTGAAGTTTAGGTATTTGTCCAATATTATCAAGCATTTGGGAACTACTCATACAATCAATAGTGTCATGCGGCTAGTATCAAAAAATGAATACAAAAATAGCATTGAAATCATATGTTTGTATGTGTGGATGTGTTCATTTTTTGGAGCTAGTTTCATGATACTCTAGTTATATCAGTATTTCTCAAATGCAAAATATTATTGGATAAATAGAAAAATTATGACACTAAATCCAATTTAACTCATTGTGCTTCCACAACGTTGTCCTTTTCTTTATCCAATTTTACGTTGTATTATCTTTTGATTAATAAACTATTTACGTTAACATGTGCCAACTTGCCAGTAAAAATTTGGGTTTTGCCCTTTTTTTTAAAAAAAAATATATATATCTAGCACAATGTCCCTATTTTGAAACTATTAAGCGCCATGTTCCTGTTTTGAAACTCGATTTTTAGAAAATCAAGTTTCCCATGGAACTCGATTTTATGATTATCGAGTTCTAGGTAAGTTTTTGCAATGCTAAAAGAGCACCTATAGCTTTTCCCAATTTAAAAATCTAGTTGAAACTCGATTTTACCTAAAATCGAGTTTTAGGGAAAAACTTACCTAAAACTCGATAATCATAAAATTGAGTTACATTGAAACTTGATTTTTTAGAAAATCGAGTTTCAAAACAGGGACACGATACTTAATAGTTTCAACACATGGACAATTTGCTAGATAGATTAAAAAATAAAGGCAAAAGCCCATTTTCCCCCAAATTCTGCATTTAAACTTATCTTTACTGAATTATATCTCACTCTATCAATCCATCTTCTTCAAACTACTATTCCCACACTTCCACATTCCTATATCAGTTTCTTTTCACATGTATCTCTTTTATATATATATATATATATAATGTCAGATAGTTATGACATGTTTTTATTTTAAATTTAAATTCGGATTCTCTTTAATTTTTTTTTTTTTTTCAAATTCTAATCTCTATACATAGTCTTGGGGTGGATAGATATTTGAATATGAAATATAATCATTATCAATGAAATTTACAAAATTATGAATCAAAAGATATGGGGATATAAATAAGCACTATCTTACGGTTCTCCATAATTTTTTTTTTTAATAAAAAAATTCTCAATATATTTATTTTACTTTATTATCAAAGTCTCTTGTTTCCCTGATTTTAGTTCAAATAAGTGATAGATATACCATATAATTTACCCATGTCTCGAATTTTATTTTGCCACTCTAATCCATAAGCACAATTTTGTGCTCGATGCAATGCCATTAAACATTTTGACGCCTATTCCTTGATTATCCTTGGACATAACTAATTTTTGACAGTACCTTTTTCTCAGCCCGACTATATACGAATCGAGTTATCTTATTTCTACTCAATATTTTTCTATTTCTTTTATTGAACTTCCTTGTCTTTTAATCTTTATGGATAATTTACACATACCTCTCTTAAAGTTTGAAGGAATTACACTCTGTCCTAAATGTTAAGATAAATGACACTGCACTCCTAAGTTTGAGAAAATCAACATAATAGTCTAACTGTTAATAGCAGTAAAATAATATTCCAAATTTTGAAAAGATTTCCTTGATCAATACTTCTAGAATAGAATAAATGTTTTTACAATAGACTTAACCCTAAATTTACTGCTATCTCATATAATACAATTAGTTAAAGCTTCAATGCTTTCTCAAAAAAAAAAAAAAAAAAGTTAAAGCTTCAATGCTCCTCATACATTAACAACAAACTATTGGTGATATTGTGAAAACCAACACAATATGACTTCACATTTAGCTATTGCTCAACACGAATTTAGCTTTGAACGACTCAGAGTTTAGTCGAATTTAATTTTAACACATACTACTAACTATAGGTAAAAATAAGACTTCTTTCTAAAATAAAAAAGAAAAGGTACACATTTTTTTTTATAGAGAAAATGCCTAGTCATAAACTAAATTCTCATTGGTTGTTGAGTTGAATTGGAATGGTTATGATTGACATAACCTGATTTAAAGATTATATATATACACATAAAACGAAACCCAAAATTGGGTCATGTAGCCACACCAATCATTTATTTATTTATTTATTTATTTTTTTTTTTTTTTATGCTAGCTATACAAAATGCATGCCAAAAATTCTTGTAATTTAATGACATCAATTGATCTTCTTTACAAGGAGAACCGAGGTTCATAAGTTTAAACCTTCACTTCTTTCATTTCAATAAAACAAATCTCTACTCCCCATTTATTTATAACAATTAAATTTAAAAAAAAAAAAAAAAAAAACTCCATGAGAAAAGAGAAATGTTATGTCCACAACATTTTTACAATAAATACTAAATGATAAGTTGTTATTAGTTTTTATGGATGGACAAAAAAGTAATTTAAGTTGTAGATTCAAATTATAACCAATAATAACTTACCAACTATAATTTGTTATCAAAATGTTGTATACTTATCACTCCTCCGATTATGACAGTAATGAATCCTTCATTTTTCTCACAACAACCTCCACCTCCACCTCCACAACCCCTACCTCCATCTCCACCTCCACCACCACAACCCCCACCTCCATCAAATCCACCACCGCTAGCTCTTCTCTTCCGAGCTTTATTATCAACACAAGCAAATATGACCATTGATATAATTGAGATGGACATGCCCAACAAAAGTAGGCCACTTGTGCTCCCCAACAGAACACCTGCATCAGCAAGAACACCCAAACCTCTAGCCATTTTCTCATTTCTAATTCTCTATTTGCTTATTAGCTATGGAAGTTTTAGCATGTGAAAAATTTTGGTGCCACACCATTGGCCACAACTCGCCACAACACCATAACCACTCTTAGCATGTATATATAGTACTGCAACATTTCATATGTCATCAAATATGAAACTTGAAAGATCAACGTACGTGGTACAAATTGTATTTTAGTTTTCAAAGCTTTTATTTATTTATTTATTTTTAAGACAAGACTAAATTGATTCACAATGGTGATTGGGTCACCCCTCCACCAACCACAACTCGTCACATGGGCAAGTTGTGGCCAATGGTGTGGCACCGTAACCACTCTTAGCATGTATATATAGTACTGCAACATTTCATATGTCATCAAGTATGAAACTTGAAAGATCAGCGTACGTAGTACAAATTGTATTTTAGTTTTCAAAGCTTTTATTTATTTATTTATTTTTAAGACAAGACTAAATTGCTTCACAATAGACTAAAGAATGGAGTAAACATTACGTATTGTGAAAAATCAAGCACGTACTGCCTCTCTCTTAAAATTTCTAATGTTTCTCTCTCTTAATCTCCATCTGGAATTCTCTAGAGTTTAATTTCAGCCACATGTTTATAGAATGGAAGCTTGTAGGAAAATACTTGCTGTTAGAATATTTGGTTTAGAGATTTCAAAGTCGGTTTGCTAAATGCTAACCGACTTTTAATCTAGTATAGATAGGAGTGACGGTGCCCATGCTGTGGTGTGGGGGATGATGTGTAAGTGTCACAAAGCACCAACGTGTGTTACGTGGTGTAAAGTGATGTGAAGCGAAGTGTGTCATGAGCCAAGTGTGTACAGTGAAGCTGTCTAAAGAAGTGTGTGCAAGTGTATTTGGTAAGTGAGTGTATTTAAGGATAGTGTGTGTGAATGTAAAAGTAAAAGTGCATTGGTGTAATAACAGCGGGGGAAAATGGGTTTTTGCTCTTATTTTTTAAAATATCTAGTATAATATTCCTATTTTGAAATTATTAAGTACTATGTCTTTGTTTTGAAACTTGATTTTAAAAAAATCGAGTTACTGTTGGAACTCGATATTAGCAATGTCGAGTTCTATGCATATTTTGCCACTTAATTTTTTAAAATAATTTAAGTGAAACTCAACATTGCTAATGTCGAGTTTCAATTAAAAATATACATATAATTCGATTTTGAGGATATCGAATTTTATACGAAACTCGATTTTGTTAAAATCAAGTTTCAAAAACAGGGACATTCTACTAAATTGTTTCAAAACAAGGACATTGTGCTATATATTTTAAAAAAATAAGGGCAAAAGCCCATTATACTTTTTTTTTTCAAATTAATTATATTTATACCAATTATATTGGCAAAAATGGGCTTTTGCCCCTTTCGCCCAAAAGATATATCAAAATGCCCTTGTTTTGAAACTCGATTTTTAGAAAATCGAGTTTTGAGTTATAGGCAATCAAACTTTAAAAAAAAAAAAAATTATGGAACTCGAGTTCCATTTGAATTTTTCCAAATAATTCGATTTTCATCAAATCGAGTTTCAAAGCAGGGGTATTTTGCTAGATAGTTTCAGAAAATGAGCATTTTGCTACATCTTTTGGGCGAAAGGAAAAAAAGCCCATTTTTGCCTCATAAACCATAATACTTATATTCTTCTATATTATATTTCATTTCTCAAAGTAGAAAGAAAAAAAAAGAACAAAAACTAAAAAGAAAATGTAAAGAACTCAACTATATGTTAGAGAGGGCCGTGCCAAAAGGCTCAAAAGGTAGATTTCTCTCCCGGACCAGACCGAACTATATATAATATTTTATATTTATATATATATATATATATAAACCCAAGTAATCCATTAACTAAACTCTCTCATCCTCTTAGGTTCAGCTTCTCTCTCACTCATAGACAATCATACACACATACACACATACAAACACTCAGTTTCACTCTCTCCATCTCTCTCACTAGCTTTTGGTCCATTCAGTCCAGTTCAGTCTAGTGGGATTTTTTTTTTTTTTTTTTTTTTTTTGGGGGGTGGTTGGGGTGGGGTGGGGTGGGGGAGAATTTGGAGGGGGAGGGAAGGGAAGAGTTTCTACTTATGTTAATAATATATATTTGTGTTAGTTAGGTTTTTATGAATGAGTTAGTATATATAAAACTAACTTAAGTTATTCTTCTTTCTCAAAAAAAAAAAAAAAAAAAAAACTTAAGTTATTCTTCATAGTAAAAGAAATATTACATCTACAATATTTTAATATTTTCACAACAATTTAATTAACAATAAATATCTGTATGACTTGCAACTTAGCACAACTTCAGCCTTGAACGACTTGTAGGAGCTCTACACAACTCATTGCTCGGCAAAAATTCAGCTTTGAACGACTTGTAGTTTAGTCTATTTAATTTTAACACACACTACTAGCTTCAAGTAAAAATAAGACTTATGCAAGAATAGTTATGATTGACATGACCTGAATTTTTTTTCTAAATAACAATAAATATTAAAAAATTTAGTTAATTGTCACGTTTCAAAAGAATGTTTAAAACTAGCATCTCGAGTGTCTAAAACTCGAGTTCTAAGATAAAAATCGAGTTTTTAAGTCTCGATTTGTAAGTGGATTAGTCTAAAGTGGAAAAAAATTAAGCTGAAAATCGAGTTTTAAAGACTCGATTTCCATAAATTGAATAAAAACGCCGCTATAGGTCTATAAAACGTCACTCTAGGGCTTAAAAACGCCACTATAGGACTCCATAAATCTGTACTTATGAAAAAAAAATTTCCAGAAAAACGCCGCTATAGGGCTTTAAAACGTCACCGAAAAGCTTAAAACGCCACTATAGGTGAAATTTTTTTCGCATGAAACTCGAGTCTTAAAGACTCGAGATCTATGTAATATGGATCTCGAGTTTCTAAAACTCGAGATGCTACTTTCCTTTATTGTTTCAAACGTTGCCTAACTAACTATATACAATTCTTTTGCATTGTTGTTTTGCACATTACCTCACATAACCTAATTATATCATCTTATGCATTTTTTTTATTAGTTGTAAGCATAAACTCATACAAGTCTCATTGAAACAACCTAAATAATTAAGAAGAAAAAAGATGAAGAAAAGATTATACATGTACATAAAGCAAAGAGAATAACTTAGGTCTGCATAGGTCATGCGTAAAAGGGATGGCGTAAAAGATCCCTTTTATGCCAGCCAATCCGGAAACGCCACGTTAGCCATCGAACTTAAATTTAATACTCCTGTTACACACAATTAAAACCCACATGAAACCTCTATCTACCCTGTTCTTTTTCTTCGAAGGATATTGAAACCTTTAGCAAAGGATATTGAAACCTGCAACAACACAGAAAAAAAGACCAATCACATGTATTTGACATTAACTAATTTAAGATAGTATCTAAGATAAACAATTTATAAATTTCAGCAATTATAAAGAGAATCATGTATAATTCACATAAGAAAATACCTACATATTAATTTCCCATCAGATTTAGAATGACATGAAAAACACAAACAAAAATCAATGAGCTTGCGATAAATCACTAACTTTTAAAATTTCAAAAGCAAACAAAAGGAACACATACAGAGGGGAAACCCCACATATCAAAACAACAATAAATTAGCAAACCACCCCACGCCTATTTTTATAATAACTTCAAAGTTTCTAACAGACATTTTCACAAACATCTTCTGTGCACTCCAAAATTTAACATTAAAATTAAAATGAAAGCCAAACCCAAGCAATGAATTGTTGTAATATTGTCACCAGTGGTGGTGGTGAAGCAGGAGAGAAGCACCACCAAATGATGGTGGAGTTGGTGCAAGCGTAAGCTCTGCCATAGTTGGATTTGGGCTAGAGAGAACGAGAAATTAGAGAGAACCTTAAGATAGGAGAAGGCCATAACGGCAAGCACGCGCTGGTGGTGGTGTGGGACTCGATGGCATGGAGATTCAACCATGGGAGTCTCACAGAAAGGTACGGTCGAAGAGAGATTTTGAAATTTGGTGAAGGTGAAGTTGAAGAGAAAGAACAGGAAAGAGAGGTGGGTTTTAATTGTGTGTAATAGGTGTATTAAATTTAAGTTTAATAGCCGAGGTGGCATTTCCAAATTGGCTGGCATAAATGGGGGCTTTTATGCCACCTCCGGATCTAAGAGCCTGTTTCGCCAACCATTTTTCATTACTCAATTTTCATCACTCAATTTCCATCACTCATCACTCATAACTCATCACTCATCACTCATCACTCAAATTTTTATACCAGTTTGGCATCATCACCCAATTTCCATCACTTAATATTTTTCACACTATTTGTGGGCCCATACCGCCAAATGGTGTAGCTTTTTTTTTTTTTTTTTTTTTTTTTTTTTTTTTTTTTTCTCCAAACTCACCGAAGCTAAAAAAAAAAAAAAAAAAAAAAAAAAACCAAAACTCAAGACCGAACAAGTGAAAAAAAAAAAAAAAAATCAAAAGGTAGTCAAAAGTTGCGGCTGTGGGTCCCTCCATGTGTGTTTATTTACGAAAATACCATTGAGTTATGAGTTATGGAAATCGAAAATAGTTTTTGGTTGTTTTCGGTTTCCATAACTCATAACTCAAAAATCATATAATTGAGTAATGGAAACAGAGTTATCGTTTGGCCAAACAACCTTTTTGCTATGGGTCCCACCATTTTTGAGTTATAAGTTATGGAAACCGAGAATTGAGCTATCAAATTTGGTTGGCCAAACAGCCTCTAAGTTATTCTCGCAAGCAAAATCCAAAACTCGGTCATGTAGCCCCACCAATCATTTATTCTTTTTATGCTAGCTATACCACATTAGCAAATAGAAAACATATGTAAAAACTTGTAAATTAATGGCTTCAATTGATTTTCTTTATGAGGAGAATCGAGGTTCATAGCTTTAAATCTTCGCTCCCTTCTATCGTTTCAATAAAACAAATCTCTACTCCCTATTTGTTATAATAATTGAATTATTTAAAAAGAAGAAGAAAGTCTTACGAAACATTTTTCTATCCGCAACTAGCTGAACTTCCAAAGAATAGCGGGATTAACATGACCACCATCACCAACATCAACACCTCCTTTGTTATCATCAACACCTCCTATGTTATCATCACCGCAAGCAAATATGGCCATTGATACAATTGAGAGTGATATGATAATCATGCATAATAAAAGTAGGCCACTTGAGCTCCCCAAATGAATACCCATTGAAGAGGATAAAATATGATCATGACGGGCCTATGGTAATGGGCCCGACAGATAGGAATTGTTGGGCCGATGTAGAGATGATCCAATACTCATTGAAGGCCCATCGCTGAAAGACACAATAAGGGCCCATGATCCGAGATCTCTATCGCTCATTGCCTAGAAACGCCCTAGAATCCCAATATGGAAATCCGAGCACAAGGGTGATTCTAGAAGACACGCACACTGAAAATAGATTTCCTCTATAAGGAAAACCTTGCTCACCATGCTTGGAAAGACTTGAAGTAGAGTCCCATATGGAAAAGACTTCTACACCAAGAAGGAAAAGCCGACTCTCTACTACTATAAAAGCCCTAATACCCTCGCGAATCAAGGTACGCATAATTGATCCTCTCTAGCACTCTAGAGTTGTGAGAATAGTTCTAACTTGACCTTCGGAGAGTATTTGGCCGGCACCACACCGGTGCTCTCTAAGGTTTTTCTCGATTATTTTGTTGTGCATGTTCGCTTTGAGTCGCGAGTGCTGTGTGACCTATTGGTGATATTTTCGGCATCATCGGTTGGCGCCATCTGTGGGAACCGTAGCACATTATTGCTTCTTAGACAAAAGAGTTACATGGTACTCACTCGCTCAATGGCGACCACTAATGACGTTCAAGAAGAAGAAGCCCCTACGATTGCTCTTGAGAGACAGGTCAGAACGCTTGCCACAGCCGTGGAGCGCCTCACCAAACAAAACCACGACCTAGAAGAGCAAATGAACTAGAAGAATGCGGCTCCCAATAACCAATGAGCAGATCAAGAAGGGACCAAATAAAAGGAGGAATCACGAAGGACCACAAGCTAGCAACGCCCCAAGCGCACTAAAGCGGCGGGACACGAGCATTCCTTCTCTTGCAGATACGGCTCCGCCACCCATCATCGTAGAGATGCAGGCGATGAAGGAACAGATGGAAGTGATGATGAACGCTCTCAAGGGGCCGAGTGTCCATGATCTTGACGACCTTGTCAACCGAACCGACTCGGCATTTACGACAACCGTCAACTCCTTCCCCCTGCCAAGTAAGTTCCGCATGCCAAATATGGATAGTTATGACGGGGTCAAGGACCCTCTAGATCACCTAGAGACCTTCAAGACCCCGATGCACCTTCGGGGAGTGGCGGACGCGATTATGTGCGGGGCCTTTCCAACAACCCTAAAGGGCGCAGCAAGGATTTGGTTCACCCGGCTAGCACCCAACTCCATCAACACCTTCAAGGAGCTAAGCGCTCAATTTACTACGCACTTCATCGGAGGACATCGGTATAAGAAGTTCACAGCTTGTTTAATGAATATCAAGCAAATGAAAGGAGGAGACGTTAAGGGCCTACATATCACGCTTCAATAAAGAGGCACTCTCGATCGACGGGGTTTACGACAAGATACTAGTAGCAACATTCACGAATGGGTGAAGGGGGTAAGTTTTTGTTCTCCTATACAAAAACGACCCAAAGACCATGTCGAGGGTGCTTTACTGGGGCCACCAAATATATGAACATTGAAGACGCTACTGTTGGCCCGAGAAGAGAGGCCCAAGAAAAGAGACAGGCAAGAAGACTCCCGACAGGACTAGGGGCGGAAGAAAGGCGGGATAGGAGATCGAAGGGAGGAGAGACGCCCTAAACCTATGGGGGGAAGGTTCACAAGTTTCACCCCATTAACCGCCCCGATAGACCAAGTCCTAATGCAGATTAAGGGCGAAGGGGCCCCGACGTTTCGGAAAAGTCAAGAGTGACCCCAACAAACGATCTAGGGACAAATATTGCCGCTTCCACCGTGACCATAGTCATGACACAATCGATTGCTACGACTTAAAACAGCAAATTGAAGCCCTTATCCGACAAGGAAAGCTGCAGAAATTCGTCAACAAAGAGAGAACAGATCCACCCCCACAAGAACAACACCCCCGGTGAGAGAACGAGCGACCAAGACCCCCTATAGGGGACATAAGGATGATAATCGGAGGAACAGTTGCAGCCGGGTCTTCAAAAAAGGCTCGCAAAACGTACCTCCGGATGGTACAGAACGTCCAAATGTGGCACCGTGTCGAAGATAGCAAGGAGAGAAGGCCCCATTATCGGGTTCTCGAAAGAAGATGCACGACGCCTACACCATCCACACGATGATGCCCTCGTCGTCAACATGCGAGTAGGAGACTACAACATGCACCGGGTGTTGGTCGACAACGGTAGCTTAGCCGATATCTTATACTATCCGGCATTCCAGCAAATGAGGATTGACAAGGAGCGATTAATGCCGACAAACGCCCCGCTCGTTGGTTTCGGAGGGAGCCGGGTATTCCCTTTGGGCGCGGTCACGTTATCGATGATTGGTAGGCGATTACCCCAAGCAAATCACCAGGGACATAACCTTCCTGGTAGTCGATTGCTCGTCCGCTTACCACCTGACGACCCACGCTCAACTCGTGGAAGGCGGTGACATCAACTTACCACCTGATGATCAAATTTCCTACGGATTATGGAGTAGGAGAGCTGCACGGAAGTCAAATGGCTGCACGGGAATGCTATGTGGCTATGATGGAGATGGAAGACCAAATCCTGGCCTTGAACATAGAAGAGCATCGAACGATGGCGGAACCAACGGAGAAGCTAGAGGAGATAACTCTCGGCGACTCAATCTGGACCGAACAACCAAGATCGGAACGCTCGCCAAACCCGCAATCCGTCAAGAGCTCATAACTTTCTTGAGGAGCAATCAAGATGTGTTCGCCTGGAGTCATAACGACATGCCAGGAATCGATCCCTCGGTCATGGTACATAAATTGAATGTATTGCCCTCCTTTCCACCCGTCCGACAGAAGAAGAGAGTATTCGCCGGGCGAGACCAAGCAATAGCGGAAGAAGTCCGCAAGCTACAAGAGGCAAGCTTCATTAGGGAAGTTTACTATCCCGATTGGTCGGCGAACGTAGTAATGGTTAAAAAAGCGAACGGCAAGTGGCGGATGTGCGTGGACTTCACCGATCTTAACAAAGCGTGTCCCAAAGATAGCTATCCCTTTCCAAGGGTCGACGTCCTAGTAGACTCGACGGCTCAACACCAGTTACTAAGCTTCATGGACGCATTCTCGGGTTATAACCAGATCCACATGCATGAGGCTGATCAGGAGAAGACTTCATTCGTGACCAGTCAAGGCCTCTTCTGCTACAAAGTAATGCCATTTGGCCTAAAAAATGCGGGAGCGACATACCAAAGGCTGATGAACAAGATGTTTACGCAGCAAATCGGGAGGAATGTCCAGGTCTACGCCGATGACATGCTAGTGAAGAGTCGGAAGGAGGAAGACCAGCTGGAAGATCTTAGGGAAACATTCGCACGCGCTTGATCCTATAACATGAAGCTCAATCCGGGAAAGTGCGCATTCGGCGTAACAACAGGAAAATTCCTAGAATTCATGGTATCTCAAAGGGGGATTGAGGCTAACCGGACAAAATCCGAGCCATAATAGAGATGGCCCTCCCGAGAAATGTGAAGGAAGTACAAAGCCTTAACGGCAAGGTAGCGGCATTAAATAGATTCGTGTCGAGAGCCACGGACAAGTGTTTGCCCTTCTTTCAAACGTTAAAGAAGTCATTCGAGTGGACGGATGAGTGTCAGTGAGCATTCGAGGAGTTAAAAGCCTATCTATCTTCATCACCTCTACCGAGCCCCTCGCAACCAGGTGAAGAACTCTTCCTCTACTTGGTTGTCTCCCCTGTCGCAGCCGGTGTGGCCTTAATCAGAGAAGAGGACAGGGTGCAGAAGCCCGTATACTACGCCAACGAGGCCCTCCGCGGTGCCGAAGAAAGATACCCACCTATGGAGAAACTCGCTTTTGCATTAGTCACGGTGGCTCGCAAGCTCAAGCCCTACTTTCAAGCCCATACCGTGAACGTAATGATCGACAAGCCCTTGCGAAGGGCATTGAGCAATCTTGAAGTCGCAGTCGACCGACGCTGTGGGCGATAGAATTGAGCGAATTTGATATCAAGTACCGCCCACGTGACCATTAAAGGACAGTCGTAGCCGACTTCATAGCAGAATTTACTCGTGATGAAGACAAAGGGGTAGAAGAGTCCCCTCGATGGAGCATATATACCGACGGATCATCCAATAGGCGAGCCGGGAGCCGATCGTCTTCTGTCACACCAAGGAGACAGGATTGAATGTATGGTCCGTCTTGACTTCCCCACCACCAACAATGAAGCGGAATACAAAGCAATGGTAGTAGGCCTCGACCTAGCCAAAGCCGCAGGAGCCGAGAGCGTAGTCATTTATCGCGACTCTCGTGTCGTGACCAATCAAGTAAACAGAGATTATGAATGTAAGGGGGAAAGGATGAAGAGATATCTTGATCAAGTAAGGGCGAGAATCGACGACCTAGAAGCCAAGGTCATCCAAATCCCCAGGGGAGAAAATGAGCTCGCCGACCGGCTAGCCAAAATTGCTTCAGCAGAACATATAATAACACCGGGTAATGTACTTTCTTTTGTTCAACTTTCTCCACTAATAGACCTCGGCAACATGCAGGAGATATGCTCCGAAAGTAACTGGACCACACAGATAATTTCATACTTGAAGGACGGGTTCTTTGCGCCAGGCACGAGAAGGAGGCAGCAAGAAAACTAAAGGTCCAGGCGGCAAGGTTCGTCTTGATAAAAGACATCTTGTACAAGAGAGGTTTCTCCCGTCCATATCTAAGATGCCTGGGTGCCGAAGAGGCAGACTACGTAATAAGGGAAGTACACGAAGGGATATGCGGGAACCATTCTCGATCGAGGTCGTTGGTGCACAAACTTGTACGAGCTGGGTATTACCGGCCAACCATGCAAAAGGATGTCGAGTCTTACGTTAAAAGCTGTCACAAATGCCGGAGATTCAGCAATATTATTGGACAACCAGCCGAGGAGCTGACCCCGATGACGGCTCCATGGCTGTTCACTCAATGGGGACTAAACATAATGAGACCTTTCCCAACGGCGGTACAACAAATGAAGTTCTTGGTAGTGGGTATTGACTACTTTACAAAATGGGTAGAAGCGGAAGCTTTGGCCACCATTACAGAGAAGAACATTAGAAGTTTTGTCCGGAGGTGCATCATATGCGGGTTTGGTATTCCTAGAGTCCTTGTCTCGGATAATAAGAGGTAGTTCGACAACGACTACTTTCGGGATTTCTGCTCACAGCTAGGAATAAAAAACCACTACTCATCACCCGCCCATCCTCAAGCTAATGGTCAGTTTGAAGTCACAAACCGATCCCCGCTTAAAATTATCAAGACTCGGCTCAAGGGGGCAAAGAGCATATGGCTCGAAGAATTGCCAAGCATACTATGGGCATACGGGACAACGGTGAGGACACCAACAAGAGAGACGCCATTCCGACTAACGTGCGGGAGCGAGGCGGTCATCCCGGTAGAAGTTGGGCTCACAAGTTACAAGGTTCATAACCATGACGAGAGCAGGAATGATGAAACAATGCGGCTACAAACTGGATCCGATAGACGAGGTTAGGTCGGCGGCGGAGCAAAGGCTCGCTAGATACAAGGATCGCATGGCCGACAAAGACAACTCTCGGGTCCGACACAGAGACTTCCAAGTAGGAGACCTCGTACTCGGGAAGGTCATGGGTGCAACTAGAGACCCTACACAGGGAAAGCTCGGCCCCAATTGGGAAGGACCTTACCGAGTTACGTCATGGAAAAGGAAAGGAACCTACCACCTGGAGACAACAGACGGAAAGAAGTCGCCTCATCCATGGAATGCCGAGCACTTGAGAAAGTACTACCAATAATAGTAACAAGGCAAACAGCAACCAGTTTATCTTAAGTTTTTTAATTATTAGTTTTTCTTCAACTATTTTTTGCTACAATCTAGTCGTGCCCTTTTAAGCCCAAAGGGGCAGGCACTTTTCCCTTACGCATTTCTATTAAGAATAATAATCAGATACAATTTTGATTTTCTACATGGATTTGTTATTATTATTATAAGTCCACAAGATGGGCGGATCATCCCACGAGGATGACGATTTGAAGTCCGAAGTGGACGGATAAAAAATAAGTCCACAAGATGGACGGATCATCCCACGAGGATGACGATCCGAAGTCCTAAATGGACGAATAAAAAATAAGTCCACCAGATGGACGGATCATCCTACAAGGATGACGATTTGAAGTCTAAAGTGGACGGATACAAAATAAGTCCACAAGATGGACGGATCATCCCATAAGGATGACGATCCGAAGTCCTAAGTGGACGGATAAAAATTAAGTCCACAAGATGGACGGATCATCCCACGAGGATGAAGATCTGAAGTCCTAAATGGACGAATAAAAAATAAGTCCACCAAATGGATGGATCATCCTACGAGGATGACGATTTGAAGTCCAAAATGGACGGATATAAAATAAGTCCACAAATGGACGGATCATCCTACGAGGATGACAACTCGAAGTCCAAAACGGGCGGATACAAAATAAAGTCCATAAGACGGACGGATCATACCACGAGGGTGACGATCCGAAGTCCTAAGTGGATGAATAAAAAATAAGTCCACAAGACTGACGGATCATACCACGAGGGTGACGATCTAAAGTCCTAAGTGGACGAATAAAAAATAAGTCCACTAGATGGACGGAATATCCTACGAGGATGACGGTTTGAAGTCCAAAATGGACGGATATAAAATAAGTCCACGAATGGACGGATCATCCTACATGGATGACAACTTGAAGTCCAAAATGGACGAATATAAAACTTGTCCACAAAATGGACGAACCATCCTACGAGGATGACGATTGGAAGTCCAAAATGGACGAATCCAAAATAAGTCCACAAAGTGGACGGATTATTCTACGAGGGTGACGAGTCTAGTCCAAAGTGGACGGGTAGACGGGTTTCCAAAGAAGAAATTCATAGGACAAAAAACATACCTATACATACCGGACCCGATAGTAACAAATAGATGGACGGATGTAAATAGATTCCACAATGACAGAATTCAAGCGCAAATTTAGAAAATTCAAAAAAATTAAAACATTCAACATATAAAATGGAGTGAACGGATGCATTTGACAAAAAATAGGCCCTTAAAAGGCAATGTTTACATATCATCAACAACGGATGAAAATTGCTCCCCAAGTACATAAAAAGAAAAAATCTAGCTACTGAACTTTGTCTTCATTGACAACGGACCGAGGAACCGTTTCCGTGTCAGTGAGCTTGCGCAACTTTTCTTTGTGCTGACTCCCCGTCACCAAGGGCATCGTCATCAGCAAAGAGGTCATCTGTATCCTCCGAAGCGCAGTACGACGGATGTCTAAGCTGGGTCTTCAACCTTAAACTTTGAAATATCCAAATCTAGGTAAGCTTGCTTGACCTGACGGATGGCATCCATAAAACCTTGATGAAAAGAGTCACCTAGCTCAGTAATTAGGGTGTCGAAGTCACGGTACTCACGAACCGCAACATCCTTAGCCTAACGGACTTCATTTTTCAGATCTTCAATCTCCTTGTCCTTGCTCTCTAGAGTCTTCTTCGCCTCTTCCGTCACCTGTTCAAGGTTTTTCCTTGCCTTCTCGGAAAGTTCAAGCTTCCTCTCCATTTTGGGTTTCCAATTTCACAATCAAGAAGTTCTTCCTCCATCTCCTCCGCTTTCGCCCGTACATGATCTAGGGCCGTCTCATAGCTGAGGCACCGTCCCATCAACCCCTTCATCATGACCATTGCCTAAAAAATAATAACAATGATAGTTATGAAACGAACTATGGGCAAAAAAATGTAATTTGCATTTGTATAGTAAACGAGCCGTTTTACCCGTGTAATTGCAAAAAGGCCCGTCTCACCCATGGCCTCCGTCGAATGGTTGCCTAGGTCTTCATAATCCTCCGCCGATATGATGGAGGAAATCTGTTCCAAGGAGTGCTTAGAATCCTCCCGAAGAAGGACGGGCGGCTTCTCTTGATCCTTCGACGGTCCCTTCATGAGGCCCTTGCCGACCCCGTGCTTGATTGGAGTTGCCGTCTTCGGAGGCTCCACCATAAGTCCCATGACGGGTTCCAAGGACACTTTGGCCTTCTTGGCCTGACGATCCACTTTGGGCTGAGTTTTTCTCTTAGCGGACGGATTGCTTGGGCCCGTCACGGAGGGAGCAACATCGCCGGTCTTCTTTGCGGCTTTGGATCTAATCAAAGCTCTCCTCTTGGTGTCGTCCATTTCTGAAACGTGGACGGGGATATTAGTTAACAAAATAAGATACGTAACTTATCAAGAATAGGGTGACGAACTTACACCTCCTAATCTGTGCCTCGTACTTGACGGCTGCTGCTTTTGGTTCTCGTCCGTCACAATACCAATGAATGGTCTTAAGGGTCACCAACTTCGCCCAAGTCCTTTCCTCCGACTGGGTCTTTGAGAAGATTTTCTCAAGGAAGGCGAACTCCTTAATATCGACTTGAGGGCGTCGTCTCACCGCAAAGAAGAAAGGACAGTTAGATTGTTTTAAAACATACATAATGAAATAAAGTTAAAATGTTGAGGACGGTCCATACTAGACGGGTGTAATATGCCCCAAGTAGTGTCGACGGGCATGTGATCCGTGTCCCCCGGACGACACATCCAACCGTCACCTTCTAGGAAGAAGTAACGACTCTTCCAATCCCTATTTGAGTCCGGCGTGTCATAGATGACTTTCAATAGCAAACTCTTGGGGACGAAGCTATATATTCCCCTAGACCTATCAATTTTGTCCTGACAGTAGCATTAAAGGAACTCCCTAACCGTCGACCTCTTTGCGCCGTCGGACATTGCGCCGTACAAGATCTCTATCGCTATGAAGACCCTCCAAGCATTAGGGGAAATCTGGTTCATGGATAATCCCAAATACCGGAGGAGCTCACGGTGGAGCGAACTCAATGGGAACTTGAGTCCGGCCTTCAACATTTGCTCATATACCCCGACACCCTCTACCCCTTCATAATAACATCTCTCTGATTTATAGGGTAGATGGATGGAAATATTTTTTGGAATTTGATAGTTATCCCTAAATGTCTTAAAGTGCTTTTCTTTGATGACAGACGAGAAGTAATTCACCGTCCACTCTGGTAGCATGACGAACTCCCCGAGCCCATCAGCACCAATAACGGATCTAACAACCTGTTCCTCACCGTCATCAAAGCCCTTGTCTTGTTCAACCACCTCCATATCCTCATATGTTGAGGACGAGGAGGAGGAGGACGGACTCCTATCATCACCAGGACTATCTTGTTCTCTATGACCGGACGGATATACTTCCTCGTAATCCAACCCGTCACGAACAACCGACCGATTCGGACGCACTAGACATTTCCTACATGAAACGACAAGAGCCTAAGACTCTGACGGGTCTATATGTCCATAACGGGTGTGGATTGTAAGGAAAATTAAAACAAGATTGGCTTTGAGAAGAGCACTTACCAATTTTATGAACGAAACGAGAAAGTATAGCACCGACGGTTGAAGCAACTCGACGGTTCAGCCCCTGACAAAACGTGACGTGTATGCTCGGCGTGTGTGACGGGTAAGCTCTGACAAGTTATCTTTTGTTGAAATTGGAGAAATGAGAGGGAAGACTCCTTTATTTATAAGGGAGATGCACGGAAGTCGAAGCGTCGCTTCGATCCGAGATAAAACCCAATCAAATTATGACACGTGTCATCATCATTAATGACTTTCGTGACACTGCCTTCTCAGAGTTGGTATGGTCGACGGTCTCCTCGTTTGCACCGTCATTCTAGCTTGCATGAACCCATCAACCTAGTGTAACTATAATCTTAAAACCTCCTTTTTTCTGTCTTATTGGTCTCATTCTGCCATAAAAAAATATCCGTCACGCCCTTACCTTAGGGTCGTCACCCCATGGTTCCTTTGTCCTAAAGTCGACGGACCCTGGGGTGAAAGGGGCAAATCAAGAGGATAAAATATGATTCTGATGGGCCTATGGTAATGGGCCCGACGGATAGGAACTATTGGGTCGATGTAGAGATGATCCAACACTCATTGAAGGCCCATCGTTGAAAGACACAGTAAGGGCCCATGATCCGAGATCTCTATCGCTCATTGCCTAGAAACACCCTAGAATCCCAATATGGAAATCCGAGCACAAGGGTGATTCTAGAAGACACGCACGCTGAAAATAGATCTCCTCTATAAGGAAAACCTTACTCACCACGCTTGGAAAGACTTGAAGTAGAGTCCCATATGGAAAAGACTTCTACACCAAGAAGGAAAAGCCGACTCTCTACTACTATAAAAGCCCTAATACCCTCGCGAATCAAGGTACGCATAATTGACCCTCTCTAGCACTCTAGAGTTGTGAGAATAGTTCTAACTTGACCTTCGGAGAGTATTTGGCTGGCACCACACCGGTGCTCTCTAAGGTTTTTCTTGATTATTTTGTTGTGCAGGTTCGCTTTGAGTCACGAGTGCTGTGTGACCTATTGGTGATATTTTCGGCATCATCACCCGCATCAGCAAGAACACCCCAATCTCTAGCCATTTTTTTGCTTTTAGTTGTGGAAGTTTTAGCATGCATATATACAAAGAGTACTGTAACATTTCATACATTATCAAGGTCAAAACTAGAAAGGTCAGTGTAGTGTTAGAAGGCTTGAATTGATTGTAGCCACTTGATTTGACTATGGAATTGCTGATTTGAAAAAGTAATATAAGCCAAATAGTACTTGCACGTGATCACTGTTTTTTGCAGGCACTGTCAAGTGTTAACACAAGTCAATATAGGCGGGCTTTAGGTGAATGCCAAGATAAGATTTGTCTGGTGAAGGTTGTGTTTTTGGTGCATTGTCATGTCTATTCTTTAAATTTTTTTACTGTTTAAAGAATGAGAAGTAGGCCAAAATGGCCAAATACCATTATTTTCAGAAATTTGTAGTAAAAAAACACTATTTCGGAACTATATAGAAAAATACCACTTTTTATGGTACTCGAGTTTCTTAAACTTGAGTTCCTAAAAGTTTTGCCATCGTGGCACTGCTGAGGTGGAAATTGGGCAATTAAAAAAAATTATGTGGTACTTGAGCATGGTAAACTCGAGTACCATGCAACACAATACTCGAGTATACTAAGCTCGAGTACCATTTTATAATAAAATGCTGTTTTTTTATTTATTTTTTATTTTTTATTTCTATGGTACTTGAGCTTGGTAAGCTTCAGTACCTTGTAATTTTTTTTTTTTTTTTTTTGATTATCAACAAATAAATATAAACATAAATGGTGTTTATTTTATTTATAGAGTACTCAAGCTCACCAGGCTCGAGTACCTAGTAATTTTTTTTTTTTTTTGGATTATTGACAAATAAACATAAACATAAAAATAAGTAGCTTTTTTACGATTTTATTTATTTAAATAGAAACATTGTAAAATATAGAGATTTTAATTTCAAAATATGAATTTAATTTCTACATTAAGTAAAAGCATTTCACTTTGTTTTCTCACAAAAATTGTTCACTTTTTTTTGCATAAACTATTTATAGCATTTTGCATAAAATTATTTTCTGTTCAGCATTATTTAAAAAATTGTTCACTCTCTTTTCTATGTAAATTATTTTTTATTCATTATTTAAAAAATTGTTCACTGTTTTCTCATAAAACACCTAGTGAAATAGTTTTTTCTAAATCTAAACGCCAAATCAGAATACTTTTTCATGTTTGAATTTCACAATAATCAAATCTATTTTTCTGCATTGATAAAATCTATTTCTACTTTAATAAAATTTGCACTCTGCCCATCATGTTTACTGTATATTCAAATCTACTTACTGCATTCATAAAATCTGTTTTTTACATTAAGTAGAACTATTCACTGTTTTCTCATAAAAATTGTTCATTGTTTCTTGCATAAACTATTTCTAGCATTCTGCATAAAATTATTTTTTGTTCAGCATTATTTAAAAAATTGTTCACTCTCTTTTCTGCGTAAATTATTTTCTGTTCACTATTTAAAAAATTGTTCCCTGTTTTTTCATAAAACACCTAGTGAAATCTTGTTTTCTAATTTTAAAAGCCAAATCAGAAACAAGAGGTATAGAAAAAGTCATGTTTCTTTAGCAATTTTATGAAACAAAGTCTAACAAGATACATAGCTATAGTTAACACTAAATTAAATAAACTGTCTATTACACATGGAACAAGAACTTGGAGACAATGTCACTTTGCAAGAAATAGAAGTGGTATCAACTCAAAACATAACAAAAGTGAAATCTCCTATGATATTTAAAAGATTTTTGTTTTTCATAAAAAAAAAAAAAAAAAAAAAAAAAAAAAAAAAAAGATATTTGTTTTGTGATGCGTTTGGATGGCTATCAAACTATCTATCATTTTGCCATTTTGGAAGGAATGTAATAGAATGATTATATATATATATATATATATATATATATAGAAGGATTTGTTCAAAATTTAAATTGAAAGAAATGAATCAAATGATACCCTTAAAGTGTGGATGAAATGTTTTATAATGCTTAAATTTATAAAAAATACTAGTGAAAGTTCCATGCGTTGCATGGCTTTAATCCTGAATTTTCTTTATATATATTTTTGAGAAATTATAACTAAATAAGTTATTATTACATAATTTTAGAATTATTTTCTAACTAAATGAATGATTATTATAATATAACATGCATAATTTTGTATATTTTTCCTTATGTTATATCCGTAATTAAGATTATCAATAAAAACCTTTCTAATTTTTTTTATAACTCCTTATTTATTAATGAAGGAGATGATTTTAACTCAAGCAATTAAATCTTTTATAATACTTGCATATTATTGTTACTTGCATTTGCATAAGTTGCAACTAAAAAATAATGATAAACAAAAATGTGGGGTGCAAGAGAGATTCTATGGCAAGACTATTGGTGAATGTATATAAGTTTTAAAATTTTGATAGGGAGGTGGGTTACAGAATAGTTTAGGAGTGAAACACAAGTGGGTTAAGTGTCAAAAATGAAACCATGGATGGGTAAGTTAAATTTGAGACAAATCATAGGTGGGTAAAGTGTAATTCCCAAAAAAAAAAGAGTGGGCTCAAAGGACTAAAAAACCACAATCTATTAGTTCTACTAAGGTGAGTTTGGTTTAGCTTTTTGAAATAGTTTTTTTGGAAAAAGTGGAAGTTTTAAAAAGTGCAATATGAAATTGAGTAGTTTTTTTTTTTTTTTTTTTAGAGTAGTATGTTTGGTAAAATCTATCAAAAAATGCTTCTTAACAAAGTTGAGTGTTTGGCTAATACTTATAAAAGTGGTGGTTTGAGTTGTAAATTACCAAAAAAGACAAGATATATATAAATATATATGTTTTAATTACCTCTCTTAATGCAAGTTATGGACACAATATTTTTTCAGAAATTTCACAATAAAGTCTGATATGTAACCAAAATTCGCTAAGTTATTTCTGTCCATGCGCGTCGTCCAAAGGATTGACGAGGTAAGTCATTGGTTGCTCATCCGTTTGTCCTCAAGGCGCGACGGAGACGAGCGAGCTTATCGACCTCCGTCCGTCCTTAGGGACGGACGGGCTTCTTAGCACTCGTCCGTCTGACAAGGACGGACGAGCCTGGCAACGTCTCTTCGTCCATAAAGGACAATGGAAGATTACTGTCTCCGCCAAGTGGAAGAACAAACCGACACCAGCCAAGCCCAACCGTTGCGAAATACGAACTTCAATCGATTATTTCCGAGCTGTTGGATTCCTCAAGCTGTAGGAGCGGTTACCAAGCAAGTAACCGCTTCCCATACACTATATAAGCACACTCCAATGAAAGAGTAAGGCATGCTATTCTTCTTGAGAAACTAAGTTTACATTTCTTCATTCGAGAGACTAACTTCACCATCGGAGGGTTCTTGGCGGCTTCCACCGGTCTCCTCGACTTTGTACTCATTTTCTCGAGATTGATCGCAAGTTTATCAAGGCCCGGCATTTTCAGTCCACGATATCCCGAGGATTCATCGGTTGGCGCCGTCGTAGGAAAGAATAACGTTTGATTTCCATTGTTGGATTCTGCGATTTCTTTCTTGGACATAAGGGCTGAAATGGTCCGGACAAGGTCAAGGGCTACCAGCCCAGGCCTTCAAGAGAGTAGAGGCGACCGTCAATCGGTGCCTACCGTAAACCGCCTACATCCAACACGTGCAATCCATGGCTGCTACTATGGCGGAATTGACCCGCCGAGAACCAGGAGTTGGTTAGAGAACTTACCATGAGGAGGTAGCATCGGGATGAGAACGTTGGAAGACAGTCGAGCCAAGATGAGAGGAATGCGAGTTTGAGAGCCGATCAAGGGGTACCCCTTCAAGAAGGGTGCCTCACTTGGAAAGGAGATGGACCAAATGAGAAGAACTATGGATGAGATGAAGGAAAATATGAAGAGGACCAACCCCGTAGAGGATTTGGTTCACGGGGACCGACTCCCGTTTGTACCTCTAATCAATGCTCACCCTTTACCACCGAAGTTCAAGATGCCTTCCTTAGATTCGCACGATGGGACGCGAGATCCATTTGACCACATTGCCACCTTCAAAACTACTATGCATCTTCAAGGGGTTCCGGATGAGATAATGTGTAGAGCTTTCCCTACTACCCTTAAAGGACCCGCGTGTGGTTCAAAGAAAATACCTCCCAAAGACGGTAACGTCCTTCAAGAATTAAGTAAGTTGTTTGTCAACAACTTCATCGGAGGACAGAGGCACAAGCGCTCCTCGTCTAGTTTGCGACCATAGAACAAGGGGAGAATGAAAGTTTGCGGTCGTTCATTACGCGGTTCAATAGGGAAGCTTTAGCGATGGACGAGATGGATGACAAGCTGCTCTGGCGGCTTTCCACAATGGGGTTCACTCGATTTGTTCATCCACAAGCTATATGAGCAAGAGCCTCGAGACCATGGCCGAACTCGTCCATTCAGCCCAGAATTTTATGAATGCGGAGGATGCTATCATAGCCAAGAAGAGGAAGAGAATTGAGAAAATGGATACTAACCCCACTCGTCACTCGGAAGCGGGGTCCTCGTCTCAAGAAAGGACGAATAGAAGACAAAAAGGATCGTGACGGAAGGCAGGCCCCTCAAAGACGAAGTCGGCAGATATCGCCATTGAACATGCCACTTGATCAAGTCTTAATGCAAATCAAGGATGATCCTTCCTTGAAGTGGCCAGAAAAAAATGAAGGAGATCCAAACAAGCGCAATAGAAACAAGTATTGTCGCTTCCATAGAGACCATGGACATGATACGGACGAATGTTTTGATCTCAAGCGGCAAAGATTGAGAATCTTATAAGGCGGGGAAGCTAAGAAGTTTCCTAGGACGAGACCACAAGGATGACAAACTCAAGGGAAAAGGCAAGAGTCGTCACGGCCACCTCTCGGAGAAATCGGGGTTATTGTCGGAGGGAGCTCAACGGTTCGATCGTCCGAGTCTAGGAAGACATATCCGAAGGTGGTGCAAAGCGTCCAACTCTCCGGGCGACCACCTAGAGATATGGACGAAACAGATCTAAGGCAATCACGTTCACTCAAGAAGAAGGCGAAAGAATCCACCATCCTCATGATGATGCTATTGTCATAACCTTGCTCATCGCCGACTACACAACCAGAAGGGTACTCGTTGATAATGGAAGTTCGGCGGATATCCTGTATCTTCCAAACTTTTCAAATGAGATGAAGTTAGGGCGAGATCGTCTTCGTCCGGTGAATTCTCCATTAGTAGGTTTTGGTGGGATGAGGGTGCGGCCCGTGGGTGCTGTTACATTACCGGTGGTAGTTGGGACATATCCACAACAAGTCACCAAGGACGTGAGTTTCTGGTAGTAGACTGCTCGTCCTCTTATAATGCCATAATTGGGAGGCCAACCTTGAACAGTTGGAGAGCGATTCGTCCACTTACCACCTATCAGTCAAGTTCCCAAAGAGACTATGGAGTAGGACAAGTGCAAGGAGATCAACTGGCGGCAAGAAGAGAGTGTTACTTGGCTATGTTGGCCACGGACGAGCAAGTGCGGACAATGACTATTGAAGAGAAAAGGGTCGTGGTAGAACCTATTGAAGTGTTGGAAGATGTTCCCTTAGACGAAAGGAACCCCGAGAGATGTACCAGGGTGGGAGCAGATCTAGAAAGAGGAGTTAGAGAAAACCTTGTCAAGTTTTTGAGGAAGAACGTAGATGTGTTCGCTTGGAGTCATGAGGATATGCCTGGAATAGATCCTAAAGTCATCACCCATCGCTTTGAACGTATGTCCATCCTCGAAGCCAATACGACAAAAGAAAAGGGTGTTTGCTCCGAGAGAGAAAAATGCTATTAAAGACGAGGTTCAAAAATTGATGGCAGCAAAGTTTATCCGAGAGGTGTACTATCCGGATTGGTTGGCCAACGTAGTAATGGTCAAAAAGGCGAATGGCAAGTGGAGGATGTGTGTGGATTTTACCGATCTGAATAAGGCTTGCCCCAAAGATAGCTACCCATTACCACGCATTGATCACCTGGTGGACTCCACCGCGGGCCATAAACTCGCTTAGTTTTATGGACGCTTTCTCGAGATATAACCAGATACGGATGGACGAGGTAGACCAGGAGAAGACCTCATTTGTTACTAGTCGGGGCTTGTTCTCATTATGAAGTAATGCCCTTTGGATTAAAGAACGCTGGAGCAACGTATCGGCGACTTGTCAATCACATGTTCCGTCCTCAGTTGGGCGAAATGTCGAAGTGTATGTGGATGATATGTTAGTGAAAAGTTTGGAAGAGGGTAAGCATTTAGATGACTTGCAAGAAACCTTCAACACACTCAAAGCGTCTGATGATGAAGTTGAACCCCAATAAATGTGCTTTCGGAGTGGCTTGGGAAAATTTCTTGGATTCATGGTCTCACACAGGGGATCGAGGCCAACCCGAGAAAAGATCAAGGCAATCCTAGAAATGAAGCCTCCATGAGAATACTAAAGGAGTACAATCTCTCACCGGGCGAGTTGCCGCCCTCAACGAGTTTGTCTCTAAAGCTACGACAAGTGTTTACCATTTTCAAGGTTCTAAAGAAAGCCTTGAATGGACGGACGAGTGCCAAACAGCCTTCCAAGATTTGAAGACGTATCTTGTCATGCCCCGTTGCTAAGTCCGTCCGTGGAAGGAGAGGAATTGTTTTTGTACCTGGCGGTGACCCGCATGTCTTTGTGAGCTCGGTACGATAAGAGAAGAAGCAAAAGTGCAAAAGCCGTGTATTACACCAGTAGGGCATTGAGGGGGTGGAAGGGCGATATCCACCAATAGAAAAGGCGGCCTTCGCGCTCATCACGGCTTCCAGGAAGTTAAGACACTACTTCCAAGCCCATGTAATTAATGTTATGACAGATCACCCACTTAAGAAAGCTATGAACAAGTTGGAAGCCGCAGGGCGTCGATCCAATGGGCGGTCGAACTTAGCGAGTTTGATATCCGATACCAGCCAAGACATGCTATTAAGGCTCGAGGCCCTGGCGGACTTTATTGCGGAGTTCACCCCAAGATGCAACAACGAAGTGCGGGAGGATAAAAATTGGGTGGTACATGTAGATGGCTCGTCCACACACAGCGTGCGGGAGGAATAGGGGTGGTTTTGCAATCCCACAGAAGGAGACAAGTTGAAGCATAGAGTCCGTCTACAATATCGACCAACTAACAATGAGGTGGAGTATGAAGCTCGCTTAAAGGGCTAGAATTGGCTAAGTCTCAGTAGAAGCGGAGTCGGTTCTCGTCTGGGAGACTCTTCGGCTGGTAATGGGCCAAATAAATGGGACATATGAGGCGAAAGAAGAACGAATGAAAAAGTACTTGGAGAGGGTATTACAACTTGTGGAAAAATTCAAGAAAGCTAGCTTCATTCAAATCCCGAGGGAAGAGAATGCAGAAGCAGACACCTTAGCGAAGGAAGCCTCGGCAAGAATCGAACAACCGAAGAGTATGATGAAATTGATGACGTCCCAGTGTAGATCTCCGGAAGTACACCAAATAGGGAATGAAGAAAATTGGATGACCCCAATTGTCTCGTATCGAAGGACGGGAGACTTCCTAAGCAAGGGACGAAGCTAAAAACTCGGGATAAAAGCGGCAAAGGTACGTCCTTATGGACGAAGTTCTCTATAGGAGGGGCTTTTCTCAACCTTATCTTAGGTGTCGGCCCCGAAGAGGCGAACTATGTCTTTGAGGGAAGTTCATGAAGGAGCTGTGGAAACCATTCGGAGCCAGTCGCTTATCCAAAAAGTCGTCCGTGCGGGTACTATTGGCCAACTGTTCAAGTGGATGCAAAAGCTTATGTCAAAGCATGCGACAAGTGCCAACGATTCATGTGTCCCAGGACAACCATCGAGTACCTCACCCCAATGATGGCCCCGTGGCCCTTTGCTCAATGGGGCCTAGATATCTGGGTCCATTTCCACTTGGAACTAGACAGATGAAATTCTTGGTGGTAGGGATTGACTATTTCACTAAGTGGGTGGAGGCGGAACCGTTGGCACACATTACACAAAAGAATGTAAAGAACTTCGTGCGGAAGAATATATCTTGTGCGGGTTTGGAGTACCCAGGGTACTAGTTTCCGATAACGGGCGACAGTTTGACAACACCCTTTTCGGGGACTTGTCTACACTTTGGAATCAAAAATCATTATTCCTCCCCGCACATCCACGAGCAAACGGTCGGTGAGGTTACAAACCGATCCTTGTTGAAGATCATCAAGACTCGTCTTGAGGGGGCAAAGGGAGTATGGCCGGATGAGTTACCTGGTGTCCTATGGGCATACAGGACGACAGTGAGGACCCCTACGGGGGAGACCCCTTTTAAACTAGCCTATGGAAGTGAAGCGATTATACTGCGGAAGTGCACATGGCTAACCATAGAGTGATGTCATATGAGGAGAAGGATAACGAGGGGCAACTCCGCTTGAACCTCGATCTTATAGACGAAGTAAGGACGAGAAGCGAGCACGAGCGCGAAGTACAAGAACCTCATGGCTAGGCAATACGATGCAAGGGTGAAACCAAGACGTTTCAACATAGGAGATCTTGTCTTGAGGAAGGTCTCTTTAGCAACCAAGAACTCACTCATGGGAAATTGGGCCCCAATTGGGAAGGACCTTATAGAGTCATCAACTTCAAAAGACAAGGATCCTATTACACGGAGGCCCTGGACGGGAGAAAGCTAGAACATCCTTGGAACGTGGAGCACACGAGAAGGTACTACCAAAGAGAAGCGGGCGAAAGGAGGTTCACTTTGTAGACGAGCTTGAAGCTTGCTACCCTATTTACATTCTACTTATGTTTTATCTCATGTTTGATACTATCACTTTGTTATTTGTGTTGTGGTTATCTATTATGATTATGGACGAAGTTATAGAGTGCTTACTAAATAAAAGGCATTAGCATGTATGTGCCTTATCTGTAAACGATATTTGTGTGAATGTACAAAATGTTGTGTGCATTTCAGATTTCCATGGCATTCTCGTTCAAAGCTAACCTACAGGGGGTGGCTGAGAACAAAATATTTTTTAATTATCAATGAGACGAATAAATTCTCTGGACGCGGAGATGTAACGTCTAAAGCTTTCCTAAAGGAAAAGCAAGATCAAGGCACCCATCCTAATCAAAGGACGAGGTTGCCCCTGAAATAAGCCCAAAATACTCGTCCATGAGGGCAAAACAAAGATGAGATACCCTCGTCTTTGACAAAGGACGAGGGAGAAAGCAACTTGGCACTCATCTGTACAAAACAAAATGTGCGTCCAAGCCTTAAGACAATTAGGCAAAGGACGAGGCATAATGCGCATCCAGGCCCGAGATAGTAAGGCCTATGGACGAGCAAGGTCCCAAAGTCGGGCGGTCGGGGTACATCAAGAAATTTCAGTCTAAGGACGAGAAATAACCCCACCGAACAATGACGAGTAAAGTATGAATGCATGCATAAAAATGAAAAATCTCGTCCATACATAAAAGAAATAAAATTCACCAAGTGTTTGAAGGGCGGACAAACAACGTCCAAACACCCTTGTAAAAAGGTTTCAATACCTCGTCCTAAAAATTTTGGACGAGTTTAGTGTACTTGAATTACATCAAAAGATCCAAAAAACAAAGGATCGAGAAAAAAAAAAAAAAAGAAGAAAACACATTCTTAAGCGGGAGCGGTGGGTGGGTGGGTAGAGGCATCGTCTTCAATATTGACGTCCTCGGAGCTGGTTTGGAGAAGAGAGCTGGTAGCGACATTCGAGTTAAGTTTGATAGAGTTGAAGTCCACCTCGGGGAAGTTTTCAACAGCGTCCATCCTAAAGTCTTCAAAACCCGCTGCATAGTTGCGGTCCAACAAGTCTGTGAAATCCTTGGACGCTTTGAACTCCGCAATGGCATCGTCCTTAGCCTTGGAGAGGGAAGCACTCGGCTCATCATTCTTCGCTTGAAGGTGGTCAAGACGGGAATCTTTTTCCACCACAGCAGCCTTCAACTCTGCGATCAAATTTAGCTGCTCCACTTCCTTCTCCTTAGCCTCAGCAACAACCCCAGCCCATTTCTTATTCTCCTCCCTCACACTTTTTATGGTCGTCTCTAGCAAAATCCTCGTCTTGTCCAACTCTGTGGCTTGCCTAGACGCTGCGATGAACTTGGACATGGCCTGCAAAAGGAATGTTTGGTTAAGACACCCAAAAGATGAAGAAACGATAAAGTCAAGACGAAAGGAAATTTACCTTAAAAAGATCATGAACACCAGAATGTTCAAAATCTTTTAAAGACATGTCATAACATGCGTGAATGTCCTCGTCCTTCACGACTTCTTGAAAACGTTGCCAAGCCAAATCCTCGTTTTCAACTATGTTCAAGATATTCTTGGCAAGGGCCGGAGGCAGAGACAGATGCGATCGTCACGGGAGGGGTCTTGGGCGAGGTTATCTCCACAGGTGGAGATACGTCCACATCAATTGTTTGGACGGAGAGGTTGGGCTGAGGCAAAATAGGCTTGGCCACCTTAGACGATGAATGCTTCACTCTTTTGTCCCGTCTGCTGGGAAGGCTCCCTAAGTCCAAATTCTTGATGTAAGGACTTTCTTTTGTCCCAATGAGACGGACGACGAGCTTGAGGTATCTTTGCAGGGACGGACATCCCGGCCTCGGGACGATCTCCCTCGGCGAGCTCGTCTTTTCCCTTGTTTCCCTTCATTGTCGCCATTCCTAAAAAAAGAAGAAGAGTTTTTAGAACGAACATAAAAAAAAAAAAAAGGTTAAAGACGTCTTGAGTTAGAGGCTTACTTCTCCTTACGGTTATTTCGTGCGCTAGTGCTTCGTCGGAAGGATCGGGACCAAGTCCCCACTTAGGAAGCCGTCTAAGAGTCACTAGGGAGTGGAAACTCCTATCGGCGCACAATCGAGCTCTGTGGACGCGATCACGGTGAAACTTGCTAAGGGAAGGACGCCCAACAATTTTGTAAAGGAATAAGTTAGAATACAAAAAATAATAATAATTTAAAAAAAAAAAACAAACAAAACAACAAACTTAACTTACCCCGAGGACGAAGGTTCCCTAGGTCCCGAGTATAACGACCAAAAGTGTCCCGTCCAACGTCTGAAGGGTTTCGGCCCGATTTCCGGAGACGAAGAAAAACTCCGTCTTCCACTTTCTGTCAGACGAAGGTAGGGACCTAATTATTCTACAATCTTTACCCCTGGTAGTAAACTGGTAAAAGCCAAGGGATTGGTGAATTTCGGAGGGTTTATAACAATAGAGGAACTCGTCCACTGTAAGAGGACGGTCCCCCCCAAACACCTCTCTCCATAGGACTTGCATAGAGATGACCAATCTCCATGCGTTAGGATTAAACCGACATACCCCAAGCCTAACCTAACAAGTAATTCCCTAATGAAAGCATTTAAAGGAAACCTCAAACCCCCAGGAAGATAGGCCTCATAGACGCCTATCCCAAAACGAGGATCACAACACCATTCTCCACGGACGGGTAACCTAGGGTTAAGCTCGTCTGCAGGATCCGTACCATGTCCTCATATTATCTAACCTTTGATCGTCCGTCTTAGAAGGTATGTCTATTGCACAGACTAAAAACAGTTACTTCCTCCTCGTCCAAAGGGACAGACGGAGGGACGGACGAGAAACCCTGGACGAGGTACCTGCCGGGATCCCGAGGCTTTCCTAATTTCTTGTTGAATAGCCTCTAAGGGAAACCCGGGGACGCTGGAAACATATTCCTCGTCCGTAGAATTCCCTACATCACTACTACTAGAATCACTAGAACTAGTCTTGGATATGGATTGATACTCGTCTATAACCTTTTCTAGACTGTCGCTAGACGACATTTTGTTTTAGAAAAGATTTAAAAAGAAAACCTAAAAGACGAGAGAAAAGGGGAATACCTGGCTCTAAGACGAATGGAGGCTACGGACGTGAGGAATATCCTAGACGAGGCTCTAGACGAGGAGTGTCAAAGAACGAAAATTTTAGAAATGTAGGGGGCAACGGAGGAATTCCCCTATTTATAGGAAATTGACCTGGGCATACAAAACGACACAACCAATCGAGAAGTGACACGTGGCATTCATCTCGAGAAATGGATCGACGAAACTAATCACCAATGAGAATGTGACACGTGGCATCTTGACGTATGGGTTTTCTAGGTAACACCTGGCTGTTCGTCTCCTTAGACGACCCATATGAACAAGGGGGCAAATGATATGTAACCAAAATTCGCTAAGTTATTTCTGTCCATGCGCGTCGTCCAAAGGATTGACGAGGTAAGTCATTGGTTGCTCATCCGTTTGTCCTCAAGGCGCAGACAGACGAGACGAGCTTATCGACCTCCGTCCGTCCTTAAGGACGGACGGGCTTCTTAGCACTCGTCCGTCTGACAAGGACGGACGAGCCTGGCAAATCTCTCTTCGTCCATAAAGGACAATGGAAGATTACTGTCTCCGCCAAGTGGAAGAACAAACCGACACCAGCCAAGCCCAACCGTTGCGAAATACGAACTTCTCAATCGATTATTTCCGAGCCTGTTGGATTCCTCAACTGTAGGAGCGGTTACCAAGCAAGTAACCGCTTCCCATACACTATATAAGCACACTCCAATGAAAGAGTAAGGCATGCTATTCTGTTCTTGAGAAACTAAGTTTACATTTCTTCATTCGAGACTAACTTCACCATCGGAGGGTTCTTGGCGGCTTCCACCGGTCTCCTCTGACTTTGTACTCATTTTCTCGAGGATTGATCGCAAGTTTATCAAGGCCCGGCATTTTCAGTCCACTGATATCCCGGGATTCATCAAAGTCTGCATGACAAGCTGGAATTCAGATTAGTTTATTTCCCAAAGTCATCCAAGAAGTAGCCGCATAGATTGGAGGACTTAATTATATGAAGATCACTATCTAGAGTACTCTTCCAGCTTGGGACATGAGTTATTATATGGAAGCTCGGCCAGCACACATTTTGATTCTTATTCATGATTGGGGTTTTATCCTTGAATACAACTGGTATATAGGAGATACTTATTTACCACTTGATGATCTGGATGCTTTGGCTCAAGAATGGTCTAATTTCATGAGTAATAAAATTTATGAGATACAGAAAGAATTAGACAGAGGCTTCTACTTATATAGTTTCTCAAAAAGGATAGCCATATATGGTCCAATACCTTGAGCAAGGAGGCTATTTGGGAAAAGAAAGATTGTTAAGGATCCTAGAATGATACTGATTGAAAGACAGACAGATAGATCACTATTCACTAGGGATAGATAAACTATTCACTAGCGACAAATCACTATTCACCGGAACGCGTGAATAGCTTCCGGACAAATCAAGACAGTCCAGGCAGATATAGACAATCTAGATAGATACAGACAGATGTTCAAAAGTTACTATTGTTTACTAGCATGCGTAAAAAAAGATTTGATAGATTCCCGAGATCCGAAAGATTCCTAGACAGACGCAGACAGACTATTACTCACTAGTACTAATTTCCATACCACCAGCAGATTAACTTGAGTTAAATTTACCTACTCAGGTTACTTTACCATGGTTCGTTTCACCTATAAAATAGATAGACTACAAAGACAAAAGACAAGTTTCTAAGTTTCCAAGATTCTAAGCTTTTAAGTTCCAAGTTTTAGAAAACTTTTTGTAATAGCCTTCTCTCTCCCTCAAAAAGACTTTTTTACTCTCTCCCCATCTTGTAATATTGTAACCTCTCTCTTGAGACAATTTTATTTTCAAGCTTGTACAAAGACAACACTTTGTTTTCAAGTTTATCAAAGACTCAAGTTTTTATTCAAGTAAGACTTTACTAGTTTACGGTTTCATATTCCATATTTCATTTTAACCTTATTTTGAATATGTCTATTTTTCCATTTTACTTCTTTATTATCTATTTTATCATTGTTTATGCTTCCATATTATTCTTTGTGCTCTCTCTTGGGTAGTCATAGGTATTAGAGCATCCAGATCATAAAACAACTAATGAACAGTGAATAATTTATACAAAAAAAAAACAGTGAACAATTTTTCAAGTAATGCTGAACAAAAAATAATTTTATGCAGAATGCTAAAATAGTTTATGCAGAAAATAGTGAACAATTTTTATGAGAAACAGTGAATAGTTTTAATTAATGCAAAAAACAAATTTTATGAATGTAGTAAGCAGATTCGAATATACAATAAACATGATGGGCAAAGTGCAAATTTTATTAATGTAGAAAAAGATTTTATTAATGCAGAAAAATAGATTCAATTATTGTGAAATTCAAACATGAAAAAGCATTCAGATTTGGCGTTTAGATTTAGAAAAAATGATTTCACTAGGTGTTTTATGAGAAAACAGTGAACAATTTTTTAAATAGTGAACAGAAAATAATTTATGCAGAAAAGAGAGTGAACAATTTTGTAAATAATGCTGAACAGAAAATAATTTAATGCAAAATGCTAGAAATAGTTTATGCGAGAAAAAGCAAAGAATAATTTTTATGAGAAAACAAAGAACAATTTTACTTAATGCAAAAAACAGATTTTATGAATGCAATAAGCAGATTCGAATATACAATAAACATGATGTACAAAGAGCAAATTTTATTAATATAGAAACAAATTTTATCAATGCAGAAAAACAAATTCGTTCATTTTGAAATTTAAACATAAAAAAGCATTCAGATTTGGTTTTTAAAATTAGAAAACAAGATTTCACTTGGTTTTTATGAGAAAACAGAGAACAATTTTTTAAATAGTGAACAGAAAATAATTTACACAGAAAAGAGAGTGAACAATTTTTTAAATAATGTTGAATAGAAAATAATTTTATGCAGAATACTAGAAATAGTTTATGCGAAAAATAGTGAACAATTTTTATGAGAAAATAGTGAACAGTTCTACTTAATGCAAAAAACAAATTTTATGAATGCAAAGATGCAGATTTGAATATACAGTAAACATGATGGGCAGAGTGCAAATTTTATTAATGTAGAAACAAATTTTATCAATGCAGAAAAATAGATTCGATTATTGTGAAATTCAAACATGAAAAAGCATTCAGATTTGGCGTTTAGATTTAGAAAAAACGATTTCACTAGGTGTTTTATGAGAAACAATTTTTTAAATAGTGAATAGAAAATAATTTACACAGAAAAGAGAGTGAACAATTTTTTAAATAATGCTGAACAAAAAATAATTTTATGCAAAATGCTAGAAATAGTTTATGTAGAAAACAATGAAAATTTTTTGTGAGAAAATAGTGAACAGTTTTACTTAATGTAGAAATTAAATTGATATTTTGAAATTAAAATCTCTATATTTTACAATGCTTCTATTTAAATAAATAAAAACATAAAAAAGCTACTTATTTTTATGTTTATGTTTATTTGTCAATAATCCCCAAAAAAAAAATTACTAGGTACTCGAGCTTGGTGAGCTCGTGTACTTTATAAATAAAATAAACACCATTTATGTTAATGTTTATTTGTTGATAATCCCAAAAAAAAAAAATACAAGATACTCGAGCTTGGTGAGCTCGAGTACCGTAGAAAAAAAAAGCATTTTATTATAAAATGGTACTTGAGCTTGGTATACTTGAGTATTGTGTTGCATGGTACTCGAGTTTACCATGCTCGAGTACCACATAATTTTTTTTAATTGCCCAATTTCCACCTCAAGCGATGCCACGGTGGCAAAACTTCTAGGAACTCGAGTTTAAGAAACTCGAGTACCATAAAAAGTGGTATTTCCCTATATAGTTCCGAAATAGTGTTTTTTTACTACAAATTTCTTAAAATGGTGGTATTTGGCCATTTTGGCCAGCCATCACTTGCTTTTATTTTGTTGCCAATCCATAATATATTACAATGCATTCAAAATCTTTTATATATATATATATATATATATATATATATATATTGAGAATATTAAGTATTTTAATACATACACATACTAAGTATATTCAATTGGTGTTCACGACACTAAAATTTTATCCATAATAGCCATAATGACAATAATCATAATATTAGTACAATGTAAAACCAATTTCAAATGCAGTGTTGGCAGTGACATTTATCATGACAAGGCACTCAACTTCAGGCTCGTGTAATTGGACTGTAGTAACTAACTAATGTTTTGCTTCTTTGATATCAATGGTCATACATTAATAAAGTAAAATAGCCTTTTTTTTTCTCAAACCACTAATCAGGAGTAGCACTTAAAAACTCCTCAAATGCTGTACTATAGGAGGCAGCGGCTCTGTATTTGATAAGAAAGTCTTTGAATGAGAAGGACTTATAGTGTGCGGGGTTGCTTGCATCAATCAAAGCTTTTGCTGGTTCTATAACTGTTTCATAAAATGGATTAAGAGCGAAGGAAGCAGTTGTCCTAGCTAAATTTGAATTTGTCACCACTCGATGTTCAGCACCTTTCAGCTTCGCATTGCTAATAATCTACAACTCAATGCAACACAATTCTAAGAACTATATTTGTCACCACTTGCATAAAACCACTCTAAACTATGACACTTACACTTTTCATCCTAAACTATGTAAATTTGCAATCACCACCTTAATTGTAACAAACTTTGTAAATTGCATCCCCCTTGATTGATTTTTGAAATTAATGATAACAATGCAAGTCACATTGTTTTGCTCTTGTAGTCAATTAATGTACTAAATTTTATGGACTATATGTGATCGTTAATTTGAATAGTTAATCACATTGTGAGATGCAATTTAAAAATTTTGTGACAATTGAGGTTATGATTATAAGGGTATGTTTGGTACACTGAATGTAGATTACATTAGGAATAGTAATTTTTATTACTGGAAATAGAAGATATTGTAATGAAATAACTCTTACCATTCATAAGTTTGGTTATTACGTATGGAAAGCTTGTAAAAGATGATGTATAAGGAAACTTTATATTTTTGGAAAATATATTAATTTTAAAACCTATTATATGCACTAAGGAATAACTATTACATTCATTTTAAAGAGGAGTAGCTATTCTTCAATTTAAAGAATAATCATTCCAATTTAATAACTAATCCATGTAATAAAGATACAACCAAATGACCAAATTGCTATTACACTTAAATAACTATTCCATTATAGGAGCTATTATAGCATTCCAAACGTACCCTAAGTATACATAGTTTGGCTACAAAGTGTAGGCACATGAAGTTTAGGATGGTTTTCTTTGACTAATCCTAAAAAAAAAAAAAAATTGAGTTTTTTTTTGTTTTATTTTATTTTATGAGATAAGATTCTTTTTCCCCTAGTTACTGAACCATATTACGTGGTAGGTATATTGAGGATTTAAAAACAAAACAAAAACAAAATCTAGAAAAGGTAAAGCAAGCGTTAAATTAGTATTGTAATGTAACACTATTTGTCACAACTTGTATGATATCCGAAAAAATTAGTTATAATTAGAGCTTTTTTTAATAGTCTAAATAACTTAAATTGACATAATTAGAATTAATGCACAAGTTTGATATGGTTTTCTATGACTAACCCTAAAAAACATTTGAGTTTCTTTTTTTTTTTGTTTTATTTTATTTTATGAGATTAGATTCCCCCAAGTTATTGAACCATATTAAGTAGTAGGCATATTGAAGATTTAAAAAAAAAAATTAAACAAAAAAACGACAACAACAACAAAAAAACAAAAAACATAAACAAAAAAGGTAAGAGTATGTTTGGTAACTGTTTTTTCCCATTATTTTCTGTTTTAAAAAAAAAAATTATATTTTTGAGATTAGAAAACTTGTTTGGAAACCCAAAATGAACAAAAAACAAAAATTGTTTTCAAAATTCAAATTGTGAAGGAAACTGAAAACATGCAAAAGGTTGTTTCAATTTCTAATTTTCAAAAATCAATAAAAACACATTTAATTTAATGAATTTGTCTCATTTAATGAGTTAATATTAGAGTTCAAATCCTAGTAAGAACATATTTTAGTATTTTCTTTTTTTTTTTTTTCAAAAAACTATCTTTTTTAATTTCAATTAACCAAGCATGTTTTTGATTTCAAAAATACAAAAAAAATTACTTTTTATTTATATTCCCAAAAACAAGTTTTTGAAAATAGAAAATAAAAACTATTATCAAATATAACCTAAAGCAAGTCTTAAATATGTATTGCAAATACTGCTATTTGTCACAATCTATACATATAATAATAGGTGAAGTTGAGAGAAACTCAAATTAAAATTCTAAATTAAAGTTCCAATTTTACACTATGTGTCCTAAATTATTTATTCTTAAAGAGTTTTATTTTTTAATTTTAAAATCAAATGTGAGACCATATCATAGTTATTTATCCAAGTGAGTTATTAAATACAAAAATCAAAGAGTTTAGAATAAACGAATTGTAAAAAAAAAAAAAAAAAATGTTTCACAATAATTTTTTTTTTAAATGGACAATTTACATTTTATACCTAATAATATCCATACAAAATATTTTAAAGAGTTAACAAAATATAAAAATGACTATCAATAATATTTAAATTATATATATATATAGGAATTATATTATGAATCTTATTATATATATTTAAGTGTATCTATACATATGCATAAAGTTATAAACTAGTTTATATAATATCTGAAAAGATTAGTTATAATTAGAGCTTTTTGTAATTTTGTAAATAACTTAGATTGACTTATTGATATACAACCAATGTAAGACCTAATAATTGTTCACATCAATGTTATGAATTATGTTTCGACCATGTTAAATTACCGATTGTCCCAAAAGCTTAAACTGTTAGGAAATGGTGAATTTAATCACTTAACCATAAGTCTAACACTCTCCCTCACTTGTGGGCCTAAACTTCCCCTTAATAAGTGGGGGCCCAATAAGTGGGAATTTAACATTTTAAATAGGAGGTAGAGTAAAGCTAGGGATCGAACTTAGGATCTCCTACTCTGATACCATGTTAAATTATCGATTGTCTCAAAAGCTTAAACTGTTAGGAAATGGTGAATTTAATCACTTAACCATAAGTCTAACAGACCAGATGAAATGGATGAAAAATCTCATATTGGAATGCAAACTAGAACAGTAACCCCTCAATTCCACCTTGGATAAAATTTTGGCTCATTTTCGGTTGTTTCAATTAATTTTGATCAATGCCATCTGAAATTAAAGACCTGGTCGTTATGCACTTTGTGCCGAATCTAGTGATATATATGAGGTTATGAACAAATAAATAAACAAAAGATCTGAATAAGATGAAGTGAGCATAGACACAATGAAAAAATAATTTGAACCAGACGATGCGATGTGAGAGATAGAAGAAAAAAAAAAAATACAGGAATAATGAAGCCTAAAGAGTATGTGAGAATGAGAGGACATGCAAAAGAAATAAATTGACTACGTGAACTTGTGATGTGCTTTTACGTGGGTGGCTTGGGAAATGGCTAAAGAGAGTTATTACTTACTAGGAACTTCCAAGAAATTTCCTTCTTTACAAATACCCCCACATGTTAGTTTTTTTCTTTTCTTTTCTTTTCTTTTCTTTTTTTTTTTTTTTAAATAAATTTAAACCAATAATAGAAATTTGTTAATAACAATATGCTCACTTTATTTGAGATTTTTCTTTTTAAAAAAAAAATCATTATTTTATATATAATTTATATATATAGCGATAAATTTGAATTAGTAAGTCCAAATAGAGTATCAAAAAATTTCGTTCCAATTGATAAACTGGAACAAAGTCCTAAATGTTTTTCATAACATTTGTTTACATAATACTTTCATAATTCAAATCATATTACATGCCACAAATCAAATGGACTATCAACTAGTTTTCACAAGTTTTTTTTTTTTTTTTTTTTTGGAGCTACAGTTTTCACTAGTTAAAGGTTACAAATTAAGAAGTATATTCTATACAGTTAGCTTGTGAAGATATATGTACCTTCATCAGAACACCTATGGTAACCACAAATGCGTAAGGAATAGGTTCAACACCAATCCATTCCTCATCCTTGAAGACTTCAAGCCCATACACATCACTTTGAAGAAGAATATTAATGACAACAGGGTCTCTATGTTTGCCCAAACCCAAGGTTAAACTTGGGTCTGGGCATGGCGGATAGTGATTGACCAACAGTGTTTGATTTTCACCAAGTTCACTGCTAAAATGATCGGGGTCGACTCCCAAGCCTTGAGAAATGAACTCCAAAATCCTAAAGCCTACCTTCCTTAATTCAGCGGTATATATCGCAACAACTTCTCTGAAAAAGGTTACATGAAACATCATCATGTAGTTCATTTTTGTTCTTATATATATATATATATATATATATATATATATATATATATATATATATATATATCAAGCCACTACTATTGGAAAGGGTAAAAAGCATGAAAGAACAAATTAACATGTCTATGACTGTGAGGATTTACCTATATTTAGGTGGCTTTTCAGGCCAAAATTGGATGTATTTCTCTAGAGGATTATAGAGGTGTAACAATCCATCCCTCCGTAAGTGAAACTTGTTGGTGCAAACACAATAATAATGGAAATAACACACAAAGAGAAACTGAATAATACTTTTGAATATTATTGATGTAAAGAAAGGAAATACACAATACTATTTGGACTGAGGCGCGGCACTCGCACTCTTTAAGGAGATTCAAGCCCTTGGTTGGCTAATTCTTGTAACCGGTGCAGACCTTCTCTGACTTGTTTCCCCCAGGATACAACAGTCCAACAAGTGTCTTATGGCTAGAACAACCTCTGCACATTTCCATTTTTGATACCTCCACTCTTCACCTCCCCCTTGCGCACGTATCTAGTCCAATATCCGAGACAATTCATGTTAGCCCATTAATCACCACAATTAAAAAGAATAAAATAGTCTCTCTCCTTTTCAATGTGGGATTAAACATTTTCACAATTCTTCATCTTCCATATTCACTCCCACATCTTTACATTTATGTTATAACATTTACTCATTTTAATTATTTAATATTAAAATGTTCCAACAATCCCCCACTCATTTTAATATTAAATTTTAGTTAAAGAGAGATTACCAGGCAAAGATGGGTCACTATGCATCATGAAGGTGTGCTCTGCATTGAACCTTCACTTAGTAAAACAGCGATCTCAACTCCAGAGTTGTAGTGGTCTCCGACTTGAACTATGACTGCTTTAGGGAAATTAAGCATCACTGCTTACACATAACAACCCAAGTGTTGACATGAGCTTTTATAGCTAGCACTTTACGGCCATGTGTTGATCCTAGTTTCATGAGTGTATTTGAGATTAAGTCCAAATCTCATAGGGAGCACCCCCACCCCCACACTCACATAGGTGAAATTTGTCAAGGGTGCTCCTGTAATTCTGACACCCCACTCATACGAGCTACAAATTTCATTAAGAGTTTTTACTCAACCTCTCTACATTACAGGATAAATGCACTTACATCATAGGGATGAACAATTAAAAAATTATTTACAGAATAAATAATTTAAAAAAAAAAATAGTGCATTTCTTACGACCATCATATGATTCGTTTTTCCCATTGAACCCAATTCTCGGGATCTCTGGTCCTTGGGTTGGGTATCCTCATACATGGCTCATGATTTTATGGACTTTAGTCCCATCCCCCTCGATGTATTCCAAACTCTATCTTTTGTCAAGGCCTTGGTAAATGGATCTGCAAGATTATCATTAGATTTAATATAATCCACAGTTATGATACCACTACTCAAATAAGATCGCACTGATCTTGTGCTTTCTTCTTATAGGTCTGGATTTACCGTTGTAGTAACGGTTTTTAACTCTACCAATTGCGGCAGTGCTATCACAATGAATTAATATAGGTGGAATTGGCTTTTCCCAAAGTGGAATTTCATATAACAAATCTCTAAGCCAATTTGCCTCTTCACTAGTCAAGCTAATGCTATTAATTCAGCTTCCATTGTTGAATTAGCAATTATCGTTTGCTTTTTAGATTTCCAACAAATAGCACCACTACCTAAAGTAAAAATATAATCAGTGGTAGAGAGAGAATCACCTGACAAAGTATTCCAATTGGCATCACTAAAAGCTTCAATCACAGTAGGGTACTTTTTATAAAATAAGCCATAGTTTTTGGTCCCAATTAAATATCTCATAACTCGCTCAATAGCTAGCCAATGATCTTTACTAGGTTTGCTAGTAAATTTGCTAAGCACTCTTACTGCATATGCAATGTCGGGTCTAGTACAATCGGTAGCATAACACAAACTACCAATGATACTAGCATAATCCTTTTGATTAAAAATCTCATCATCATTATTCACAGGAAATAAATGAACACTAGAATCAAAAGGAGTAGCTACACTTTTGTGATCATGAAAATTATATTTTCTCAATATTTTCTCAACGTAATGTGATTGATCAAGATATATTCCATCACATGTTTTTGTAATTTTCATGCCCAAAATAAAATTAGCCTCACCAAAATCTTTCATATCAAAATGGCTTTTAAGCATATTTTTTGTTTCATTTATAACATGCATATTTGAGCCAAAAATCAACATATCATCCACAAAGAGGCTAATAATAACATGTAAATTATTCTATGATTTAGAATAAATACATTTATCACATTCATTTGATTTATAACCATTCTCAATCATGCAGGAATCAAACTTTTCATGCCACTGCTTAGGTGCTTGTTTTAAGCCATATAGGGATTTAGTTAGCTTACATACCTTGCTTTCTTGTCCAGGCTCTACAAAGCCTTCGGGTTGGTCCATATAAATCTTCTCCTCTAGGTCCCCATTTAGAAAAGCAGTTTTTACATCCATTTGATGAATTTTCAAATCAAAAATTGCAGCAATGGCAATTAACAATCTAATAGATGTAATTTTTGTTACCGGAGAAAATGTATCAAAGAAATCAAGATCAGCTTTTTGTTTAAATCCTTTTGCAACAAGTCTAGCTTTAAACTTATCTATTGACCCATCCGGTTTCAACTTTTTTCTAAGGACCCATTGTGAGAGTGCTTTTTTCTTTAGCACACACGCCCAAGGATCCTGGGCCAAATAGTTGTGTTTTGGTGGACTGTGCTTGGTTCACCGCAGCTAAATGGGGGCTGATTACGAACTAAGTTGTGCGCAAGTCACATAAATCTCCTCAAGGCAAAAATGCGATTCCTCCCGGGCGTCTTGTCGTGGGATCCCGGACGTCTTGTCGTGGGATCCCGAGGCGTATTAGGCCTGTAAGAACCCGTAATCTCTGTTCTCTGCACTATACAATCTTTCTCCATGCTTGTTATGCAATGGAGTTTTGTCCTTTCTTTTTACCTCTATAGGTCCTACACAAGAACAACTATACAAGGCACATATCTTCAAATAATTGTTAGTTTCTTAGATTAGGATATATATATATATATATATATATTAATACATATACATATATGTAAATGAATTTTATGAGAATGATTCAGCCACGAGGATCCCGACCCCAATTCTCACAGGACTTAGTGCTTTTGCACAAGACTTGTGGGATTTGGAACTCAAGTCCGAGTGGCTTTACTTGGGCAAAAGACTCAGCTTTACAAGCAAGAATATATGTATTGAGCAGCAAGAAGCGATAAAGGAAGATAATATAATAAAGAAATATGCAAAGTAAATGTTAGAAATTCTCAAATCAATATGAGATATTTCACTATTTTTCTTGATTGTGGATTACAAGTGTGCTCACTAAGACGTGATACAAGGTTCAAATAAGCTCAAAAATTACAGACTTTGATGGCTATTCAAGCCTCTAAGACTTGCAAAGTTTGAATCCTTTTGAATCCAAGTATGTGCTATAGTGGTGTTTTTCGGGATACCGGGAGACATTCCTCTGTTTTTCTTAAATTTTACAGAGTTCTAATGACTCTGTTTTGATATTCTTCCTACTGAAAAATCCTCTCCCTTCAACATGGGTTTTCTCTTCCTTTTATAGCGTGTTTTCTAGGGCTCTGAGGTACTAGTGATTTCTCTCTTTTACCCCTCGTAGCTCGTCTGTGACATTTTCTTAGGTGCTCGTCTCTTCCTTTTTTACTCATGGTTTTCATCTTTTAATATTGTTTCTCTAAAAGTCACTTGCTGACTTTCCATTCCGGGGCGTCCTTGGAGAGCTAACCTTCACCCTTTCTTCTTTCAAGGCTTTTTACCTTTTAGACTAAGCTTTTGGTCTGTCCTTCTTCTTTGTCATTTTTCCCAAGTGAGCAGAATCCATTCTGCTTTGGGTTGAAAGTTTTCCCACCACTTCCCTTTATAGTTCTTCATTTTGGGTTTCTCGATGTACCAGCTTTTTATTCATGAATTGTCACTCTCCAAGTTTCTGGTTCTTTGCTTTACCACTGGTGCTTGAGAAGGACATATCTTTCTTCATTTATTGTATTTCGTGGTAACCCTTTTGAGTCTCTCAATCCCACGTTAGTTGTCTTTCTTGCACGTCCCGAGATCCCGAGCCTCTGCGACCTCTGGGTATCCCGCCCAGTTCTTTCACTGGATTTTGCTGGATTTTTAATGGCCTTTTTGCTGGAAATCAACATAAATTGGGCCTTAATGTTGATTCTTCTTGCTGCTTGAATTGGGCCTTCTTTACTTTTCATGGAATAGGCTTTCTTGTGAAATTTTAGCCTTCAACACCCATTTACAACCTATGGTTTTACAACTCAGTGGAAGATCTACTAATTTCCAAGTTCTATTAGAAATTAGAGATTCCATCTCATCATTTACTGCCTCTTTCCAAAATATAGCATCAGGTGATGTTAAAGCCTCTTTTAAATTTTGGGGATTTTCCTCAATGTTAAAAACATAATAATCAGGACCAAAATCCTTTTCAACTCTAGCTCTTTTACTCCTTCTAGGTTCCATTTCAAAATTTTCTTGATGTTGTAAATGTGAAGTAGAAGAACTAGGTTGTGACAAAATATTTTCTTCACCCCCACTATTTTTCAATTTAAAAGGAAATTTTTCTTCATGAAAAATTGCATCACCGTATTCAAAAATTATTTTGTTTTCAAGATCAAAAAATCTATAGGCTGCACTATTAATCGCATAACCAAGAAAAGCACAGGTAGTAGCTCTTATACCTAATTTAGGCATTTTAGGGTCAGTAAGCCTTACATAAGCAAGACAACCCCATACTCTCAAATATCCCAAATTTGGCTTATGTCCTTTCCACATCTCAAAAGGTGTGGTGTGTGACTTTTTATGTGGCACCCTATTCAAAACATGACATGCGCTTAAAATAGCTTCACCCCAAAAATGTAAAGGTGCATCAGATTCAATTAACATGGCATTTGTTAACTCAATTAAAATTCGATTTTTTCTTTCAGCCACACCATTAGAAGCAGGTGAATATGGTGTAGTAGTTTCATGGATAATTTCCAAAGACTGAGCAAATGAGTTGAATGCACTTGATTCATACTCAAGGCCTCTATCACTTCTTATTCTTTTTATTTTTCTACCGAATTGATTTTCAACTTCTTTTAAAAAATCTTGAAATTTTTCAAAAGCATCACTTTTATTTTTCAACAAATAAATAGTTGTATATTTTGAGAAATCATCAATAAAAGTGATAATATATCTATTTCCTCCACGAGTTAAAATTCCCTCAAATTCACATAAATCGGAATGAATTAACTCAAGCAATTCGGTATTTCTTACAACATTTATGAGGCCTTTTTGTAATCTTAGCTTGACTACAAGTTTCACATTTTTCAAAATCTTTTGACAGTCTTGGAATTAATCCTAAACTACTCATGATTCCCACATATCTACTATTTATATGACACAAATGAGCATGCCAAAAATTAATAGAAGAAAGCATATAAACCGAATCGTAGATGCTTTATTATTCTCAACATTCAATTTAAATATTCCATCACAAGCATAACCCTTGCCCACAAATAATCCCTTTTTGTGATTACATGATTATCAGATTCCATAGTTTGCTTGAAGCCAGCCTTATTAAGCAAAAAACTTGACATCAAATTCTTCCTCATGGACGGAGTGTAAAGTACATCTTTCAATGTTAGCACAAGTCCAGAAGTGAATTTCAATTCAACCTCACCACTCCCAAGAACCTTGGTTTTACTAGAGTCACCAAGCATAACAGTTTTTTCTTCTTCAAAAGGAGTGTACAATTTGAACCAATTCTTGTCATAGTAGACGTGCCTATTAACACCGGAATCTACCCACCACCCTTCAACATATTGCACCATATTGATGTCTGTAATCATAGCCACTAAAGGCTCTTCGATTACGTTAGCCTGCGGGACAGATTCATGTTTCCGAAATTTGCAAAATCGAGCAATATGCCCACTCTTGCCACAAACAAAACAGGATCTATTAAATTGATCTCGTGAAGGGAGTCCTTGGTTCTTATTGTAATTTTTATTTGGGTTTCCCCTTCCTTGAGGTCTATTATTATTTTTAAAGGCTCTTTTTTTAGGCTTCAATTGAACATTTCTAGGAAAATGATTTTTGGGCAAATTATTATTGGATGAAATAAGGTCTACCTTTGTGGTGGAATTATCATTGCTCTCTTGTGTCATGAGTGCATCTTGTCCTCTAGCCTCCTCCTCCACACGATGCGTGTGATCAAAGTCTCCAAGGATGTCTCCTTTTGTTTGTGCCGCAGAGTCTTTTGGAACTCCCTCCAAGATTGTGGTAGTTTATCAATTATGCCAGCTACCACCAAATTGTCTCCAATCTTTATGCCTTGAGATCTCAATTCTGCCACAATCATTTGGAAGTCTTGTGCTTGATCCACCACCGATTTTCCATCCAGCATTTGGTAACGGAAAAATCTATTAGCAACATACTTCTTTGCACCTGCCTCCTCGGTATCATACTTGCTTTGTAAAGCTTTCCAAATTTTCTTAGCAGAATTGTAAGTTGTATCATAATAATCATAGAAATGATTGGCAAGACAATTAAGAGCGACAATTATATTCATCTTTTGTATACTTATCTATTTTTTTTTTTTTATGGAGAATATATTCTTCCTCACTCATCTCATCGGTAGGAACAAAGGGCTTATTGAGATCTCCAACAGGCTCATTTGGTTTCTCTTGTGTAGGCTCCATGTGTTTGAATCTCCTTAAAATTGTTGGTGCAAACACAATAATAATGGAAATAACACACAAAGAGAAACTTCATTTCCATTTTTGATACCTCCACTCTTCACCTCCCCCTTGCGCACGTATCTAGCCCAATATCTGAGACAATTCATGTTAGCCCATTAATCACCACAATTAAAAAGAATAAAATAGTCTCTCTCCTTTTCAATGTGGGATTAAACATTTTCACAACTCTTCATCTTTCATATTCACTCCCACATCTTTACATTTATGTTATAACATTTACTCATTTTAATTATTTAATATTAAAATGTTCCAACAAAACTTTTCAGTCGCATAATTATGAGTGCTTGTATAAATGTAGCAGCTCTTATTGGGGTCCTTCGAAGTTTCGATTGCCTTCTCCTCGGCAGATAATGCATGAAACTCCTTAAAAACACTCATGGCCTCATCTATTAAGTTGCTAGGGACTCCATGGTTGATCACCTATTAGATGGTACAAATAATAGCGTAACAAACGTATAAAATACGAAAAAAGTTGCCAAGCATCACTTGGGAATGAATCATTGTCTGATAAAAGAAAAAAAGAAAGCATCCCTGGCCTTTCTTCTGGTGGGAGTATATAGGATTCTGGCAAGGATCGAGCATTGTACCAGTTTGAAACAAGGTGCTTCATAGCTTTACAACCCAAATCTCTAAGGAAGAAGGAAATGTCTATGATGTGAATTAAGATAACATCGATCACAAATAAGTCAATAAAAAGCTTCAACTACAAGTTGTTGACTAAAAGAAAGCATTAAATATTCCGTAAAGCATTCCTTCTACAATGAACCATTACACAATATACAGTTATACACACGTTTTTTTTTCTTCTTAAAGGTCACTATCTCAGGCTCCATTATTGGTGATCTCCATAATGTAGAATAATTAGTCCATGAAAAATTATCACTCCATGCGCGCCTTTGGTTTCGTAACCATTATGATTATTATTATTATTATTATTATATTGATCACATGCGATACTTAAATAATGAAATAAATCCTAATCTTTTTTTTTTTTTTTTTTTTTTTTGAGAAGAAAGACTTTGCGTTTTATTAAGGGAGGCCCTTTAAATCGGCTTGGAATACATTATAAACGTCTGTGGTAGGCCTTTTTGAGATTGTGGGTCAATGCCTCTTACCACATTACAGCCCAAAGGTTCTAGGTAAGAGAGTCAAAACTGGTCCAATTGCAACTCACTTAAACCGGCTTGTGCACAAGCTAAAACCTCTTTGTTGAAAATTTAGTCACATGCCCGTGACAAATGAGATTATTGCACAAGAGTTATGGTAGGCAAATACAATATGACAACAATAAAAGAAATATACTTGTTGTTAGACAAAATAAGTAAAGGATTATCAATTAAAATAAAGAAAGAGAATGGCACAACACCAAGAAATACATTACAAATGAAATGGCAAAGGTCAAAGAGAAATAATACCCATACTTAATCAATAAAAGCAAGGATGGAATGGCTAGTATGCGGTGCTCGGTTGCATTACGGGACTATGACCAAGGAGGGAACCACTCCCTCAATGTGAATAACCTCTGAGGAAGATCTTGCTGTAGAAATTACTCACTTTGAGAGAACGGGCCTAAATGGCTTATGTCTAGAAAATCCTTAATCCTTAACAGAGGATAGGCTTTTAGAGGGAGAGAAGGGGTTAGCCTATTGGTGCATGCCTGCCATTCTATTCTCTTTCTATTTTTTCTTCCCAACTTTCTCTTTCTTTTTTTTTTCTCCGTTTTGTTACTCTGGTTTTCCCACCATTTTCTTTCTAGCTCTTACTCGTGTGTTATAGTGGTCATTGTTGTTGTTGTTGTTGTGAATCTCTCGTTACGATTGTTGCTATGTTGATTATCCTACTATGCATGGCGGAGGCTCTTTATATACGACTTGCCGTGACTAGTTTTTTACCATTTCACCCTTTAACCACTTTTGTCTAGGTGTGGATGTCCTTCTAGATCACCCATTGGTTTGTTAGCTACCCAACCACCACCACTTATCTGTGCTGGCTATGCCCTCTTCATTACCGGACAAAGAAAACTATTTTGTTTGCTTGTTCACCGTGGCATTCCTATCCGCAATAGTGTGGGTATTCTCTTTTACTATCCCTCCTGGCATGCACCTAGTGGTTCCAACTTATCCTTCCCTCTTTTGGGTGGTATGTCATTCCAAAGGGACATCTCCCTCAAAAGAGTTTGAATGGGAACCCCATAATAGGTACCCCACTTCTCCCCACTGCTAGACCGTACCCTCACTTACCTCTAACCCATGACCCACCACTCTTGTATTGGCTGGGTACAAGTTGGTAGTGCTTGGGCCTTACGCGTGCTTTACTTCCGAGTATGTCCAAAGCTTGTTTGCTGCTCATGCGTTTGCTATGGAGGGGCCAGAAAAACCAAAAGAAACCAAACGCTAGTCTTCACATCGTTCTCCACGCCGATCCCCATCGCACGTTGACCTCCATGCCACCACACCAATCTCATTCGCGCCATCAACCTCGCCACCATGCTGATCTCAAACACACGAGTAAGGACTGAGGCTACACTACTACAGAGAGAACCAGAGAAATGAGAGAGAGATAGACGTGGAAGACACAAAGAAATGAGAGAGAGAGAGAGAGAGAGAGAGAGGTGGGAGACGAAGAGACAAAGTAGGAGACAGCTAATGAAGGAGAGAGAATAAATTAGTAAAAAATATATACAAGCCTTCTATAGTACCATCTTACATATAAGAGGTACTATAGCAATATTGTAAAAAAATTTACAATTAGAAGCCCAGATAAAGCATGATTTTTGTGCTTTGATGGTAAAATATGCCAACATATGGCATATGGCAGTGCAGGTACTAATGCTCTCACATTGAACTACCATGTGAATATATAAATATATATATATATATATATTTTTTATATTTATATAAAATAAGTTAAATGAACTGGATATTTAGATTATTTGCACCCACAACTGGCTACCGTGGAACAGAAATGAGGTTCAACTTGGGCTTGGGTTGTCTTGTTCACCTCTAGCTCTGGACTTGCTTGCTCAAAAACTCTCCACTAAAAATGTGGACCAACAATCTCTGAAAATTCACTTTCAGGAATCATTTCTTTTTATGAGCAAATGGAATCAAGTAGATAATTTGAGAAAACTGATGGGGAAAAAAAATCCTCTGGCTATAAATTCCATACTGCTTTAGTGTCAACAAAATTAAAAATTCACCACAATAAAACCAAGTAGTTGCACTTGCATGTTTAAAACTAGCTTACAATTGCCTAGCTTTATTATTATTATTTTTTTATTTTTTTTTAAAGCTCTTAATTCTCAGAATTCAATGCAACCTAATCACTTTTCTAAGAAAATATAGGAAAAAAAGGAAAAAAAAATTGCAAACCTATTTTTCATGATTTGGCTTTCAAATGTGAACCCACCTTTAACCATCCATTTGGAGAGAGATTTTTTTTAATTGACAAAATAAGTGAACACATCAATGGGGTAACCATCTAGCTTGTTCTCTTTGCTTTGCTCCCTTGATTTCTCTCTCTCTCTCTCCCCTTTTCTCCGGGTTTTCCCTCTCTCTCCCTTTCCTCGCTTAAACGATGACTATTTAGGTAGTAGAAGCAAGGCTTTTAGACCCGGACCGTTCATTGAACCGTAAAAGAGAGAGGTTCAAGGTTTTTGAGGTCAAATCGATGTCGAACCAGGGTCAAACTGTGATGACGTCATAATTAATTTAATAATTAATTAAAGCCTAAATATAGATATTAAATTTATAAAACTAGCAAAATTGACAATATATCTATATATGTGAGGGAAATTTAATGACTTTCAAGCATATATTTAATAATTAAATAAGAAAGTTAATAAAATAAAATAATTGAAAACATTAAAATTTATGATTAATTTTTGAAGTAAAGTTGAATATCTTTGAGGGATTTTAATTATATTTTTTTTATCCCTTGTAAGAGATGGATAATTTAATTAAGTAGAATAAAATTGTGTTAAGTTGTTTTTTAAAAAAAAAAATTGCTAAGGGGTTGGACCGCACGATTCTCACCGGTTCGTGCGGTCCAACCCTAGTTTTAGCGGTTCACGAAATTAACAAAAAATCCGGTTTTTTATGCTAAAAAAACCGATTTTCATCCCGGTTCTTGGTTTTCACGGTCCAACCTCCCAATCTAGTCCATTAAGAAAACTATGAGTAGAAGTAGTAGATGTCGTTCATGCCGTTTAAAGCTTTTGAGGTCGTATTCTCAAACAAAACTCTCCTTTTTATTTTATTTTTTACAGGCTCGTTTTTATATATAAAACTTTTTTTTTTAATAATCTTTTATATATATAACTTAGATTTCCAGTTACACTGACATTATTTTACATTACATCCAAAAGGGAAAACAAAAATCTCCTGTTTTTTTTCTCCTGAAAATGAAAGTTTTTTTTTTTTTTTTAATTTAATTTATTTGGCACAACTTGGTATAATAATCATAGGCATGATTAGTTCTTGCAATATATAATATGAACATAATTACTTCTTGCAAGATGATGGTGACATAATTTTCAACATTCCATACTTTTTGTTTAATAATGGAGTTTACTGAAAGGATACATGATAAAATCAGTTGTTACAAGGAAAAGGTAGAAACCAGGGCTGAGTACTATGCAGTTTAGCTTGCGATAGACCTGTAAAATCATGACATAATCCTTGAGGGAGTTAGCTCTATAGTTACAAAGGTATTGATAGACCTGAAATTATGATGACTCTAGCTTTTGGCATCTGCTGCAGGGAACAAAGAGTATGTTTTTAAATTTCAGGTCTATTGCAGTGTCACAATCACGAAAGTTTTGCAACAAGGTAGCTAATCAACCAGCTCAATCGGCTAAAGAATTGGATCAAGATTTGGTATGGACAGAGGATGAGAGGCTTTATCAGTATTAGTTGTCGGGTATATACATGTAAGTGAAATTTCACGTTGAATAATGATGAGAAGAATAAATAGTTAATATAACATAGTTGAAATCATATCCATTGAGTTTAGGCATTTTGGGTTAAGTATGTCTCTATATGCTATATTAATTATGAAAAGAGTTTCAATATATGTTTTGTGTTATATACCTATCATTCAATTGGTAGACTTCAATCACAATGGTCAAAAAGTTGTTCATATTATGGTTAAAGCATGAATAAAAATGTAGAATTTTGGACATAAAAAAAGTATATGTTTCATAAAAATGTAGGTTTTTTTTTAAAAAAAATTATTACTTAATTATGAAGAAAATTTAGAAAATACTTAATGGAAGACTTGCAATTTTTTTATACCCAAAAAATTAGAAGAATAAGCCCAGCCTAAAAAACCAAGTCATGGGCCTCACATAAGTATAGAGGTCCTATGGTTCTATGACACACCTTTGCAAAAAGGAAGAGAAGTCATGAAGATTGAGGCCAAAAGCCCAACAATAAAAGTGTAAAGTTGTAATTTACAACTATGTGTTTTGTTAGCTTTTATTCCGTGTCAAATTTGATTATAATTTTATTCAATCTTTTGTACCCTGTATTTATTGTGGGATTTAATTGTAAGGGTTGTATGTGAGAGAGAGAGAGAGAGAGAATGTGAAGACTCAAGCAAATTGAAGACTAAAGAGTTTTCACAAGTAGCTCGCGACTAAGCATCCCGCAAAATGATGCATGTGTCTTGCACATGACTAGAATGCGAAGAGTTAAGACAGGATAGAGACAATCGTGTTTCATGAGTAGCTCACGGGTAAGGCCTTCCGCGAGACACTCACGAAACATTCTATTTTGCTAGATTGTCCTATTTGATGTACACTTTCTAGTTTCTGTACCCACACTATATATACTCATATTACCCATAAATGTTGAGGAGTGCTTTTGAGAGAAAACTCTAGCCACAAACCTTGAGAGTTAGAAATTGTTATATCCACAATCTTCTACACAATTACTTGTGGATTTTCCTCAACTCTTACCTCTCCATTTTCATATCCTTGAAAGGTTGATAGCCCAAACACTTACCACACCCTTTCGCAGTGTTCATGAGGTTTTGGTGTTTGTGGGGGAAGTATTGGAAGAAGCCAAGGATGGCGGAAGCAACATGGAGCTTGTTGCGGGATCCAAAGAGCTTGACAAGACACGGTTTCGAGAAGCCTTGTTGGAGTAAGAGCTTAAAGAGCTTAGGTACATCAGGTAGATTAGGCTTGAAGGGTCTCTTGCTAACCTATGTATCCCAACCGATTGTCTAGTGGATCGATTATCGCTTGGAGAGCGGCAGAGAGGTTTTACGCCGAGAACTTTGGTTCCCTCTTCAATAACATATTGATGTGTTGTCTTTATGTTTGCATCTTTCTTCCCTACTCTTTTACCTTTCATTTTACTATTATGTTATTATGAATATGGGTTAGAGTAGCTTGTTTGTCTATACGCTCGCATTTACTCTGTTTTGCACTTAGTAGAAGTTAGAGTAAAATCTATCAAGTCGTAATTTTTATTTGGGAGTCTAAATAGCTCTTGTGTTTTTACACATTTTAGAGCATTCAAAAAGAAAGAAGGAAAAAAACACCTTGAACAAGGTGTAAAATGACCCAATAAAAGGGTGCAAGGAAGGAGGTCCTCAAATGAGACCAGCCCATCAAAAAGGGGAGCCCAATAAGGGTTTACCAGGGAAACAAACACAAATGATTGAGTTCCCTAGGGAGAAAGGATTGAAAGGGACAAATGATCCCACCAAGCCTTGGGACCTAGGTTGAAAACCAACTAATCCATGAGGAAGACGCTTGAGGAACCACGAGCAGGAGGAAATAACAATGGAAAGAGAATGCCCAATGCATTTTAGAAGTTCACCAAAATAAAAGAAGGACCTATAACATTTTCAAAAATGATGCTCAAAGCATAGAGTCCCTATCAGATTAGGGAAACCTTCGAAATGTCCCTCTCCCAGCCTCGAGAGAAGACCCATCCTTATTGACCTCAACCAATGTTTGAATTGCTTAGGAAAATTAAATGCATCTCTTATGAAAGGAAAACAACCTGAAGCACTTTCAAGGACGGGTTCCCAAGAAGGAGAAACAAGAGCAAGAAAAGAAAGAACCACATAGAGCAAGACCAAGGCAAAGTGAAAAATATTGTAATTTTGAGGCCCTCTAAGACTAGTATAAAAGGGGAAGGGATCAGCCATGGAAGAACAACAAGAAATAGTAAAAAAAAGAAAATAGTAATAGAGAAAATTAGCAATCACAGTGGAAGTATAAAACTTAGGTTAAGTTCCTAGAAAATGGTATTGAAAGGAGTCATCCTTTGCAGTATTATTTAAGGGCTACACATTGATCCAAGAGTCCAAGCTTTACAAGTCTTGTAGGACCTCAAGGGTTTATTTAAGTCTGTTAAGTTTGGAGCCTATGGATTATGTGTTATTTCTTAATAGGATTTGTGTATGGGTTCTTTGAGGTATTAATTAGAGCTCATTGAATATATTCATGCTTGCCAATATTATGTTGTTTTTCGTAATTTTTGCATATATATTGTTGTATTTTGGACTTACTTATGTGTATATTGATCCATTAAAATGGCTCAGATAGGCCACGGTGGGACCAAGCCTAGTTCCTTTACTTAGCATCTCACATCTTCTTTAGCCCTTCAATAGACCCATAGATTTACATTGGGCCCGGGCCTAAGGAACCTTTCAAAAAAGGGTCCTACACAATTCAAAAGGCATTTAAATAAACTATGACAGTGATTAATAGACTAAAAATAAAAAATGCAGAAAACTACCTAAGATTTGAGGAAATGCCCAACACATCCACAACTTGTTAAAAATGGCCAATTTAATCCTTCAGCATAAACGGTATTAACATCCACCGTTAATAACAAAGTCTTACTCTCTTACCTCTTTTCTTTTTCTTAATCTCATCATACTCTCTCTCTCTCAATTTTTTGTTTTTCCAAATCTGAATCTCTCTCTCTCTTTTCTTTTTCACAATCTCATTTTATACTCTTTCTCTCTCAATTTTCTTTGCCTTTGGTTGTCTAAATCTTGCTGATGATGGATGATGGGTTTGCTTCCTTTCTCACCTCTCTATTTCGATGTAGAGATCTTGTGGTGGTGGGACTGAATTTGGGTTTGGGTGACACGGGTATCAACAGTTTTGATGTTTGCTTGGTAGTTGATGGCAATTTTGTGGTGGATTTAGGACCTTAGATGGTGTGATTGGGTTTTCTTGGGTTTCTTTGTGGAGGAGAAAGGGCCTATTTTTTAAGGAGCTTTTTCTTTTTCTTTTCATTTTCTCGGCTTCCAAACACTACATGGAGGAGATAAGGCTTTTTCTATGGATTTTCCTTTTGATTTTCTAAGCTTTTCTCTTTGATTTTCTCGGCTACCAAACAGAAAGTAGCAAAGTAATCACCTTTTTCGTTTTTTTTTTTTTTTTTGAAGAAAAAAGAACCAAAAAAAGAATTGCTATGTTGTTTATTTTAAGAAGAAAAAGGGAGAAAATTTCATAGAATGATTTAGATAAAGAAAAAGAAAGTTGAGAGAGACTGAGATTAAGAAATAGAAACGAAGAGAGAGAGAGAGAGAGAGAGAGAGAGAGAGAGAGAGAGAGAGAGAGAGAGAGAGAGAGAGAGAGATTTAGATTTGAGTTTTTTTTTTTTTTTAATAGAGAAGTGTTATTAACGGTGGATGTTAATACCGTTTGTGTTGAAGGATTAAATTGGCCATTTTTAACAAGTTGTGGATGTGTTTAGTATTTCCTCAAACCTCAGGTAGTTTTATGTAATTTACCCAAATAAAAAAGATAACCCATTATTTTGATTTGAACAAATCATTCTTTTTCCCCAAAAAAAAAAAAAAAAAACTAATCATTTTTTTTAACCAAAAACTAATAATTGTTTTTAGAAGATCAGATATCATTTAAAATTATGTCCCACTACTTATATTAAAAAAAAAAAAATTATGTCCCGCTAATCACTAAAATTATTGTTAACTAAAATATAAAAATTAGATTTTGAAGCTATAAAATCAGCGTAAAATTAACCCAATGCAGATACAAAAATGAGAAGAAATCGATGTATTTCATAAGATAAAAGACAAACATGTGGCTGATAAGTTTCATTTTGTCATGTACGTATGGATGAAAGTTCTCACAAACTATGTACACAGGTCTTTCTGGACAGACTCTATTTTTTTTTCACTCGTATATACTTCAATAGAATAAGGAAAACAAATTTAGTGGTATATGTTGTCCCATACACCATGTGGACCACAAGTATCCTTTCCATTTTATGATCTCTTTCATTGTACTCTCTTCTATTGTGTGTTCAGCGTTACAATAGTTTCCTTTCTCCTTTCAGATAAAAAAATAAAATAAAATGAACAAGTAGAAAAAAAAAGTGGTGATTAAATTGAAACAAATACGAAAAAGAGAAAAGAAAAAAAAGAAGAAGAAGGAAAGTTTGGAGTGAGAATAGCAAATGCAAATGGCAATGATGCTAGGAAGAGGAGGCGGAGGAGCAGTTGGAATTTCAAGCTTTCCATCACCATCATCATCATCATCATCATCATCATCTTCTTCTTCTTCTTCTTCTTCTTCTTCTTGCTCTTCTTCATATTTCACGCAAAGTACCAAACCTACTTCATTATCCACTCTTTCTCTGGTATGTATTTCCTATATATAAAACTTTTTTTTTTTTTTGGTTTAAATTTGTGTTTTATTTAATAAGTTCAGATATTTGGTTAATTATAATTATAGTAGGCCATGCTTGGTTATTGCTGTGAATGAAAATTTTTGGAAATATAAACAATGGCAAGGACCATTTGCATACAATCAAATTCATTTACCACCTCTTCTCAAAAAAGGAAAAAAAATCATTTACCTCTCTCACTTATAATCCAATGGTATATTAATCTCCTTTAGGAAGAGAATGAATGTTTGATTTGATCTCCTCTCCCACTTATTATAGCAATTAAATTATATTAAAATAAAAATTCCATTTTCCTACTCAGAGGCTGCCACTGCTCACAGTTCTGTTGTCCTTCCTCATGAAATATCATGGCAAAGATAAGAGGATCTCTGGGATATGGAGAACATCATTTTGGCATCTAAAATTTGATATGGTCTAGGACTCTAATATGTGGACACAATTATTAGGCCGCTTGTCTTGTGCCACATCAGCTAGTTTTCTCATTTTGGAAAATTATACTGACCTCTCTCACACACACTTTAAAAAAAAATATAAGCTATTTACATTGATGTCCCCCTAAATGGTTGAAAAAATAATTATATTTTGTGATGGCCAGAAGGAGGTTAAGTATATTTGTGAATTTTTATTTATTTATTTGCAGAGGGTATGTAAATTAGTAACTAATCACAGAAACATGGTTGCTTGGTCTGCTGTGCAAGAATCGTCTACTTCTACAGGTAAGCAGTTGCATTCTCATCTAATATTATATAATTTGTAACAGTTAAGTTGCACAAGTTAAATCATTTCAAGAAAACTACAAATGTCTTGAATACCAGTGGCTGCCGAAACAAAGGAGGAGAAGACAGCTCAGGAAGAAGCTCCAGCAAAGGCCAAACCTCCAGCAAAAGCTGTGGCCAAGCCACTGCCTCAGTTAATGGAGGAGGATGTCATCCCTTCATTGAAAGCAATACTGGAAGCTCAACCTGATCTTTCTGAAATTGAACTATCTTTCCAAGACAACAGGGTGAGTGTTTTTTTTGTTTTTACTATTTAAATCCTACAAACTGATATGTAGCAATCGCAAAAAATAATTCGGACACTTATTTATTATGTTGTTAAAGTGAGGTCAATCACATTTAGCTTTAGTATTTTCCTTTCTATTTTTGTCAAAAATTCTCTTGGATTGATTCCTGTGTTTATCATGTTTGTTGGGTTTGATTGAAAATGACAGTTGGAAGGTTCCTTTCTAAAGAATGATAATCCTTATTCTTTTTGGGCATTCTTCCCTGAAGGGGTCCTCACAGGTATTTCATATATGCATGCTGATTGTTATCCAATTGCACATAGTCATACAAACATCCAACTAGCATTTATTTATTTACTTTTGCTTTGGGCAAACCTGCAGGTGCAAAAGGCTTTTCTCTATCCTCCTATGGCTCAGGAGCAAGCACAGTTGAGCCCTTTCTCATTGATGAGAAGAAAATCACTGGGAAACATGTTGTCTTTTGGGTTGAAAAACGTTTGGCAGCTCAAGGAATCATTCCTGTGTGGAAAGATTGATCTCTTAAAAAACCTATCACATTCATTCCAAAATGAAATTTATGTAAGATAATTACCCTTTGAATTGCATTTTTGCTTAATGACTAAAATATACAAATCCTGTTAATTAAGGTACACATTATTGATATACAACCTTTGACATATTTCTTGGTTCCTTTGTGGCCTAATTCAGTCTTTATCGAGGGTTGTGCTTTTTTTGAATAGTGTGTCATTGAGAATTCATGTGCTACTAAATGCTTGAGTGCGAGTAAGCCTTCTTCCTAACGTTATGAAAGGACCAAAATGCTTGAGCAAAGGAAGATTTGCTTGATTTGTGATACGCCTGCGCCTAGTGCTGTTTCCGTCTTTCCTGAATTCATATGTTTACAAGTTTTTATCAAGCCATTGATAGGGTATTGCTCATTCCTAACCTTTTATATGCCTTATCCTTATTGCATGCACACAGACACATACTTGCCCCTTGAACAAGAGCAAGAGTAACCAACGTTTAAGAATAGATCTTCATAGCTTTACAATAAACTCTCCTTCGGATAGCAATTAAATCAGAGGCTGATAGAAGGTAAGTTATTGCTGCTAGCCCGTGGAAACACTGATTGGCATCACCTACTCCTAAGACAGTTGGGTCGTAACCAAGTGGTACCTGATTGGCTGATTTGGACATTTCATTTACTTCCTTTTGAATTTAGACTCAGAATTATCTATAGAATGTATGGCCAAAGAAAATGCCGAAGAAGTCAGCAAAATAGGAAGACCTGTAGAGTTGATTTGGCAGGAGATAGGAAAATCACATGGGGAATTACAGATGTGGAAGTAAAACGAAATATGGTGTGGTAAACTAAAGAAGGCTAGAAACAGGGAGCAAGTGCTTCGGACCATAGATGGTGGCAAATCCAAATGATAGGAAAACGAACAAAGTATTGGAGATGGTCATCAATGATTTAGATGAAAATAATCATAATAAATATACGGTGGGTGGTTGGAACTTAGACCTTTATATCAAGCCATCAGTTCTTGTCCTTAAACATTTCTACAGATCCCATTATTGTCACCCCATTACTCCAAAATCGCTACCAGCCCATTTACTCCTAAAGATAACCTGTGTGTATATATATGAGAGAGAGAGAGTGAGAGAGAGAGAGAGAGAGAGATCTCGGTCTTTTGTATGCATATATAAACCATATTAATATGGTGGTTACAAACAAGCGGTAGATGCTAGTTGTGTGATAGTCCAGATGCATGGACAATACCTTCTGTGCCATAATCACATATGAGCTAACAGAGTTGAACATAATTAGTTTTGATGAACAAAAACAACCGCTACTCCTGATTTTTCTGTCTTGGCTAGTTGGCTGCAACGTACTCCTGAAATTGAGTTCCAAAAGTACTCTACAATCCAGGTCCATACGATTTGCAAGTTGCAACGTGAAGTGTTAGGTGCTAAAACTGGCATGTGCATTGCACATTGCACGGCGAAGTTCACCCAGAAAGTCCATCTGCAGGTGTGAGAAAGATAAGAGACAGAGAGGAAAGAGAGAGAAGGGGGGGGCATCAAGACATCAATGAGAATTTTCATAGTCACCTGCTGAGGAATTCTAGATTGACTCCATGCTGATGAACCACTTCCAGGGTACATAACTGGTCTCTCTGAAGTATGAAAAGTCCAAAATGTAAATAAACCAGCCAATATAGTCACAATGTGTGTAAGCAATCAATTCCATCATAGTTATATTGATACACCGTTATTTTTCAATATATATATATATATAATATTTTTGAAAAGAGAATATGCATGATTGATGCCATGTTGATAGGGAATTGTGGGATACAGTCTTTGCTCATTTTTGGGTTCAATGGTGATGCCTGTAAGGGTCGTCGATTTACTAGCTTGCTCGCAAGGCTGTTTTAGGCAAAATTGGAACATTGAGATATGGGAGGCTACTCACAGCTTGATGTGTGCAACTGGAGGGAAATAAATGCAAGAATTTTTAAAGGCATGCAAGGACAACTTTAGATGTGAAATTGCATTTTTTGAGAACTCTGTTTGAATGGTTGTTGGTGTCAGGAAGCTTCTCTTTCTCAAACTTATTAGAGTTTATTGATCATTGTACAATAGAGCTCAGTTGTGATGAGCATCTACTATACATTCTTTGTACTTGGTGAAATATACATCTCTACAAAAACCTGTTACTTATTAAAAAAAAAAAAAAAAAAAAAAAAAGAGAGAATACGCATAAAAGATAGACAAGACCTTCATACTTTTTAATTTAATTTAATTTATTTATTAAGGTAGCAACATAGCCTGGGTAAAGATCTACAGAACAACCAAAGCAATAGAGAAAGATCAATAGTGCAAAAGCATAATACACCAAGAAACTAGTAATTAATTACACCCTACCAATTACAAGGCTGCTCCAAAGGGATATGCATCTAAAATAGGAGAGTGCTTGTTTGGCCTTATCAATGACTCCTTTTAACTCCACTCAAAAGTTTACAAGGTTAAAATACATTAAGCTCCCCTGAACTATTAATAAGTTTCACCAACACCCTAAAACTGATTAAAGACATATGACATTAAACTCTACACTTTCATGAACTAATTTTTAGCAACTCAAATTTAGTCTAGGCTCCATCTTGATGGAGTATAAAGAAAATGTTAAGAAGTTTGTCCACTCACCAGCTAGATCTATTGATGGATTATTGAAGGAACGCACTGCGGTTTCCCAACCTACATTTGAAAGTACATGAATGATGGAGATAACAAGATAATAAACTAAATCCAAATAGCAGCACAATATCAAACCATTACAAATATCACACATGTCTTTGAAGAAAATAATTTAAGGTTCTCTTTTAACAGGAAGTGTTAATGACCCAAATTTCCATGACAGTTCTGGTATTTAGCAGCCAAATGATTTTATTAGAATGTAAGAATAAATTTATTTCATTATGCATGACAATGACTTCTACCATAATTCAGCCTTCACCAAAGAAAATGGGCTCAGAACATGCATCTCATTATGTGAATCCATTAAGGCAAAAAATGGGCCAAGTCATGTGTGAGCAACTCAGAACTCAGCTTGAAAATAGCTTGTTTATTTATTAAAAAAAAGCTCAAGCCTGCTGTAAAGTCTCCTTTAAAAAGGAGCCCAGCTTTAGCAGGACAAAGCTTAGCTCATTTATATTAACAAAGTATGGTTATGAACTGGTTCATGAACAAGGCTCATAAACAGGTTCACCACACACACACACACACACACACACACACAGCTACACACATAATTTAGTCAAGCTTTAACTAAATAGGTCTCTGATTTTCTCAACTTTGATGAATAAGCTGTAATAATAGTGGGTTCTTACCCGATTGGGTTGTGGACCTGTTATTGCGGCAAGACCTTCAGTGCTTAATAATTATAATTGAAAGTTTTTAGAAAGATGATGGGGCTGCCAAACTGCTTGTGACCTCAACAAGTTTATGTCAAATGAAGCTGAAGCTTATTATTAGCTCAAAACAAGCAAGAGCTCCTGTGATCTTAGAAGCCAAGCCTAAGCATGACAAAGCCTAAGTCGGCTTGACTTGCTTACAGCCCTAGAATCCATTACATCATTGACAGAGTTTTTGCTGATCAGGTCAATACTGAATATTATGTTTGGGTACACTTTGTTTTTGCCTGGTAATTAGCTCATGCACCCATTGGGATTTCACTATTATGTTTGGGTACACTTCAAGACACAAAGATGAGTGGATAAGGTCATATATGTAAGTCCAAAGCTCATTTGAAAGAGTATTCTAACCTCCAAGGTAGCTTAAGCATTGGTAAGCTCATATCCTAAATTCAGGTCCTTACTCTTCAGTAATGTGGGACTAGCCGCCCCCCCCCCCCACACACACACACACACAAACATAAATAATAATTTTTAAGAGATTGTTGTAACACATACGCTCACTCAAGAGTTGAGCAGCTTCACTGCTACTACAACCCTGTAAAGCTATTAACCCTGTACGTGGGTTCTCATTCAGAAGATTGCTACTCCCTGAATCCCCAAGATCTATGACAGGTACGTTTTTTGAACCGGCAACTTGATTCTTGTCTACATCATTTGCATAAAGATTATTTGTTCGATCAAACCGATCTGCAAAGTTTAATGACATCAAATTAACATATAAAAGTTTATGTTGACAGATGAACAAATTGAGCTTCCTAAAAGAATGCAGCAGTAAATCTCACATTATATAAGTCAGCCTAACAAAAATAAAAAGATATGTACGAGTTTATAAAGATAAAAAGGCATGCATAAGTTAATTGAGATGACAGCTTTACTAATTCATGCATGAATTTAGAGTCCAACCATTGATTTCTCATACCTGATAAAGTAAATGTACCTATTGTAGATAAGGACATGGTATGATTTATGCAGCCATGGAAGACTACTTTGTTGCTACTTTGGAATTGTCCATTCATGATTTATTTTATTGGGTCAACATGTGAAGGTCTCGGAATAAGTATTAGGATTAAAATAATCTTTAATTAGGGTTTTTATTTTACAACTTATGGACAGTTTTGAATTCAAGGCAGAATAGTAATTTCAACAATTCTTGCAAATTAAGGTACTTTGGTAATTTATAGTATATAAATTTAGAGGAGATTCTGCAAATAGTAGGTTTATTTCCTTTGAGTCTAAGTTAGTCTTTCATTACTTTAGGAGTCCTAAGGCTTTTAACACAAAAGAGTGCTTAAGATGCAGGACAAAGAGCAATGAAGCCAAGTAAGATTTGGAAGTTCTGGACAACTAGGATTTTCACAAATTAGGTTTTGGTGGGAAAATGGGCTGGAAATAGTAGGAGTATAGGTTTTCTAATGGAGAAAAGGAATAATAGGATTAGTGGATGAAATAAAAGGAAAAACCTAAGGTTTGGGTTGCTGTTCCAGGGCAGCGAACAATCAGTAACCCAATAACAATACTTTGGCTTATGTGGGTTATTTGGGTATATTTAATGGCTGGATGGTTTAGTTTTTGAAATATTGGATTTTAGGGGGTCTTAAAGGTGACAAGTTGCTGAAAATTTAAGGACAGAATAAAAAGAGAAACTTCTTGGCATCAGATCAGACTAGGGTTTCCTCAACATCACACTTACGGTCTCCCTGGCATCACATCTTGAAGAAGATTGCATCACACAAACCTCAAATAAAGCTTTATAACTTTTGAAAATTTAGAAAACTTGTTCTCATCACTAAATGAAAAAGCGTTACACAAAACTGAAAATTTAAGGATGGGAAATTAAAAAAAAAAAAAAAATTTCTAGGTATCAAGCCTAGGGTTTCCTCATCATCACATCTTGCAGAAGGTTGCATCACACAAACCTCAAACAAAGCTTTATGACTTCTGAAAATTAAGAAAACTTCTTCTCATCATTAAACAAAAAGCATTATATCCATACAACAACAGCAACAACAACAATAACTAAACCTTAGTCCCAAAATTTTTGTGATCGGCTATAAATTCTCAACAACTTAGTTAGGGTCATCCACATGTATTCTTTTCTACCATTCTATTCTATCCAAAGTCATCCTCTATGTTATTTCCTCAATAGACATTTCCCTTTTTACTACTTATACTAATGTTAATTTAGGTCTTCCTCTACCTTTTTCTGTTCCCTCAATTATAATCAACTCACTCTTTCTTATTGGTGCATTAATCGCTTGCTCTCCTCCGAACATGGTTAAACCATCTCAAGAAACTCTCACTCATTCTTTCATCAGTAAAGGCCTCTCACTCATTTTATGGATATGTTGCTTACAAACAACCCAACATTCATTTATATATATATATATAACCCAAAATTCAGTACCATAGAACATAGCTGTTCTTATAGTCATCTTATAAAAATTTCCTTTTTAACTTAAAAAGAATTCTACAATCACACAACACCACTCTCTTGGACTAACTTCTTTACCGGCATCTGTCCATTTAGGAACTCTTGCCCTTTTTTAGATGATATGTAACTCTTGTCCATTTTTCACTACACCTGAGCGCTGATGTAGCACGTTGCTTGCAGGGAACACCCAAGTTAACCCATTCCCACATTTCACTAAATTCGGGTTCCAATGTAGTGCGTCGTTAGTACAAAGCAACCTAATGTATATCTGTAGTGGATATATGTGTTTACCTTTTTAAAGCTCATTTCAAGGCAAGGCACATTTGGGATTCCATTTTGGAGAGAATACAAATGCAATTGGCAGGCTAGGAAGAAGTGTACTCATCAAGAGGGAAAAGACTCAATCTAATCAAAAGTAAGTTATCTAGCCTTCCAACTTATTCCTATGTTTATCCCATTGCTTGTAGGTGTGGCAAGAAGGTCGAAAAAACTTCACAAAGTGATTTTCTCTAGGGTGGGTTGGGAGAGCAACTCTTAACAATATTTATTCAATTGTAATGTTTTCTGCACCTTGATTTGTTGTGGAGGTTTGGGGATTTCAAAGATATTACTATTTAATCGAGTTTTGCTGGGAAAGTGTTTGTGGTGATATAGATGGAAGAAAATGCGTTGTGGAGGAGGGTTATAGATTTAAAGTATGGGCCAACTTGGGGGAGCTGGTGCTCCGTCTAGGTTAGGGGACCTTATTGTATGGTTTTGTGGAAGAATAAAAAAAAGAGGATGGGGCGATTTAACATTTTTATTAGATATGATGTTGGTGATAGCTTGATATGTGGAATGGTGAGACTAAACTTCATTTGAGATATCCTAATCTTTTCGTAATTGCTAGATGAAAAACATGCAACAAATATGATGTGGGAAGGCAGATAAATTTGAAATGGATTCCTAATAAAAATCAAGGTCTGCAAGTGAAAAGCTAGCACAAGGTTTTAAGTAGAGCATTCAGAAGATTTGTGAACGGGCAAGGGTGGCTTTCTTGTTGTGGTGCGCGACATAAGGGAAGCCATTGACTCTAGATAATCTATTGATAACTATGAAGGACTGGTGTTTTATGTGTAAAATACCTCATCTATTGTTTCACTGAGTGGTAATGCCTTACTCTATGATGGAGTTATGATCATGTTGGAAAGCGGTTCCTTCATGCTTAATAATGTGGTGTCATTGGAAAGAAAGAAGTGCTGCTTGGTATTTATTAACTAGGGTTGTGCCTCCTTTTTATTGAATTTTATCACTTTTATGCTAGTTAAACAAAGGAGTTTTAATGAGTATAAAATTAGAAAGAAGCTGAAGATTGTTAGCTATTAAAGGATCTAATTACTTTTCTTGAGTAATAAAATAAACACCATTCATAAGATTAATAAAAAAAAAAAAAAAAGGAGCCATAAAATTAAAAAAGAAAAAGGAAAAAATATATATATAAAGGAGAAGAGGAAAAGCAATGGTGACCTGACTTGCGCCTGTTGAGACTGCGATTCCTGCAATTTGTTATTCAAAGAAAGATCAATTACAGTAATAAATAAATTGAAGGTTAAAGAGTGAAAAAACAAAGAGACCTCTGATTGGGAGGAGCATAGCGCTTGATCGCTGGGTCTGCTGTTGTTGCTGCTGCTGCTGCTGCTGCTGTATTTGTAGCTGTAGGTGTAGGGTTTTCCAGCATCTCTCTCTCTTTCTTTGATGCTGCTGCTGAGTGTGATCAGTAAACGGTAATAATACAGACTCCAGAAAATGAAAGAGTGAGATAGAGACACACGCACTGATGCTCAAAATTCTAACAAATTAAGACCAAAAAAAAAAAAAAAAAGTTTAATAATAAAGCTTTATATCAACGAATCACGAATTTACAATACTTTCCACTACCGGCCGGGCCGGGCCGGGCCTATCCGGGTCGGGTCGGGTCGGTTTATCTACCGAATCAACCCAGATTAACAACAGTCAATCTTGCTTGGACTTGGCAATAACACAAAACAAATTGCGGTTTCTTCAAAATTGGAGGTTTTTTTTTTAATAAAAGTAAATTTTACAAAAATACCCTAACTGGGATTTTAAAATGACAATGATACCCAGAGAAAAAAAACCGACTCCTTTCTGCAAATTTATATTTCTCTCTTTCTCTCTGTGCTCTCTGCCCTCTCTCTCTCTCTCTCTCTCCTCTGCTCCGTTCTTCTTCTGGTAACTGCCTTCTCTGTGCCGCTACGTCGCCGTTTTTGTGGGCTCTATATCTCTTTTGAAAGGTAACTCTCACACCTTACCTCTCAATCTTTCTTCACTGCCTTTTTTTCTCTCTCTTATCTCTGAAATAACTCTGCCCAAAGTTCCATTTCGAAGTCCATATCCATGTCCATGATTTTTCTTTTTCTAGTGTCATACATGTTGGATTTCACCAAAGGGCTTTGTTTCTGTGTTTATTCTTTTCATTCTTTTCTCTCTTTTGAATCAATCTTGTTTGTACCTTTTACTTCACACGATTATTACTAAATTTTTTTAGCCTTTTAGATTAGGGTTTGTCCTCAACCGATTTTTGGGGATTTTCTTCTTTTCATTCGATTTCACTTTAGTTCCAGGTTTTAACCACAATTCGGACTTTCAATTTCAAAATGCATCTATCTTCAATTTGCGATTTTTTTCTTCTCTTTCTATGAATCTGGGATAATAATTTCAAAATTGAAATTTAAACCTGTTCAATGTAAGTATAGCACTAATGTTATGTGACTCTGAACATTTTGAAAAAAAAAAAATGAAAACCTGTCCATTCTTGTATGAAATGAACTGGACTGTTTTGCTTTGCTCATGTGTCCTTTTTTTTTTGGCGCTTAATAATTTTCTTGCGGTATTTTTTTCAGGTATAATTGTTAAATCTTATGGGGAATGTTAATTGGTGTTAATTTGTTAATACCTCAACTTAATGATTTCGACGATTTTGGTTAATGATTCATTATTAACCAATATGGTGCGGTGATGCAGAGGTTCCATGTATACTAAAATAAGTGTGACACTAAAATTTTAATAAATGGATGCTGTGAGTGATTGACCATGGTTCAAAAGTCAAAATGTATTTATGCTTGCTATGAAAATATTGATTGGTTATTAGATAAGACTGCAAGACTGTTTGGACCGCTTTACTTTTATTTATTTGGCTTATAATATGGTTTGTTGACATGAGTCCAGGTGATCTCCCAACTTTCTCTTGTGATATTTTAGAAACAACACTTCTCCATGTCAATTATTGAAATTGCTGATTTTTCAAAACACAAGGGTGAGATTTCATTAATCAAGCCAACTGTCTCCATTAAATGTAAAGCAGTATGCTTTTATTGACTAATTTGATTAAACCCTAGTTCTAACTTTTTTGACTAATTAGGGCTAAAATAAAACCCAGTTGACCACTAGAAATAGAAATGACTTCTAAAATTAAACAAAACAAAAATAAATTAGAATTTTCTTTGTGCTTCTTGCATCAGCTATATTGCATCTTGATTGTCTGATTAGACATGTGAAAGTTGTCTATTCAAGTTTGGTTTTTTTATTATTATTGTTATTTTATACATGTGCAAACGTATATCTTTTTATATAAGTATATAATTGTTTACTATTATATTGTTTTGATATATTATAGGCATTGTAAAGGATCATCAGTTCTGTATAACAATCAGTACTAGTACGACTAAGAGTACATGACTAATAATGGTGGTGCTATAAATATTAGAGACTCTAGAGGCTAAGGTGAGCTAAAACTATTGGAATGATTTAACATGGCCCAACAGTCATCTCGCCTTCATCGCCTGCTCACTCTCTTGGATGGTATCCTTCTTTGCTTTTTATTCTTCATTTTTTAGATTGATAGCACTTTTTTTACCTCCTACGTCCTTGTTATGCAATCTACATACTCTCCTTTTGGGTTAAAATTGGTGCCATGTGTAATGGAACTTTATTTTATGAAAATCTATAAGCTGGTTCAACGCAAGCAACAAGATTTACAGCTGCTCGTCAAATAGGGGATATTGCCAAATCGCATCCTCAAGACTTAACTTCTCTTCTGAAGAAGGTATCACTTATTGTTATGGTTCTTTTTTTCTTTGTCAAAAAATAATCATTTTATCTTACTATCAATATTGTCATGACTGATTTGTGTTTGTCTATATGGATGAATGGGAATGGTCACTTTCTATTTGTAGTTTTCACTTCAACTTTTGTTTGTCTATATGAATGATTTGGGTGTTTTAAGCCTCAAGAGTCCATTATTTTCTTTGCAATTTAATTGTTGCTAATTGGGAAGTTTCATTTTTCCCCCATGATCCATCCCAAAAGAAATGTGTAAATATCAATGGCTAGGAATTTTGTTATTGTATTTTATTCTCTCTCTCTCTCAGGTCAAATTGACCTTTATTTATTTTCACATAAGCATAAAGTTTGTTACTTATCTTGGTTAGTAGTACTTTTTTTTGATAACTAACATAATATATTAATCAGAAAAATGTATAACGTAAGTACACAAGGAGTATACTTTGGGTGTGAAACTTAAACTTTTAGGTAAAGCTAGCATCCACTCAATTAAAGTTTTGAAAAACAACAATTTCAGATCTGGAACAGTCCTTTCACATCCCTCAAATTGGCAACCATTCCTTTCCCACCAAAGCCATCACGTTAGACAATATGGAGCCACGCTCTAAATTTCTATATCATGATGTTGTCCAAAATGCCCTTGCCATCAAGCTAACAGCTTTAGGACACTTTTCGGTAGGGGTGTCAATTCGGGTTAGCGTGTCGGGTTCGTGTCGTGTCAAGGTAGGGGTATTCGACTAAATGGCTCAACCCTAACCCAACACATTTAATAATCGTGTCATGATCCTTCAACCCTAACCCGACCTGTTAATAAGGCGGGTTGACCTGACCCAACCCATTTGACACGCTTAATAAACGAGTCGTGTTGGGTTGACACGAATGTAACACAACCCATTTCAACCTGCATAATATTAAATATAACATCCATCTAGAAATAATTTTTTTACATCCCAAAAAGTAGTGCATACACTTCACGTCTTCAACCCACATTCAAAATAATATAGTTCAACAAAAATATAATATTCATCTAGAAATAAGTTCTTTACACTCTAAAAGAAGTGCATACACTTCAACTCAAATTCAAAAGAACAAAGTTTAACAAAAATAAAATAATATAGTTCAACAAAAATATAATATCCTTGGAACTCGCCAAATACCAAGTATCAATATTGAAAGAATTTGAGCAAATAGTAGACTAATCCTAACATTGACCATGATTATCATCCATAGATTCTTTGTTGATGTCCAAATTCATAACATCTTCTACAAGCTCATCCAATTTCATTTGTGCAAGTTCTATGCCAAAAAAAAAAAAAAAAAAAAAAGGTATTAGTAGTTCTAGGGTCTCAGAAAGTTTCAATTTCCAATTATATCTCTTGTAAATTTTTATAATTACTCACTTTTCTTTTTAAATTTAAAATATATGTTGAATATAAAAGGATTTTGACAAATCTAAAATAAAATAAATATTTATTTGTTATACGAGTTAAACGGGTTGTGTTAAGTGGGTCATTTCGGGTTGACACAAATAAATTGGCGTGTCAAACGTGTCTATTGCGGGTTACGCGGGTTGACCCGCTTATGACATATTTCTTATCGTGTCGCTTTCGAGTCGATCCGTTTATGACCCAAACCCATTAAGGCCCAACCCTAACCCGAAAAAATATGTGTCGGGTTAGTGTCGTGTTCACGGGTTGGGTCGAACATTGACACCCCTACTTTTCGGTATAACCCATTGAACCTCAAACTGGCTGAAGACCATAGTGCATAAATCCCTAGCCAAAGTGCACTAAAGCAGTAAGTTATCCACAGTCTCCGTGCTTGTTTAACACATAAAATACCAATCATTATAAAATGTCTCCTTGTCAAACCATCAACTGTCTAGATTTTTCCCAAAGGTGCAGTCCAGGAAAAATGCAGCTCTCGAAGGCACTTTGGAGCCTGTTTGGTCATCAGTCTTTTGTTTTTTTTGTTTCAAATATGAGAAAAGTGTTTTCTAAAATTTTTGTTTGAAATCAGTTTTCAAAATACAATTTTACCACATATTTTGTTTGACCCCTATTTTGGAAAACAATTTTCAAAACTGAAAACACAAAACTTTGCTAAGAATACTGTTTGGTTACACATTTCTTTTTCTCAAAATAGTAGATTCACTAACACCAGTCAACGGTATAGGGGTATACTGAACCCATCATCCTTCTCACCTGCATGAAGCATTCATCAGTTTTTCCAACCTTTTTTTTTCCCCATTTCTCTCAGCCTTTTTATATGCTATACATTTTATTTTGATTTGTCAAAAAAAAAAAAAAAAAAATTCTATTCATTTAGTTTTATGTATGTGATTTAAAGTTTTAATTTAATTTTAATTTTTAAATTATGTTAATATATATTACTGATACTTTATGAATAGAATTCTAAAATTTATGCAAAGAAAAGAGCAGTGATAGATTCTTCCAAATGAAAATTATGGTATTAAGATTGCCATGCATAACCTTAAAAAATAAAAATAAAAATTGGCATGCATTAGTAAGCATGGCCAATCATTACGTCCGTGCATTCAAAATACATGAATCATGTGCCTTCAAATTATAAAAGAAATGCTATTTTTCAAATATTGTTTCTATTTGGCATGAGCTTATAAGCCCTCAGCTTTTACAGTTTTTTAAAACCTCATCTTTTTCTTTTTTTTTTTTTTTTTTTTTTTTTTTTTAATTTTTTTTTTCAAAGTACAAGTATATTTTAGCACACTTTCAGTAAAAATTAGATAAGCTGTTCCTAAACAGACACATTATCTTTTGTTGAAACAAATAAATGCCTTTCAAGATTGTATGCATTGGAAGAATCCTTTACCCTTTCCAATTAGACTGAGGAAGAAAAATACACAAAAAATTTGATGAAAGTTGCCATTGCTAAAAACTTATATCATGCTCTACTTAATTAAAGCTTTTGATTGAGACAACACAGCCTTGTGGACCATAATTTTTGGTGGTTTATAAGATTGCTACTGAACTCAGCTTTCACTATTCAGAAAACACCCTCATCTTTGTTTTCAGTTTTGCACAGTGAAAATTGATTTTCAGAAAACTGAAATTGCCTGCCAAAACTACATGGTTTGTGAGGCCCACGGTTTTCTGTACTTGGAAACAGAAAATTGTTTTCAAATACAGGAATCAAACAGGCTCTTGGTCTTTCAAATGCTTTTTCAAGAAAAAGTTATATTTGTCGTAGAAACCAAAGATTGATGTTAGGTTTTGACCTCAAAGCCCCATCTCTTAATTGGCTTCCAACGAAGCTTGTCGTCTCCATTTCTCCTCACTGGGATAGAATGAATCATGTCCATAAAAAACGACAAAGAGTCCAATTCCCAATCATGCATAGGTCTTGAAAAATTCAGTTCCCAGTGAAGAATGCCATGAATAAATGTCATAAGATCTCTTATTAAAAAAATGTTATAAGATCTGCTACTGCAACTTCCTTATTGCGGGTAGAGGAAAATAGTTCCAGGTATGCCTTCTTCAAGGGGAAGTCATCACGCCATAAATCATTCCAAAATTTTATCTTTGATCCATCTCCCACCTCAAACTGAAGGTACTGCAAAAAAGTTTCCCACTTTTGCCTTATATATTTCTAGAGATTAATTCCATAAGATCAGCTAAATGGGTTGGTGGTATCAGTCATGGACCTGACTTTGTAATTCTTGATTCTATACATATGCTAGATCCTATTGGATATGAATTACTCCTTTTAAACTTTATTGTATATGTTTTTTATTTTTATTTTATTTTTCTCATTTGTTTAGTGTAGATTTTATTCTAGCATTTGCATGTGTATTAAGGTTGTGTCTCCTCTTCCATTTTTAATAAAGTTACGTATGAGTAAAAAAATTGAAGATTGGAATCTATTTTCTGACACTTCAAAACCATTGATCTGATTATATTTGAGTTCCTGTGATTATTATATATATATATATATATATATTAAAAATTATAAATTATAGTCTTTCTTATTTATTCTAACCTACTGTCTTATAAATTTAGGTTTCTCAATATCTTCATAGTAAAAACTGGGATACAAGGGTTGCTGCAGCTCATGCTATTGGGGCTATTGCTCAGAATGTTAAGCACACATCGTTGTCTGAACTTTTTGCTTGTGTTGAAAATAAAATGTTGGAGGCGGAGATCTCTGCTGATGCTGAATATGTGCTGACATGGCCTTTTTTTAATTCTAAAATTATAGGCTCCTCATTTAAAAGGTGCTCTTGTTTGGTTTTTTTTTTTTTTTTACCTCTTCAATGTCAATGAATAGCGTTTTGAATATGTTCTCGAAATTATGTGACGCCCTTTGCAAGGATACTGTCTGCTGTGTTACCTAATATATTTTTTTAATTTTTTATTTAAACTACAACAGCTTTGATATCAACAAGGTGCTTGAGTTTGGTGCTTTATTGGCATCTGGGGGACAGGTATGCATCTCGTCAGCAATATACAAATTTTTGGAACGAGTTACTTTGCATCACCTTTTTGTTTTGCCGTTAAGGAACATTGGTAGCATTCAACAATTCGTTGTCCTGATCTTATGGTCTTCAAATGACTCCTTGCCTCCTTGGAATTAATACTATCATAGCAAATTGTGTCTTTTTTATTTCCATCTTCCTATGAGGGTGTCTATGAAGGAAGAAGACAAGAACATGAGTAGGTGTTGTTACCAAGGAAAAGTCCAAAGAGAGCCATTTTACTTCTTGGGAATTGGGACACTTAAATCAGTATGCAATTTGAGTTGGTCATTAGAAATTTTAGAACTTTTAATGGCATTTAGCCTTCTTTGCCTTAGTTGAAGTTTCTATATTTTGACATATCTTTACAAGTGGCTGGGGTTTTTTGTTGTTGTTGTTGATAAGTGGCTGGTGATTTCTAGCAACTCTTTTTTTTTTCTTTGTTGGTTTCTGTATGATTGAAATCTTGGTTCTTGTTTTTTTGGTATCTATGTTCTATATTATCCATGCATTGGGTAATGATGTTTCACATTGATAGGAGCATGTAAGTTTGGAATAGGATTGATAGCAGCCTCTAGCATTGTAATTTTCAGATTTGTTTTATTTGTGGGTGGGGTGGGGGGGTATTTTATGAATTCAACGTCTAGAGCGGCCTGGATTTATGGGATTCTATTAATTGGGATGTTTTGTTATATAATAAGGTTTTGGGCAGCTCGTTTGTATCTTATGGATTATTTGGGGTGAGCGAAAAAGTAGTACTTTTGATGGAGTTCAACGTCCATTTCACATGATCAAACAATTATAGATAAGATTTATTGAATAAAACTATTTTTAGTTATAAAAAATATATAAAAAAAGGTTCTAGGCTTGTTTCATTTATGGTTTTAATCAAAGTTGAATACAAATTAAGGACTAAGTAGGTTGATGGTTATTTATGTGGATTTTGGAACTGTGTCAGCCACGAGTATAGTACATAGGCAAATCCTTGTGGATTATGATTGATGCAATACTTGCAAGAAAGAGAGAAGACATAACCCTAAGCCACAAGAGTTCAAACCATGTATTGCATCATACATAGTCTAATACCATGTTGATTGTTCAAAAGCTTGAGATGAGAAGAAACGGTTCCAATAATTTACATGTAGCTTACATATACTCAAGATTGGATGCAACTATAAAGTTCGACTGTATTAATATTAGTATTCTTTTGGTTTGTTGCTTTATTATGGCTTTTAATTCATTCTAAAATTTGGTCTATATCTTTTACTGACATTTTAAATGTTTCTAGTTCTTGGAACTGATGTGTTAAAATGTTTGAGGCTTTGTGTGCTTCCCATCTAATAGGGTCAAGTTGGGATCCCTGATGTTGGCTAGATTAAGTGGGGAGATCCATCTTTTCCATCTCTTGATTATCAGTTGGTAGCATTGATTGATTAATGATTTGTTAATGATGTCTCATCTTTTGAAGAAAGAAACTTTGAAGTTTGTGGGATTTATTTGTATCAGTTACTTTGCTTAAAGTGTGTTACCTTTCGTTTAGGAGTTATATCGAGTAAAGGCCATGCGAAATAGAAGGCTCCCACTTTTGTGTGGTCTAGGAGAGGTGGATGCTAGACATCCTTATCCCTTGTTTTTGAGAGGCTAATTCCCAGACTTCAGCCTAAAAGCACTTGCCACTGCAACTAAGCTTCAACCTCTTTTGAAGTTGTATGTGGAAGATCTAGTTTACATGCCAGGTTGCATGATATCAAATTTTACTATGAAATGTACTGGCTTTACCACTGGGTTATAATGTTATTGAAGAAATAAGGAGGAGATTTAACAGGTTGTAAGAAGTGTTAGTTAGCCAAAGGAGGTTTATTCACGTTGATTGGAAGTTCTTTATCCAGTTTACTTCCTTTTTCTTTTTTGCGTGCCTACTGATATTGCTAATCAATTTGTAAATTTAATGGGATTTTCTTTGGGAAAGAGTATAAATTCCATCTTGTTAATTCAAAGAAGGTTTGTGAACCTATTTGATATGACAGATTGGGTATAAAAATCTTGGTAATTATGCACTATTGGGAAATGCTCATGGCATTAGGCAATGGAGAGAGATGCACATTGGAGGAGGGTGGTGGACAAAAATGGGTAATTTATGGGGAAAATGGAGTTATGATGTAGTGAGCAATGCTTATGGTAAGCTTTTAGGAATTTTTGTGGGGAAAGTTTTCCAAATTCATTAGACTTGAGGCAGTTGATTGTATATGTATCTAGTTTTGGCATGATGTATGGTGTGGGGATTACATATTGAAGCATTTGCAGAATTGTTTCCAATTTCACCATCTAAAGAAGCAAAATTGGTGGCGCAATTGTATTGGTCTCATGGTAATTTTCATTGGGATATTAGTTTTATTAGTGAAGTGCAAGATTGGGAGTTGGAAATCCTTGTTTTCTGTTTGAAATGTACTTTACTCTACCAAGATTGGGAGGACTGGTGAGGTGATCATTAAATATGTTGGGTTCCATCTAAATGCCATGTTTAAGGTAAAAACATTCTACAAGGTTTTAAGCTCTAGGGATGGTTCCTCTTTTCCTTAGACAATCATTTGGAGGGTTAGTGTTCAAGCAAGAGCATCTGTTTTTACTGGATGTGGCATTAGGTAATATTTTGATGATGGCCAATTTGAGGAAACATTGTGTGATTTTTAGGATTCATTGGCTTATGCCTAGCTAGGCGGTTTATTTATTGGTTGTTGGAAAGGAATCTTCATCATCACTCTCATACCTAAAAACATGAAGCAATTGAAGTTAAGGATTTTCGCCCCATTAGTCTTGTTGGGGGGTTTATAAAATCATTGCTAAGGTCTTAGTCAACGAGACTTCGCACAATCATGGAAGATATAATTTCAGCTTCACGAAATGCTTTTGTGAGGAACCGCGATTCTTATCCTTGTACTTATTGCTAATGAATGCCTTGATAATAGATTGAAAACTGGGTTGCGAGGGCTACTTTGTAAATTACATGTTGAGAAGGCCTTTGATCATGTAAACTAGGGATTTCTTATGTAGTTACTAGAAAAGGGTGGGTTCTCTGCTAAATGGTGGCAGTGGATATTCTTTTGTATATCTACGATTTTGTTTCTTTATTCTGATAAATGACTCTCCTTGTGGGTTTTTTGAGAGTTCCAGGGGTTGAGACAAGGTGACCCATTGCACCCTTTGCTGTTTGTACTGGTTATGGAAGCCCCTGGGAGAATGTTGGATAAAGCTGTCCATGATGGTCACATGTCAAGATTTGGTGTGGGTCGTGAAGAGGGAAGATCATTGGTGGTGTCTCATTTTCTCTTTGATTTTTTGTGGTGCTGATCTAGATCAGGTTCTGTTTCTCCGTATGATCCTCATTTGGTTTGAGGCGGTCTCTCGGTCTAAAGATAAATTTGAGTAAGTTAGAGTTGGTTCTGTTAGTATGGTGGATAATTTGGAATTATTGTTGATTGTCCTTGGTCTGTAAGCAAGGTACTCTTCCAATGAAGTATTTGGGTTTTCCTTTGGGAGCTAAATTCAAGGATAAGGCAATATGGAACCCAATTCTGGAGAAGATAGATCGGAGATTAGTAGGATGGAAACGTTTGTACTTATCTAAGGGAGGGAGAGTCACTTTAATTAAAAGCACTCTATCTAATTTACCCATTTATTTTCTATCTCTATTTCCTATTCCTGCAACTGTGGCTAACCGAATTGAGAAACTTCAGAGAAATTTCTTATGGGGTGGCATTGGAGATGAACCAAAATTCCATTTAGTTAAATGGGCTACTGTTTGCAGTCCCATTGCTTTGGGTGGCTTGGGGATAAGGAAGTTAAGACTTTTTAATGAAGCTTTGCTTTGGAAGTGGCTATGGAGATTTGGGATGGGGAGGGCTGCCCTTTGGAGGCAAGTGATAGATGTGAAATATGGCGGTGAATGGGGTGGCTGGTGTACTGGGCCTGTTAATGGTCCATATGGTGTTGGCTTGTGGAAATATATTAGTCGGGGATGGCCTTCTTTTTCTCGCCACATTCTATATGATATTGGGGATGGGTCTAGGGTGAAATTTTGGCAAGACCATTGGTGTGGTGAGACTTCTCTTGTAGCCAGCTATCCTGAATTGTTTAGAGTTTGTCGAGACAAGGAGGTTAGTGTGGCTAAGTTTATGAAGCTTGATAATGAAGTCCTTTTTTGGGATGTAAGTTTCTTTAGGGGTGTGCATGCTCGGGAATTAGAGGCATTGGCTGGTTTCATGGATACCATTTATGGTGTTTCGGTGAAAGGGTTTGATGAGGATAAGATATGCTGGAAACTTGATAGAGAGAAGGGCTTCCTGGTTAAAGACTATTATAGTCTCTTAGTGGGCTCTAATGACTATTGCTTTCCTTGGAAAAGTATTTGGAAACAAAAGATTCCTTCTCGAGTATCTTTCTTTGTTTGGACTGCTGCTTTGGGTAAGTGCTTAATGATTGACAATTTACAAAAAAGGAAGGTTTGGATATTGGATTGGTGCTACATGTGCAAGTGTAATGGTGAACCGGTTGATCATCTTTTTCTTAATTGTCTAGTTGCAATGGAGATGTGGGCTATGGTGTTCGGATTGTTTGGAGTGAGCTGGGTTATGCCACAATCTGTAGTGGGGCTTTTAGCATGTTGGCAAGGCAGATTTGGTTGTCATCGAAATGGGTATTTATGGTTGATTGTTCCCCATTGCTTATTGTGGTGTCTTTGGAGAGAGAGAAATAGTAGGTGCTTTGAAGATAAGGAGAGATCAACATCGGACTTGAAGCTATTTTTCTTTAGAACTTTAATGGATTGGTTAGCTGCATTGCGGAACCAATCATTTTTATCTTTTCTGATTTCCTAGATTCTTGTAATTTTTGTTCTTGATTGTTTGACCCCTTGTACACTCCTGTGTACTAGGGTGCTCCCCTTTGCCCCCTTAGCTTCAATATCAATAAACTCATTACTCATCAAAAAAATATTGACATTAGGTATCACAATTTCTTTGTGCCTATGTGTATTTGGAGAGAGAAATGGTCATAGTTTTAAAGGGTGTGATAGATTGGTCTTGGAGTTGAAGTTGCTGCAACTGCATTTCCACTATGACTAGATGGTTACCGCTGGTTATTCTTTTTCAAACTATTATGAGTTTATTGATCTTTCTAATTTTATGTGATGTTTTTTTGTAGCTCTTGTATAAATCCCATGTACTAAGCTTGTGCCCTCTTTGCACTTTTTTAATAAAATATTAAATTTCTTACGAAAAAGATGAGTTGATTATTAGAGGATTATCCTTTTCTTGGTTGTCAAAGGGGAGGTTGCTACTTCTAAACATTTCTTGTATTGCTATTGTTTTTTGTAATCTTAGTGATTGAATCCCTATTTAATTGACATTGATATTTTGCTTAATTTGTTCAAATTTTTTCATTTTACCAGCATAAGTGGTTCAATTTTATTTGACTTTTATTTTTTGGGGGTAATGTATGGATCTTTGATAGACATTCTCATCTTATTTTCAATTCAGGAGTATGATATTGTGAGTGACAGTATGAAGAACCCGAGAGAGCGTTTGGCTCGCCAGAAACAAAATCTTAAATGTCGCCGTTTAGGTTAGTAATGACACAGATTTTTGTCTTTAAATATGTAGCAATATATGTGCATGTATAGTTCAAATGACACCTTTCCTTATAAGCTCTAGGTGGAGGTGAGGTTGTGGGTTTAAGACCCATTGTTGTGTTTGTGACTAACCAATTTTTTTAGAAAAAGATTTTGTGTGTGTGTGAGTGTGTTTTTTTTTTTTTTTTTTTTGGTTTCGAGCTGCTTTAGCTGTTCTCTGTTGAGTAGGTCTTGTTTTGTAGGTATTGTTGATGAGGTATGACGTAGATTTTTCTCATAGAAAATTTCCCTTGAAAATAGTTCTTAGTAGTTGTGGATTTTTATTAATTTATTTGAAGTGGTCTTTTGTCCTTGCTGGGGTGATTAATTGAAAGATAGAACACTTAAGCTCTAGAATGGAAGTGCTCCTGGTTAAGCTTTAAGTGATTGAATATTGTTTCAAGGTTGTCAAAGTTGATGCTTTTTTTTTTTTTTTTTGGAAGTTACGTACTTGGCAAGTTATGAATCCATTCTTTTATTTTATTTTGTTAGAAGTAATTAATTTCGTTAAAAGAGTTCAAAAGGGGTGCAACTCAAGTACATGGGATGTATACAAGAGAAAAAAGAAGAAAACTTTGTGGTGGCAGCCATCTACTCATAGAATGATCATTGAAACAACTACTCCAGCTCCAAAAGTCTCTCTCACACCCTTCAAAGCTTCGAGTGTTTCTTTTGCTCCAAGTATACCACATAAGACAGGAATTACTTTCCAAATCTGTCTTTCTGATAGGCAAATAAATCAACCACATATCTAGGCATGATCTGTTGAACTCCAAATAGGCAAAGTAGCCCACTACTCTCTAGCAACATCACACTGAAGAAGCAGATGTACAGCATTTTCACCACTCTTTCACATAATGCCATTCAACCACAACAATTTTATGTTTCCTAAAATTCTTTACCTTTAGATTTTTCTCTACTGCTGTTGACTACACAATAATATGCTACCCTCGTTGGAAGCATAGGCTTCCAAACGCTCTTCCATGGGAAAAAAATTCATTCAAAGTTAAAGCTTTGTAGAAATTGTTACTGTTTGGGCAAGTGCTTATTGGCCTATTTTGTTTTATTACTCTTTTATATTTCAGATATTTCTTTGAGCTTTATTCCTATTTTAGCCTGCTAAAAGGAGTTGTAGTGGGTGAATGTTGCCGGGAGTGGGGTTTTATATTGTTCAACCAATTAGTTACAAATATATTCTTGTTGTTCTGCTGTTCTTGTTTTCTAATTAGCAGGCATCTTACCCTTTACAATCTCCTTATATTTTTCCTCAGAAACAACATTTTTTTTTTACACACATCATTTTTTTTTTTTTTTTGTTTGGTTGTTTTAGAACCTATATTTAGTGATTTGTATTATTCATATTCTAAGTTGGACTTTTATTTCCGTGGCCTTGCACAATATTTCATTATTCCCTTGTGTAGGTTTGGATGTTTGTGAGCAGTTCATGGATGTCAGTGATATGATAAGAGATGAGGACCTTATTGTGCAGAAAGTTAACTCACTTGGCAATGTGATAGACCAAAGAGTTTACATGTCGTCATCTGTACATAATATCCAGCAACTAGTAGCAAATATGGTTCCTAGTGTTATATCTAAGAGGCCAAGTGCAAGGGAATTGAATCTCCTAAAACGAAAAGCAAAAATAAATTTGAAAGACCAACCAAAGTGTTGGTCTGAGGATGGAGATACTGAGGCATCGTTTGCTCAAAATGTGACAACACCAAAGGGCCAATGTCCTGATTCATCAAGTTGTGATAAGGTATTTGACTGTTTATTTATCAATGGTTTCTGGTAGACTTATAGTACCTGTTTCTTTTTTGTGTTAAATCTCTTAGTATTTGTTTTATAACATCCTACACACTAAAGTCTTTCACAGTTATTGAATTTCTTTTCTCTTGCTGATGCATGTTGTCACTTTTGTTTGTTATCATTTGTCTCAAATTTGTTTTTTAAAATTAATTTTTAGTTTTAGAGTGAGAGCACCACCACGGATTTGGCACTTTTTGTCCTTCCAATTTTTATTTTGCATTTGGTTTTCAAGCCTCATGTGATCCATGAGGTTTTGAGTTCAAGCCTCCTAGCCAACACATTGGGGCTACTCCCAAGGGATTCTTCCCTATAAGTACCTTGTGTGTGTGGAATGAGGAAACTGCACACACTTGGGGGGGATTTGTTAGGTATTCTAAACTATGAAAATTTGGGTTAAGAGAGAAATAAGAGGAAGAGGAAAATTGAGGGGGAGAGAGAGACTACATCAAATCTCTTGTTCTAAAGTCTAGTTGGCCCCCATAAAATGGAAGCCCACCAGAAAGGGAGTTCAGAGTTAAGGTGATGACTAATGAGAATGACAGAAAACATTGGATAAAAAAGGCAGATGGCTTCAAAAGAATTGGTAAAAATCACAATTATCAGGAGATTCTGGTGACTTCAATGGTGTCTTAGCATATGGATTATGACCCTGCCGGGCGTTGACATCAGCACTGATGTCAGCATATGGATGCTGACATCAACATATGGATGCTGATGTCAGCACACCTCTATCAATGGATATAGCCTCCAACATGTGTTCTAGTGGGTTCTAGGGTTGGGTTGGGACGTTCTAATACCAAGTTGAGTTGTAAACTACGAAAATAAGGGTTATGAGAGAAGTAGAAGGAAGAGAAAATTACCCTTATTAGCTTGCTAATATAAAAATAAATAGAACTCTTAATACACATGCGTGCACACACTAGGTGAGTAGTGCCATAGGGCAATATTTTGCAGTTTATACAACTTAAACTAGAATGCACGGGCCGCTGGCTGGGAGGGCGCCGCACTGCAGTCCGACGCGGGACGCGGCGTCCGACACGGTAGACCGCGCGCAGTCGTCGCGTGCCGCTGTCGTTTTTTTTTTTTTTTTTTTTCGCGCCGACTCGGCTCGGCTCGATTCGCGCCCGATGCGGCTCGATTCGCGCCGAATCGGCTTTGATTCGCGCCGAACCGCCTGTTTCTGCGATTTCGGCTGTTTCGCCATATCGGTACATATCGGCCGGGCGACGACGTCTGGCGAAACAGGCCGAAATCGACCCTGAAACTCGCCGGAGAGGCCGAATTTCTGACCTCAAATGCGTTTCTTGCCTTAATCTTTCTTTGTTTTGTGAATCAAGTATATTAATGTGTTTTTTAAGAATATTTTAATAGTAAAAATATATAGAAAATATAAATAAAAATATTTTTAATCATTTTTTATTCGCGAGTCCCGCCGCACCCGCACCCTATTTTTTTCAAAAATTGCCGAGTCCCGCACCCGCACCCGAGTCCCGAAACGCACCCGTGCTTCATAGAACTTAAAAGACCAAGCTAGTATGTCCACACCCAGTAACTAGTGGCGACAAAGGCATATGCATCTTCCCAGAGAATAAGACCAAGTCTCATATGGGGTAGTGCATATGATGATGGCTTGCTGATTCTTCATTAGCCTTTAGGTAACAAATTGATTTGGTGTCCACTGCACCATGCCCTCTAGATATTAGGTTTTGGTCAAGCCTTATCAAACAGTGCATGTAATCCAAAGAATTTTACTCTCATTTGCACCTGAGACATCCAAAAACATTCTAGAAAGATTCTTGATGTTGACCTGCAAGAATCCAATATGTTGCAATTGTATCGTGAGGGCATCCATGTGACCTCAAGCATTTGATTTTAAATAACTTGTAATGACACCCAATATAGAAGTCTACTCTTTCTTCTTACCCAGATGGGTTATTTTTGTCAATTAATATGGATGATTGATCCCTATTACTAGAAATTGTCTTTTCCTTTTCTCTATTTGTGATTCAGTTGGTGATTTATTTATTGCTTATCGTGAGTTTCTTTGTTCGAAGGGTATCTTTGGACAGCATGGTAATTGCCCAGTTTGGGAGGCTACTTCTCTACGCACAATGTAGTGATGTTGAGCTGTTCAGGCTTAAGCTTAAGTCTTTATTTTTGAGATTATTGTGTGAGTAGATTCTTGAATTTGGCTACTTCTCCATGCACAATGTAGTGGTGTTGAGCTGTTCAGGCTTAAGCTTAAGTCTTTATTTTTGAGATCCTAGTGTGAGTAGATTCTTTTTTTTTTTTTTTGATAAGTAAAAGATATATTGATAAAAAGGGGACACCCTAGTGCACAGAAGTGCACAAGGGAAAAGAAATCAAATACAAAAATTACAAGAGTCTAGGAAATCAATAAAAGAGGGGAAAGATTTATCTTGCAAAGCAAACAACCAATCCCTTAAAGTTCTAAAAAGAGAAGCTTGAGGTCAGGAATAGATTTCTCAAGTATCTTCAAAACATCTACTATTCCTCTCCCTCCAAAGACACCACAATAAGCAATGAGGAATGGACCAAATATAACCATTTCGATGACGACCAAAGCTGCCTTGCCAACATAGACCAAAGTCTTTTGGCTGCATGAATTTTTCATTTCTTTCTAGATTACATAGACCAGCGTATTGTGTAGGTATTCTGTAGGTAAGCCTTTTTTATACATCATGTATATTTTTTGTCTTTCCTTTTTTTTTTTTTTTTTTTTTTTTTTTTATCAATTTCGTTGTTGCTCCCCCTTTCAAAGTGCCAAAAAAAAAAAAAAAAAAAAAAAAAAAAAAAAAAAAAAGAAATTGAAGTTATGAGACGGTGCTTGCTTGTGTTAGCCCATATGGACAAGAGGTGTCATGCAGAAAGGTTTTCTGAAAACTACCGATCAAAGAAAAAAAATGAATTTCAGAAAACCACACAAGACTTTCTCGGTCCATTATGAGGAAGAGTTTCACGCAGAAAGATCTTCTGGAAACTATTATTTTTTTAGGTGTAAATAAAACTTTATTCAAAAAACATTAAAGTACAGATAACACTGCAGGCTGGCAGTGTACTAGGGGAAACAAAAAGCTAATCAAAACTACATAAATCTAAGAAATCCAAAAGGAAAGGAATAGAGAGACCACTCATAGCAGTTATCCATTCAACTCAAGGACAGCAAAAAGAACCTTTTCAACTCAAGGATGGAATGTTTGTCTCCTTTAAGAGTTCGATGGTTCTGTTTTCTCCAAATAGTGCACGTGATACCCAGCAGAATAGCCCCCCTCCTAAATAAATAAATAAATAATTCTGTTTGATGCCAACCAACACCCTTATTCCAACTATCTAGCAATTCCACCACTTGTTTAGGCATAAGCCAAAAGACACCATACGTACAAAACACAAGTGTCCATAGACTATAAGCATAAGAACAATGATGAAGGAGGTGATCCACCGATTCCAACTATTCTTACATGGGCAGCAACCGTTAACAACAGAAATATTCCTCTTCGGCAAGTTATCCAGTGTGAGGATCTTTCGCTAGCGACTGTCCAGGTGAAAAAAGTCACCTTCCTAATACTTTTCCAAGGGAAAGCACAACTTCCTCTGGCTGTTAAAACTTTATAATATAACTTATCTTTGAAAGAACCATTCCTGGCAGGCAACCACACCATTCTGTCTTCCCCATTCTGGCCAATATTAGTGGAGTATAGAAGAGAATAGAAAGATTGTAAGCTCTCCAATTCCCAATCTTGAATCAATCTTGTAAAAAGCACATCGCAATGGAGATCCTCATTTTGTCTACACAAATGTTCCTCCACGAAAGAGTCCTTTACATGATAATTCTGAAAACTATATAAAATGAAGCTGGGGCAGTGTTGTTTAACACAATGATTCAGTATAACATTATTGGTGAAAAATAGAATTAGCTTCTCTTTTCTATCCTCTTACTTTTTATCCAATCAAACACACTCTTAAAAAGGAATGGAAAAATCATAGCTGAATTTTGTTTTACAATTGGCTTTCACAAACAACATTGTTTCATATTTGCTGGCTTTGAGAGAATAAAAATTTTTCTCAACTTGAGTTATTTATTGGGCTTCTACTGTTTTGAATGTATTGCTTGAGTGTACCTCTTTGTAATTCTCTATAATATTTTCTCTCATTGACTTTGGACTAAGGGAAATGAAGTCAAATGATGTATGGAAACTCTGGTCAGCTTTTAATTTGAGGAATTAGGGTTAGGGTTTTGTGGGGAAAAAGGCTGCAAAATAGCAAGGAATATAGGGTTTCTAATTTTGAAAAAGAATGGTAGGTTTTGAGGATGAAACCAATGTGAAAGCCTGAGGGCTGGGTTGTTGTTACAGGGATGTGAACAGTAACCTGTGAACGGTAATTGGGCTGTTTTTTTGGTTATTTGGAACTATTTAATGGATTAGTGGTTAGGTTTTTAAGTTTTCGATTTTAGGATTTTGAATGTGATAAATCAATGTGTGTTTGCTAGGTTTAAATTTGATGGAAATGCAAGGTCAAAAAGTGAACTTCTAGACATTACATCTAGGATTTCCTTGGCATCACAAATTGGAAAAGGTTGTATCACACAAACCTTGAACAAAGCTTCATAACTTCTGAAAATTTATGAAACTTCTTCTTCAATAGAAATTTACATTCATATAAATAGATGATTAATACCTAATTCTAGTGCAACTTGGACTTCTTGACTCCTAATTAGAGTTGGACTCCATGGGCTTTCACTAGTGAGCCCAAACTAAATAATTAAACTCAAATAAAACCAAAATAAGAGCCAATGGACTGTTGGAACAGCACATCCTTAGGAACCAGAAAATTACATTTAACACTAAAAATCAATATAAGGGTCTGTTTGGATATCGCTTATTTCTGAAAACTGAAAACTGAAAACACTGTAGTAAAATAATTTTTAAATGTGTGAATAGTGATGTGGGACCCAGGACTAAAGTTGTTTTTTTGAAAAAAAAAGTACTTGTGGGTCTCGTGAACAGTGCACGGGACCCACCACTGGATGCTGGACGCGCAAAACGCTATCCAAACGTGCACTAAGTATAAGAAATATGACTGGAACTGTGTAATGCCCAAAAACTTAATAAAATGTCTAATATTACTCAGAAAACCAATACCATGTAGCCATGCATTCTCCTGATGGTCTAAGGATAAAATGGCTTGCTTAGCAGTCAATATTAAAATCCTTTTGAAGATCTGCAGTTTTGATTTCTGTGCATTGTGGATTTCTTCAGCTAAATGCAACCATGCATTCTCCTGTTGTTTTGTTGTTTATAGCTTCAACATCTGTTGATGAGTAATTGTATTATATTATTCATTCTCTGTTTTGGTTGCCAAAGCATTGTTTTTTGATTACCATCCTATGTTTTAGCTTTTGCATATTACAAGGTACAATATTTTGCTTTTGGCTTCTTATGCAGCCATTTATGGATGTTAATAATGACGAAGACAGCTTGGAGCATGATGGAGATGGGCGGTGGCCCTTCCGTAGTTTTTTTGAGCAACTCATCCTTGATATTTTTGATCCAGGTAAGCTATTTTTCCCCCTTCTATCGTTTTGTTTTTGGTTGGGGTTGGGGAGGGGGGGAGGGTGTTGTGGGTTCACAAGATAGATCTTTCATCAGGGTCATTATGCTTCTTATTCTCATTATTTCCTTAAATTTCAAATGTTGGTTTCTCTGACTATATATGTTGACAGTTTGGGAGATTCGCCATGGTAGTGTCATGGCCTTGAGGGAAATTTTAACTCATCAAGGTGCATCTGCTGGGGTGTTTATGCCTGACTTGAGCTGGGATAGTGCACTTTTTGTTGAACTAGAAGATAAAGGTATATCAAATACAATGAAGAGAGAGAGAGAGATTGATTTGAATATGCAAGTTTCATCAGATGGGCTTCAGCCGGATCTGAAGAAGCCTAAGTTTGAAGATGTGTCATCCTCAACAATGGCCAATATTGTCTCTTCCAGTGAGGTTGGCAATTTTGATGTCTGCATGAAGGTTGATCATGGGTGGAATTTGCCTTCTGGGCTAGATAATGGCCAGTTGAATGTTACTCCTGTTAAGGTGGAGCCAGAATCTTTTCTTGATGGTGCCTGCTATTCGTGTGAAGATGCTGCTGATACCGCTGAGATGAAGGGTTATGCTGAGGATAAGGTTTCCATTGGAAAAGCAGATCTGCTGAAAAATATTCCTGAAAATTGTGAGCTGATGAACTTCGTTAAACTAGCTAGGCATTCTTGGCTAAAAAACTGTGAATTTCTTCAAGAATGTGCAATTCGTCTATTGTGTGTGTTGTCTCTTGACCGGTGCGGTTTGATATATGTATATTTATATATGCACTGTACACTTGAGTGATTTGGATTCCTCTTAATTTATTAGGTACAGTAGACTATGTATTTCAGATCTGTGTTTGTGTATTCATATATCAGTAAATTTTATTCTTTTATTTTATTTTATTGCAGATTTGGTGATTATGTATCGGATCAGGTTGTTGCTCCTGTACGGAGACCTGCGCTCAAGCATTAGGTGCCGTGTTTAAGTACATGCATCCCACATTAGTTCATGAAAGCTTAAATATATTGCTGAAAATGCAGGTAACTGTGATCTAAGGGTATGCTTTTGGTGTTAAATAATATTGATTATTGTGTGGTTCTAACATTCTTACCCTTTCCTTCTTGTGATTTGCAATGTTTATGCTTACATTATAAATATTTGTTCAGTGTAGACCAGAGTGGGAAATTCGTCATGGGAGTCTTTTGGGTATCAAGTATTTGGTTGCTGTGCGGCAGGTAAATCTTTGAAGCACTATTTATTGTGATAATTCTAGTTCTTCTAGAAGTTAAGACTCATCTCATGCATCGATTCACTATGCATTATGGTTCTTGTGGTTGTTTAGTGTACATCAATTCCTTGAAATTATGGAAATTGGTCTACCTAAAGGAAATTTAAATGTGTGAAATGTTTCTTTTGCATTAAGTGTCTGGCATATCTTTAATATGAATAGAATGTTGAGATTTTGGATACCTTTTTTTGAAAGAGGACTTTTTACACTTGATTATTTTAAGAGGAACACTAAAAGGAGGCCAAGATGTCCATAATTTGATTACGTGCCAAACATGGTTGATTTTAGTTGTTTTGTGTAAATTGAAGTATTTTCTTATGCTAAGTCTTTTAATTTTTATGTAGTAGATAATGTGACATCTGCACAACAGATTTAGAAGCATTATTTTACATTTGAATTAGTGATTGTGATCTCACCTAAGCTAGCACAGCAACTTGACTTTTTTAGGAGTTTTCTGAAGTTGTATCAACAACTTTTTCTAGAGAATTGAATGAACTTTCAACCAATATATGTGACTTTTCCTCTCCCATTTTCTTAGGGATTGAGCTTGAGTGTTCTTGCTAGTTTTATAACTTGAACTAGCTCTCTGATATCCCTTCATAAGCTCTCTTTTTCTTTTACTCATATTTTGAATTGCATCGAGTTGGTATCTATTAAATTACCGATTGTCTTAAAAGCTTAAGTTGTTGGGATATGGTAAATTTAATCATTTAATCACATACTTTTAACATTTCCCCTCATGTATGGGCTCAAATTCCCTTTTAATAGGTGAGGTCCAACATGTGAGATTTTAAATGGGAGGAAGGGTGGAACTCGGTACCTCTTGCTCGATACTATGTTAAATTATCGATTGTTCCAAAAACTTAAGCTATTGGGATTGGTATATTTAATCATTTAACGATATACTTCTAACAATATCAAATGCAAGTTTTGATCCAAAGGAAATTGGTGGGGATTTGGGTTATTTTCTCTAAGGATTTGCAAGATGCTGCCAAGGAGAAAGAATCAGCCTCTTGGACGAGCTCCTCCACCAAATTGGAACATTGCATTTGATCAAGAAGTAGTAGTTGGTATGATTGATGATTTTAAAATGCAGATTGAAGCTTTAGCACAACGTGTCATGCAAAGAGATTATTGTTCTCAAGATGGCAATGAATCTGAGGGGATTGCTATGAGCATGAAGAGGAATTTGAATATCCTTTCCATGTGGGAACTCCCAAGGAGATCAGCACCTAGTCCCTTTGATGATAGGTGTTGGGATGGTGGAGTTTCCTAGGTTAAGGGGTGATTTGTATAGTGAATTATTTATTGATTGGTTGTCTAATTTTTAGAGAGTGTTTGATCTAGAGAGATATTTATCATATCTCCACCCCCACTTCACCAAAAAAATAGAGGGGTGTTTGATTTGTATGATTTACCAGAAAATAAGAAACTGAAGCTAGTTGTGGTGAAGTTACAAGGAGAGCCTCGGCTTGGAGGGATCAGCTTATTATGATGCGTTAAAGACAAGTCAAACCTAAGATATCTTATTGGGAGAAGATTCTTAAGAAGCTTATGGAGACATTTTTACCATATAATTACATGCAGTAAATGTATCAAAGATTGCAAAATTGTCAGAAAAGAGGCAGATCTGTTTGTGATTACACTGAACAATTTTATTTGCTTCTTAGAAATAAGTTAAATGAAAGTGACAAGCAAAAAGTGGCACAATATATTGGTTGCTTGTGGACCAGCTTGCATGACGTGTTAAACCAGCAATATGTTTGTAATGTTTCACAAGCATACCAATGTCTTATGGCTGTTGAAATTCAGCGAGGAGGGGCCCAAATAGGGCATTCTTTAACCAGTCTAGTTCGAGCCATATGGTGGCTTCTAGAGGGCAATCACAAGGATCTAATGCAAGCAGCCATTCCACATCAATTGGACCTCAAAAGAATAACACCAATACTTCTCATCCATGACAACATTATGGGTCATCTAATTCTAAACCAAATGCCAGCAGTGTAACCATTTATTCTTATAAGTGTGGAGAAATAGGATAAAAGTCTTGTGATTGTCGAATATCATGAAAGGTTCTTTATAACACAGTGATACGTGATACAAGGATAATAATGATTGGTTTAATCCTCGAATACATGTATTAGATCAATAAAATTATATGGAATTGGTTTCATATTGACCCAACAAATGAATCTTGAATGGACAAATTTCCAAAGTAGCCACAAATGTGTCTTCACTCTTCCATGGCCCTGTTCTGAAGATCTAGAAGATCGGAAATGAACAAGTGACTACACTTGTTACTAGACTTTGGGCGGAATGATTCCATTCTAGTTTTGTCCATAAACAAAACACATTGGTTTCTATAAATCCTTTTTTTTTTTTTTTTTTTTTTTAATTTCCTTCTTAGGAAGTCCCTTTTTTAGTTTTTATTTATTATTATTTTTAATATGATAGTAAAGTTGCATAATAGGTCCCTGTGGAAGTAGGTAAGCATCTTAATTGAGAGTTGTGAGTAGCTGATCTATCACCAACAGTGTCTTTGTTGTCTGATCTGGGCATGGGAAATCTGATGAACTAATTGATCTCAAATTGAAGGCCAATGCTTTACAACATCCGAATACTTTTTGTAATCCATGTAAGCATTAATTTTACTTCCAAATGGAAACCTTCCCAAACTTGGTTTGAAATTGTTTGAATATTGGTTAAATGATTAAATCACCATTTCCTCTTAGCTTAAGCTTTTTGGAGAATTGGTAATTTATTATAGTATCAAGGCATGTGATTTTGAGTTTGAACCTTGTCATCCTTTTATGTGAATTTTAAAAGAGTTAAAATTCAATGTGTTGGGCTCTACTTACTAAGGGGGAGTGTTAGAATATTGGTTAAATGGTTAAATTCACTATTTCCTAGTAACTTAAGCCTTTGGAAGAACTGAAAATTTATCATAGGCATATTCACAAGTTCTTCGCTTAACCTAGTTGTCAATCTTAGAAGGAAACACCTTCTTTTATCTTCTAACATTCATACCATAAAATCAGGATCTTGGTTAATGCATTATCTAATGATCTTGCCAACTGGAAAGAAAGGGCCTTGCTCTTGGTAGGACTTTCAAAATTGTTAATATTTTCTCTCTCTGTTAAACGTGGCTGCCTTTTTTGTGCTTAAAACTCATATTTGTCCTGACTCCTGAAAGTAGGTTGAATATTTGTCCTGACTCCTGAAAGTAGGTTGAATTTATTTCTTTGCTTGGTAATTTGATTCAGTTGTGCATGGGATACAATTTGGTCATCATATATAATAACGCATTCTTACCGATTTTTAACCAAAACCCTATGGAATTGGTTCTATTGATAAAGTATGAAGTTGGAGCTCCATTGTGGGCTGAAGAAGATGAGAAAAAGAATTCTATTTTCAATATGATGAAGGTGATAGAAGTATCATATTTAATTGGATGAATTTGGGGAATGTAGCCTAATGATTCTTGTAAATTTTTGTTTATTTAGTCACAAATTTTTCGGCTTGTATTTTCAGTTGTGTAACCATCAATACAAGTACTATCTATATTCAAGGTCTCTCTCTCCCCCCCCCCTTTTGATCCATGCTTCAGTTATATCTTTTGATTCTTTTGTCGATCTAGGAGATGCTTCATGACTTGCTTTCTAGCATTCTCCCTGCATGTAAAACTGGGTTGGAGGACCCTGATGATGATGTTCGAGCAGTTGCTGCAGATGCTTTAATACCCACAGCGGCTGCTATTGTTGCTCTAGAGGATCATGTGTTACATCCAATTGTGATGCTACTTTGGGATATATTACTTGATTTGGATGATTTAAGCCCATCCACCAGCAGGTAATTTTAATGATTATGGTTGTGATGGGTTTTTCTGTTTTGCTTCTGATATGTCTAACCATAAAAGGTATGGTCTGTAATGAGAATTTGAGTATGAATAGATTTTTTTTTTTTGTTCATTCCTTCTTTCTTTTGTAGTTATTTGTTAGCTGCGTTTGTGCACACCTTGATGCCACATTTACATCTTTATCTAGTTTTTGCAAACTTTATTCATGTTTCTTGATTGTACCTAGGTACACATCATGCATGCTTAAAGTGTTAGGATGAAGCCTTCTTTCAAGTACTGTAGAAATATTAATAAAGAGAATTCATAAGAAGGCTTTTTATTGGTGTAACGTTGCTTAAACTTATACCCGGTGTAATTTGAACCCAACTCTCTCTCTCTCTCTCTCTCTCTCTCTATATATATATATATATATATCTATATGGATGGATAGATTACTGCAATGGATTCTTTCTTTCTCCATTTTGTTTGATTTTATAGTTAGTGGAATTCCGATGTTAATAATTTTTGTGTTACTCTTACATGCTTAATGTGTGCTAGTGTTGCTCATCCTTTTTTTTTCCCTTTTAATATATTTGATTACTTGTAATAAATAAGTGATTTTAAATCACAACTTTGTGTCAGAAGTTAAATCTTAGGTCAGTCCTGCATTGTGGCTACTTTATGAAATCTGTAGGATAGTTTAGGACATTGAATAAAGTATATGAGATTCATTTTTATAAGCTTGTTTGCAGTGTAATGAATCTTTTGGCGGAAATCTATTCCCAGGAAGAGATGATACCTAAGATGTTTGGAGCTTTGACGTTGAAAGAGAATGAGGAGTTTGATCTAAATGAAGTTGGTTGTGGTGATGATGCTGGAGGGATAATTTCACGGAAAATCCTTATATGTTATCCACACTGGCACCACGGTTATGGCCATTTATGAGGCATAGTATCACATCAGTCCGTTATTCAGCTATTCGCACTTTGGTAAAAAAATTATGCTCTTCTAAACTGGTTCCTGTCATGTACGAATTACTTATTAATAAAATGTACTCAGTCCAATATTTATAATTTTGTTGTTAATGTGTGTAACATGGAACGTTTATGATTTTGTGCAACGGTTTGCTTCAGACATTTCTAAGTTGGCTTATCAATAAGTGTTTGTCCGTAGACTAAAGATTTCAATTTGCAGGAGCGGTTGCTTGAAGCAGGCAGCAAAAGGAATATTCTTGAGCCTTACAATACTTCATTTTGGCCTTCTTTTATTTTGGGTGATACCCTTAGGATTGTTTATCAGAATTTGCTGCTGGAATCAAATGAGGAAATCTTGCAGTGCTCAATGAGGGTTTGGAGGCTTCTTCTCCAGGTTTTTAATTTATGAGTAGTTGACTTTCATAAGCTGCACTTTTCTTTTACTTTCTTGTTTTGCTGTTGTCTGTTTTGATTTTCTTTTGAATCAGTTACTTTGGGTAAACCGAAGCCTTTGACCATGAAATAAGGAAGTGAGATATGTTGTAGACCTTGGGACAAAAAAATTGGTTTCTCATATTTTATTAATAATATTCTATATATTTATTTTGTTTTTAATGTAATATGTTTTTTTTTTTTTTTTTTTTCAAATCGGTTTCACTCATAGTATTTTTTTCCTTATTTGTGCATGCAAAGCATGGTTGATTAATGACAATTTCTTCTCAGATTTATACGATTTAAATGTTGATTAACTTTGAAATATCTTACTGTTAATTAGGTTTAATAGCTTTTTGAAAAATTTTATATGCTTTAAATGGCTTGCATGATTATGTTTCACTTTTATTTTGTGATGTTATTGTTTCATATAACACTTCTTTTTTTTTTTTGGTTGTAAACATGATTTCCTATTTTTTTTTCTTATTAAAGCTATAAAAATTTTAAAATCTGAAGGTAAAGAATATCTACAACCAACACAGAAGCCTGTATCAGCTTGATGATCAAATTATTTTTGTTAGGTTGATATAATGATGATCTTTAAAAAGACCTGCATGAAGTACTTCAAGTTTGATTTTAATTGTATTTAAAGAATGTGTGGCATCAAGTTTCTAAAGTTTGTTGGCCTGATAGAAAAGTTAATCTTTGAGGCTTTAATAACTGCATATGTATAAATATCATCTCCTACTTCCTACACTGTGATGCTTAAACCAAATTATATTTAGAAGTTAGAATAATGGAATAAGTTTCCGTGCATATTCTATCTTGTCAATAAGCAGATGAGCTCAAATTTTATCTTGTAAATTAGAATCCAGTTTCTTATACCACTCAGGTGGGAGGTTTGGGGATTAGGTGCTTGTTTGCTTTTAATGAACTGCTGTTGGGTAAATGGTTTTGGCATTTAATTTCTTTGAGGCTTTAATAACTGCATATGTATAAATATCATCTCCTACTTCCTACACTGTGATGCTTAAACTAAATTATATTAAGAAGTTAGAGTAATGGAATAAGTTTCAGTGCATATTCTATCTTGTCAATAGGCAGATGAGCTCAAATTTTATCTTGTAAATTAAAATCCGGTTTCTTATCCCATTCAGGTGGGAGGTTTGGGGATTAGGTGCTTGTTTGCTTTTAATGAACTTCTGTTGGGTAAATGTTTTTGGCATTTAGGGGTGGAGGCTAACGTATCATGGCGCAGTTTTTGCTACTAAGTACGGAGTTTCCTGGGTGGTTGGTGAACAAACTTGTTTTTGTTTTTTTTTTTTTTTTTTTTTTGGGGGTGGGGGGGAGGGGGACATGGTTGAGTCTGTGGAAGTATATTGGGTTGGGAAGAGTTTGCCAATTTGGTGAAATGTGAATTAGGTTTAGGGGATGTAGTTTAGCTTTGGCACAATTGTTGGTGGGGAGATGGGCTTTTTAAAGATCGTATTTTTCCTAATTGCTAGACATAAAGACACAATGGTGGCTGATTGGCGGAATTCATTGGCACCCAGTTTTTATTCAAGACATGCATAATTTGGAATCCTCGGATTCATTTCTTGATGAGTTATACTTTGTTCAGTTACGCAAGTCTCAGGAGAATCAGATGACTTGGATTTGTCTAAAGCTTAGGGGTTCAAAGTGAGTACTTTCTATAGTGCTTTGCGAACAGGTGGGGATTCTCTCTCTTTTTTTTTCTTTTTTTTTTTTTTATCCCCTTGGTGAGCTACTTGGAGAACTAGATCCCCACATCAGGTTTGTTTTTTCATGTGGGCAACAATGAAAGGCAAGATTCTCACAACATACAATTTACAGAAGTGGAGCGTTGTTGTCCCTGATTGGTGTAGCTTGTGTAAGTCTGATGGAGAGACAATCAACCATTTATTTTTATCTTTCTGGATAGCTAGAGAGCTCTAGGGTTTTCTTTTGTTTGACTTCTTGGTATAAATGGGGTGATGCTTAGACGGGTGTTAGACTTACAGTTGATTTGGATTGGTCTGTATGTTAAAAAGGGCCGGTTGCCTGTCTGGAGAGCGATTTCTTCTTTTTTGATGTGGACTATTTGGAGACAAAGGAACTCTATCAGTGGATCAGTTTTAATCGCAGTTGGCTGGCACTTTATTTGCTTGGAATCAGGCCTTCTTGCATTACTCCGAGTGTGGTCCAGATTTGATATCCTTTCTAGATAGAATATCTCTTTGTTAATTTCTTTCCTCTTTTCTTTTCTTTTTCGAGTGTTCTGTGGTATACTACCTATGTATTTGGACCTCATTATTTCTCGTTAATCAAGTACTTTTATACTGATCAGAAAAATATCATACTGCAAAAATTCCTTCAGATTTTAGGAATTATTTATTATAATTGTTTTTTGTTTTAAAAAATGTTTTTCTAATGCTATACCTAATTTGTCTATCTTATTTGTGGGTGCCAATTAGGTCAACTAATAAAGTCTCTTGTCATCAAACAAGGAACTTGGGATCAAATCCCACTTACACAAAAAAGTAACCCATTGGTGTCTTAGCTTGATGATAAAGAGCAATCATCATAGAGTGGATACCTTCAGTTTCATATTCTATCCCGTCTAACATATATATATAATCTAATCATATTTCTTTGCACTGCCTCTATTAATTATCATTTTATGATGTTTACTTGCTGATATTTTTCTTTGCCTTTCTAACTTATTCTACTCTTTTTGATTGGTGCTAGTGCCCAGTGGGGGACTTGGAAAATGCTGCTAGGTCATATATGTCTTCTTGGATAGAACTTGCAACAACTCCATATGGTTCAGCATTAGATGCTACAAAAATGTTTTGGCCTGTTGCCCTTCCACGAAAGAGTCATTTTAGAGCTGCAGCTAAAATGAGAGCCGTGAAACTTGAAAGCGAGTCTTGTAGAAATGTTGTCTTGGAATCTACAGCTGCCATTGTTCCACAAGAAAGAAATGTAGATGTTTCTGCCAATCCAGTTAAGGTAATTGTTGGTGCTGACGTGGAAATGTCAGTAACTAATACCAGAGTGGTTACGGCATCAGCATTGGGGATTTTTGCTTCTAAATTGCATCTGGGGTCTATGCAAAATGTAATTGATCCACTGTGGAATGCACTTTCCTCTTCATCTGGGGTCCAAAGACAGGTACTAGTCCTTTTTGGGTTTGATTAGAAATACAACTTTTGCTTCCTCTCCTCTGCTCTCGCCTTATCTTGATTGTGTCTATAATCCATCAGGTGGCATCTATGGTTCTTATTTCATGGTTTAAAGAAATCGAGAGCAGTGATGGCTTAGGAATCTCTGTAGTTGCACCTAATGTTCCCAGTCATCTCAAAGAATGGCTGTTGGATTTGTTGGCATGCTCAAACCCTGCATTCCCTACAAAGGATTCACTTCGTCCTTATGCTGAGCTTTCAAGAACATATTCGAAGATGCGTGGTGAGGCTACCCAGTTATTACGTGCTATTGAGTCACCTGGCATGTTTAAGGATTTGTTGACTACCATCAGAATTGACTTGGAAAGCTTGAGTGCAGATGATGCAATTAATTTTGCATCAAAAGTTCCAACGTTGGTTAATGATAATGTTGTTAGTGAATCTTTGGGAGCGCAGATTGTTGATGATGTGGAGTCATTAAAACAACGACTTTTGACGACTTCGGGGTATTTAAAATGTGTTCAGGTATATTTACATTCTTGTATGCTGCTTGAAGCCCTTGAGGGTTAAATGGAAAAAGGATATCTGTAATTTCTTTCTGATGTCACTACAGAATTGCTGCATTCATGATCTATATATGCTTTTGGGTCATCAAAGAGTTATAGCTTAATTGGCACTTCTTCGTCTCATAATAACGGGATGGAGAGTAAGATTGTGAGTTGAAGACTTGCTTGGTGCATGTGTAACTTACCAATAAAAAAAAAAAAAAAAAAAAAAAAAAAAAAAAAAAAAAAAACTCTATACTACAAGGTCAAGTTCAATGGTTTTAACTTTACATTGGTCCCCTGTCCCCCACTTCTCATATAATCTGTATTTTAATCATTCTGAGATTTTTATATCAGTTTCTTAGTTTGTGTTTTGTTTTTTTCTCCCAAAGATACCAATGGTTTTTCACTTGTACTTTTTGACATGCTCATTCTTACATTTTGGAACAATCGGCAGAGTAATCTGCATGTTACTGTGTCTGCCTTAGTTGCTGCTGCAGTTGTCTGGATGTCAGAGCTTCCTGCACGACTCAATCCAATTATTTTGCCTTTGATGGCTTCAATAAAAGAGAGCAGGTAGTATGTTGGGTGTGAATGCTTTTTTTACCATGTAAAGACATCTTTTGCATGATCTTAATCTATCTTTCTTGTCTTCTGAAGGAGGAAATACTGCAGCAGAAGGCTGCTGCAGCACTGGCGGAGCTTATTTTTCATTGTATTTCACGTAGGCCTAGCCCAAATGATAAGTTAATCAAGAATATATGTAGTTTAACGTGCATGGATCCTTGTGAGACACCTCAAGCAGGAGTCATCAGTTCCATGGAGGTAATCGATGATCAGGGTCTCCTATCCTTTGGAACTAGTATAGGTAAACAGAAGTCAAAGGTACACATGCTGGCTGGAAGTGAAGATCGGTCAAGGGTTGAGGGCTTTATCAGCAGACGTGGGTCTGAACTTGCATTGAGGCATATCTGTGAGAAGTTTGGTGCTTCATTATTTGAGAGGCTTCCTAAACTTTGGGACTGCCTTACCGAAGTTCTTAAGCCTTCCAATACTGAGGGTGTGAGTCCTGCAGATGAAAATCAAGTCATGCTAGCTATTGAATCCATTAAGGATCCCCAGATCTTGATAAATAATATTCAGGTTATTATTATCCTTATATTTATTGTTTGACCTTTTAGTTATTTTACCAATGTATTAATCATAAGTAATGATATATCATTTCTGCCAGCTGTTGTCCCTATTTTGGATATTGGATATTTATTTGAAACTAGGTTCTTGATTCTACTTTACTTTTGCTTTATGGATTTTACTTCGTGATGGTGTCCATATGAATCTTTCTTTAAGTGCCACATTTTAAAGTGACCATCAGTCATAAGTATTCATGTAAATGTTTTTCACAAACTTGAGCAAAGCATTATTTTACTTAGCTTTCAACATCTCTTTTCCTTCATATTTGTAGGATATATCCCTAATTCTCTCTTGTAGCTTGAGAATCAAGGATATGTTTTTAAACAGTTTTCAGAACTTTCTTTTTGGTAACTGTCCATTACTCAATTCCTTATTTTAAAGTTCCTTACATATCAACTACTGTGTGCTGAGGTCTCAAAAGTGGTTTTGATAGTACCTGGTGTGTGACTGCTGAACTCTTCTATTTCTTGAAGAAAACTTTAATCAAGTTCCGTGCAGATAGCATCATATTGTATGAGTGGAGCCTTCATTTTCCTTTTTGTTCAACTAAATTAAGCCTTAATTCCATCTAATTTGGGGCCTGCTCCATGAATCCTTTATCAACTAATTGGGTCACCTAATGCATCTAACTGAGAGAGAAATCCTAGACTGTAAACTAAGTAAAAAAGAAGTATTACTACATCTTAAAGACTAAACTGAATAGGATTGTATATGATTTTCCTTTTACCTTGATCAGTAGGTCTTTGATCTGTCAAGAAACGTATAGTTGGATCCAAATCCAATAAAAGAATACATCAATTCATCTCTACATTTTCTGTGAAGGGGAATCCTTGACCACTATACCTAATTATGCAGATTATGCTTTGTGTCCTTTATTGTTTTGTTTGAGTGTTGTCACTAACTTTGTGTGCATAGTCTGTACCCTTTACTGGCTCATGGTACAGGTCATGTAATAAACTGCATTGTTTATCAAGGGGGTATTCCCCCATCTCTATTGCATTACTTGTTCGTGTATGATATTAGTCTTATATTCTGTGTGTGTTTGTGTTGTCTCATTTCATTATATCATTTCTGATTTGCAGGTAGTACGTTCCATTGCTCCTATGCTGAATGAGGTTTTGAAACCAAAACTACTCACCCTTCTGCCTTCCATTTTCAAATGTGTTTGCCATTCCCACATTGCTGTTAGATTAGCTGCTTCTAGGTGCATCACTTCAATGGCCAAATCAATGACTAAAGATGTGATGGGAGCTGTTATTAAAAATGCCATTCCCATGTTAGGGGATATGACATCTGTCCATACCCGACAGGGTGCTGGCATGCTCATTAGTTTGCTTGTTCAGGGACTGGGTGTGGAATTGGTCCCTTACGCTCCTTTGTTAGTTGTTCCTCTTCTGAAGTGTATGAGCGACAGTGATCAGTCTGTCAGGCAGAGTGTGACACATAGTTTTGCTGCCCTTGTGCCACTTCTTCCATTAGCACGTGGCCTTCCCCCACCTGATGCTGTGAATGAAGATTTATCTAGAAATGCTGAAGATGCACGGTTTCTGGAGCAACTACTTGACAACTCCCATATTGATGATTACAAGCTCCATACTGAACTGAAAATGACATTGAGAAGGTATGTATGTCATGCTTTCCAACAATGGATTTTTTTGTCTCTGTGGTAATTATAGGCACAAATTTGGTTAGGATTGGAAGTTACCTGTTTTTCAGGATAATTTTCTCATATGTGGAGGTCCAGACCATAGATTTTAAAATTGGACGACCGTCCAGTTCGACCAGGTTAACTGGGAACTGGAGGTCCAGCCGGTTTTTGAAGTTAGAAATTGTTATTTTTGTAATTTTGTGAGAACTCCATGAACTGTGGTTGGACCAACGAACAACAGAACCGTTAGCAGTCTGACCAGGCCGGGGAAGAATTTCATTTTTAAAGAAAAATTAAGATTGGGCTCCAACGCCCAAAATATGTCTAACATGCTATCCATTAGACCAGTTGTGTTGGTTGTCATTTAATTATTTACTATTATATTATATTCTTAGTGAGGATTAAAAATGTCTTATTTTGTTTTATCACCTCTTTCCATCAATATTTATTCTTTCATAATGATTTAAGAATTGTGGTTTTGAATGTGAATGTGCTACTTATGAATTTGTGTAAAAAATGGTCTTATTTTAGATTAAAATATTTTAACTTGAAGGATTACTAAATACAATACTTTTATGCTTGTTTATGCTCTCTATTATTTTCTTTTAAACTTATTAAAATTATGAAAATTCATTTGAATGTTGTTCAAAATTTCTTTAGAAATTTATTAGTCAAAACTTGCTAGTTTTTTTAGAAATTTAATATTTTTATTATTTTCTTTATTAATTATCACATCATTATAGTTTGACCTTGGTTTGAACCTTGGTCCAACCTTAAAACCTTGAACCTCTCTCTTTTCTGGTCATTTGAATGGTTTTGTTTTTAAAACATTGGTTCATACTTATCAAGAAGAAAACATTGGTCCAAACTCTGAACACTTATTGTTAAAAACCCTCATATTGGAGCCATGTAAAGTTAATTACATCAGTAACCAAGCTAACATCTTGGGTGAGCCAGAACCGGTTCATTTGGGAGATTCCCATACTTATCCTTGAATGCTCTACCAAGTGTCTTGAAATTTCTGCTAGATTTCTAAAAATAATAATAATAAACTTGGAGTGACCAAGTGTAGTATTTTTATTTGTTGGGAAGAATTGGAATTAAACTTCCAACTTAGATTGTTAATTATTGTATGACAAATTTGAGAATTTGTATACTTTTGAAGGATTTGTGGATCTACGGTTTGGAACCTTTTAGATAAAGTATTTTATAGGGAAGAGAAAAAGAGTTGATTTAGGGTTAAAAAGAGGTAAGAAAAAATGGAAATTGAACTATTTCACATTCTGTAAACAGTGCATGTGAATAGTACTCGTAAATGACAAAGTAGCAAAAAGGAGACAGAGAGAGAGGGGGAGAGAGTGAAAAGGAAAAGAAGAAAGAACAATAAAGTTAACATGACTCTGTACTCAAAATACTTAACATTTTGTTGATCTACTCCTTGTTTGAGTACAATAACATACTTACATATTCCCTAAATCTCTCTTTTTTTTTCTTTTTTTTTTTTTATTAAAAAAAAAAATAGAGCCTAAATACTAGTGGCTGTTTGGTAACCAACTTTTAAACCAGTTTTCTTGATTTAAAAACAAAATGTGGGTCCCACACAAAAAAATCTTGTTTGGAAAGTTGTTTTCAGATACCCAACTTCAGAATTTTGTTCTCAAAATCACTGTGCAAAACTATTTTGGTAGAACAGCCCCATGGTGCTTTGAGATCCCTTTTTTTTTTTTTTAGAAAGGCAGTGGCATTTTTGTAAATATTTGATCTAGGTTTTGAAACCCATTAATAGTAATTTTTATGTTTATCCTGCTCAATTCACAAATCTTTTTCTCTCTGGCTTGATGATCATGGTGGCTCTTGTGAGTTGACAGTCCGCAATGACGCTGCCAAAGCTCAACCAGCGGCTTCTTCATGCAGCAGTGGTAGATCTTGGTTTTGCAGCATTGATGTTGTTGGGTTTTGGTGTTTTGTGGCATTGACGTTTGGTGTTTCACAGCTGAACCTCAACTGGCCTCCAATGCAAGGGTGGTGAACGGCAAGTTGGGTCTGTTGTAGCCACCGGTTGGATTGTTATGGGTCTGTGGTTTGTTTGGGTGGGAGCGGGTTGCTTTCTGGTCAGTGTTGTTCGGTTTTGGGAATAGCCTGTTAAGTTCTCTTAATAGAGAACTAGAACTCCTACTTTGACTAGGAAACCAAATCCAAATTGAATCAAACCAAAAGCCACATATAAAGATCCATAAACAAATTAAGACTTATTTATTAATTAAATAAAACTCAAGGCCCACAACTATGACACATGCCCAACGATTGCAGACTTACCAAAGTAAACCATGACTCGGGAATAAGGAAACTAGACCTGAAATAAAATACAAAAACTTAATTAACTACCATGGATACTTATTATTGGACTTTGCCTTAACCTTAGGCTTTCAAGGCGGATAGTGTTTCACTAACCATGCTTTGGTTGCACCATCAATTCTTTCCCTCTAAAAGGGAACTTGACCCCTTCAAGTTAGGGGTTGGATCAAGATAGCAAACAATGCCTTTCGAAGGTTCATCAGTGTAGGAGAATTTGCCTGGTTTTTTTTTCTAAGGATACTGGATTTTTTTTTTTTTTTCCTTTTTCTTTCTTTCTAGCTTGATCTGCTTAGATTTGTAACTCCTTTTATTTATGGTTTGATCCTGCTGTTGATTGTTCCTTCATTGTGATCTGAATTAAAGTCCTCATTCTGAGCTATGATGATCTTTTGATGTTTCCAGGTATCAACAGGAAGGTATAAATTGGTTGGCATTTTTAAAACGATTCAAGCTTCATGGAATCCTATGTGATGATATGGGCCTTGGTAAGACACTTCAAGCATCTGCAATTGTGGCATCTGACATAGTTGAGCATCGCACTCTGAATATCGGTGATGATCTTCCACCATCTTTAATAGTTTGTCCATCGACCCTTGTTGGACACTGGGCCTTTGAGATAGAGAAGTATATTGATGATTCTGTAGTATCTACTCTCCAATATGTTGGTTCTGTTCAAGAGCGCATTTCTCTTCGGGGACATTTTAATAAGCATAATGTTGTGATAACATCATATGATGTGGTTCGTAGAGATATTGATTATCTTGGACATCTTCTATGGAATTATTGTATTTTAGACGAAGGTCACATCATCAAGAATGCAAAATCTAAAATTACACTTGCAGTAAAGCAGTTGAAAGCCCAGCACCGCCTTATACTGAGTGGAACACCAATCCAGGTTAGTTACAGTGTTAGAACCTTAAAAAAAATTTGAACAGTTTTTCTGAGAAATAGTTCACCTTCTGTTGCAGAACAACATCATGGATTTATGGTCTCTCTTTGATTTCCTAATGCCGGGGTTTCTTGGAACGGAGAGGCAGGTATATTTGTGCCTCCTGACTTTCATTTACTTTTTTTTTTTTTTTTTTTTTAAATTATTGACTAAAGATGTTTAGCATTATGATTAAAAAGAGAAAAACGAATGCTTGACAAGCAGATTATGTTCCTGGACATAAACTATATTGATGTGTTTATAGTATTATATATAATTCAAAGATGCCGTCTTCTTGATTTCAAGATTTTTATCAATGACTTGATATTGAATTCCCTTTCATTGTCCTTCATGGCTCCACACATCCACTGACCAGCCACAAGTGTATTTTTCTATTCTTTTTCCCCCTTTTTCTTCCTATCTTGTTTCTGTAATTCTAATTCCTTGATTTTAATCTTTCGCATGCTTTTACCATGTCTAGAGAATTTAATCATTGACTAGAAATTAGTATTCATTATCCTTATTTTCATAACTTAATTTGCATAGCTTTCACTATTTGTAATTTATTTAATTTTTTTCATAAAAGGAAAAATGGATTATAGTATTTAAGTTGTTCCTCTCTCTCTCTCGTCTATTAACAGCATTAAGGATCATACATGTGCATATGGCTCGTTGATTGCCATTTGTGAACTGTGGTTGGAATGACTAACATAGAACAGGAAAAAATTTCAGCCTTTATTTATTTATTTTGAGTTGCTGCTGTATCAAATACCAATGGTTGTTTTATAATCTGGCTATAGCCTCCCTATGATGTATTATTGATTGATCAGCATTGTCATTTGATGAACTAAGCTTTTCTGCTACGGCTTCAGCCTCTCTGATAGTATTGTCCCTATTGTACTTAGCTTCATCTTTTTTCATGCTATTGTCTAATGCCCAAAACATTTGTTGGTTTTATCTGGCATTTGCAGTTCCAAGCCATGTATGGAAAACCACTGCTAGCAGCTAGAGATTCTAAATGTTCTGCCAAGGATGCTGAAGCAGGGGTACTTGCTATGGAAGCACTGCACAAACAGGTGCACTTTTTTTGGGTTTTTTAGTTTTTATTTTATATTTTATATATGACACAATGGTTAACACATCCTCTTCTAATTGAAAGATTACCTATCAGAGAAAGAAAAAAAAATCCTCCTCTTCTAATTGAAGGGTTTTCCATTCTACAGGTGATGCCATTCCTTCTCCGTCGAACAAAAGATGAAGTCCTGTCTGATCTGCCAGAGAAAATTATTCAGGACAGATACTGTGACTTGAGCCCTGTGCAATTAAAACTATATGAACGATTTTCAGGGGCAAATGTAAGGCAAGAAATCTCAAGTATTGTAAAACTAGATGATTCCGCAGATAAGGGCGAAGGAGGTAGTTCAACCAAAGCATCTTCCCATATTTTCCAGGTACTGTGGTCAACTGGTTATTTATTTGTTTATGTTTTCTTCATGAGTCACTCTTTTCCACAGTTGAGTTGTAAAATATGAAAGTATAGGGTTGAGACTCAAGAATGAAGAAGATAAGAATAGAGAGAAGCAGAGACTGTAAGAAAAAGGAAAAAAGGTTTAGGGCTTAATCAATCAAGATAACAGCTTGATTGTCACAATATATCTGCATAGGAGTAGGGACATCAATACCCAACTAGCAAAAGAGAGATTGAACCCATAACATCTCGAAAGCAATATGAGCCATAGTTTAATTAAGTTTAATCTGTTTCTGTGACCTGATGTATGTACTGTGTTCCATGTTTCAGGCACTTCAGTACTTGCTAAAACTTTGTGGTCATCCATTGCTTGCCATCGGTGAAAAGGTTCCAGAGTCATTGAAATACCTTTTGTCAGAACTCCTACCTGCAAATTCAGACATTATTTCAGAACTTCATAGACTGCACCACTCTCCCAAGTTAGTTGCTCTTCAGGAGATTCTTGAAGAGTGTGGGATAGGTGCTGATGCTTCAAGTTCTGAAGGTACCATTGCAGTAGGGCAGCACAGAGTTTTGATATTTGCCCAGCATAAAGTATGTATACTACTCCATGTTTGACTAATGTGATGTTGAGGTTAAACATGTGTGCTTTTCTGATGTCATTTACAATGGAATCTAATGCAGGCCTTTCTAGACATAATTGAAAGAGATTTGTTTCACACTCATATGAAGAAGTTAGTCTCCTTATCTCCATTATTCACTGAATATAAATATTTTTTCTTATTTATTTTATTCTTTAATTTGTGTTCCACTATATGTACTTTTTTCTTTTGTAAGTTCATACATGCATAAAGCCCTAGTACATGCACCTAGACTTGAACGTCAAAGCAGGTGGAATTCATATCATATTGAATAAATGAGTGGTGGAGGAAGTTCATTGGACAGTGGGTGAATCTTTTGGTCTTTCACTTATTTTGGAATGTGGAGGATAATTTCAAAGGGGGTGTTTTCGGGGTGTCTAGGGACCAAATAATGATGGGGTAAGATTAAATTTATGGGAAGAATGGTTAAAGGGAGATGGATAGCAGCTTGGCGCATACAGGACTTCAATGCAGTGAGATTCTCGTACTGTCTGAGATTGTCTTCAACCATAATAGTTTTACAGATTTTATTAATTAGTTAAAATTGCTCCATTTTTCACAAGAAGTGGGCTCTTTTACACAGAGAAATAATCAAGATCAACCTTCTATTCCTCACTTTGACCGATTTTTGGCTTTGATGTTGAGGGAGGATCATTATCAAAATGTAGTTCAGTGGTTCTTACCTCAGCTTGTTTCATATTATTATCCTATTTTGTTAGATTATGGTGGTTTAAGAGGGGTGGAAGTCTGTTTTAATTTGAGAATGTGGTTAAAGGAACTTGGCATGGTTGATGGAATAGCTGCTTGGCAGGCTTAGCTAGTTTTTTCCTGTCAAGAAGCTTTACCAATTGAAAGGTGATTAGAGAAAAAGTTGAATAAGGAGAGTATTTAGGGATATAGAAGTGCAATAAAATAGAGCTCATTGGTTGAGCTATCTAGGCTGGATTTGGAGGAGTGTAACCTATATAACAAAGAAAGGGATGGTAGAGGCTAATTGAGGATAGACTAGAAAAGATTTCATGGATGAAAGAATCAAGTTGAAGGCAAAAATCTAGAGTCCTTTAGTTGAAAGAAGGTGATGTCAATACTATGTTCTTTTCATTAGTCAGCAAATTTTCATATTCATTTGAAATTCATTGGTCCCAACCGTGGGGTATCACCAATTCTCATTCTGTTTTGGAGTTTCAGGACCCTTTTTCTTATATGATTTTGTTGTAGCCTTCTAGATACTTTTTTGTTCATTCATCATGAACATAAAGTTATTTTTTTGAATAAATAATACTACTTATAAAATAATAATAATAAATAAAATAATATTGGAAGTGGATAGCACACTAGAAATTGAGAATTAGATCAAGGATTGTTTGTAAGTCATCAACCGGAAAAAATCATGATTAATATATTAAAGGTTAAATTAAAATAGAAAATTATTTTATTTAATGACTATACTATTTCAAATATATTTATATTTGATTCTAATTATATTATATTCTTTATGTATCCCCTTTTGCTTTTTATTTTCTTTTTCCTTTTTCCTTTCTCAAATCAATCATGCAACTGCATAAATATGAGTCATGCTATGTCTATTGGTGCATTCGTTGTTATAATGGTTTTACTTATGTTGCTTTTCAAAGCAGTGTCACATATCTGCGGTTGGATGGATCAGTTGAATCTGAAAAACGTTTTGACATTGTTAAGACATTTAATTCTGACCCTACTATTGATGCCCTACTACTTACAACACATGGTAAGTTCTATTTGCCTTTTCTTTTAACACTCAGATTCCACTAGGATGGAAGTTGATTCTAATAGCTCTTTGCAGTTGGTGGGCTTGGTTTGAACCTAACATCTGCAGACACCCTGATTTTCATGGAGCATGATTGGAATCCAATGCGAGATCATCAGGTAATTATAGGTGTCTGTTGTTTCTGATGTCTTATTTCTTTCTCCAAGGGAATGCGACTTTGGGCACTTGTGTTCTAGAGGGGAAGGGGTAGACAGAACTATTGTTAGTTCCATCATAACAAGTATGCTCATCTAATGTATTTTCACTTGCACAGGCAATGGACAGAGCACACAGGTTAGGTCAGCGGAAAGTCGTGAATGTCCATCGACTCATAATGCGTGGCACTGTGGAAGAGAAAGTTATGAGCCTCCAAAGGTTCAAAGTTTCAGTTGCTAATGCTGTCATTAATGCAGAGAACGCTAGTATGAAAACTATGAACACAGACCAATTGCTTGATCTATTTGCATCAGTAGAACCCTCTAACAAGGTATTGCTCACTGCACTCTATTGAACATGTTCTTCGCCTTGTTATTTTTAATGTTAAGCTCAATTCATAACTAAGCTTTAATGGATGACAAATTGATCAAATACTGGACCTTGATTCACTAGGAAAAATCCAATTTAGGAGAGGGTGTTGATACTTTTTTTTTTGGCTTGGATCTTATTTTTGTCCAGAAGAATGAGTTGTGTTTTGATACTTTTCTTTTTTACTTGGGTCTTATTTTGTCCAGAGGATATGAGTTGTGTGTGTGTGTGTTTTGCTCTGCTTGCATAAAATTTGTAATTTCTTTTATCAAGTCGACATGCTTCTTTTCCCTTAAAATTTTCTAAGTTGGGTTATGACATGTGGAACATTTATTTGATATATGTAGGGAGCTTCTGTACCGAAGAATTCAGATAGAAATGTTGATGTAGATACAAAATTGGTGGGCAGTGGAAAAGGGTTAAAAGCCATCCTTGGTGGACTCGAGGAACTCTGGGATCATTCACAGTATACCGAAGAATACAATTTGAACCAATTCTTGGCAAAGCTTAAAGGCTAAACCCAACTCTGCTCCCTATGTGCATACCATATATTATTAGACGAAAGTTGGGACTCAAATTTTGACATTGTCCTCTTTAGTTTTTTCTGTGGCCTTTTTTATTTTTGAATTTTTGTCTCCACTTCGCTTTTATAATTGCACGAGGTTAGGGAGATGTTGGTTTAAGTCATTGGTATTGGGAGGGAGCTTGGTATGAGGGATGGGAGAAATTTTTGACCAAGAATGGCTTTAGGGAGGAAAGAGTTGTATATTTCGGATATTGTATATACAATCAATATATCTTTTTCAAATTGAAAATTGTCTGTGTCTCGAGATTTATTTGCCACTGTTTCTGCAGTTAATTTTTCAATGAACTTCAAAAACAACAATGGCTAGCCAAATGTGTATATATAAAAGAAAGGCCTAGTGATTTATGTAGCAATGGCAACCATAGCAGTTTTAAAAGAAATCAAGTATCACCATGTATAGATATTAGATTTATATGTGAACTCCTGGAGATAATCGGACAAAATTTCCATCCAAAATTATTATGTGGCCAGTCAAATAAGTATTTATATGTATATTTAATTACATAATCTACTTAATAATCATGTGACTTGTTTAAATAAGTAAACGAGTCATGTGATTTAATAGTTGATACATTTAACCTAACTCAGGGATAAGGAGCATTTGCTACTCGCAAGTCAATACAACTGCAACTGACTTTTGAAATTCCTCACATGCTCCTCATATGTCCATTCGTGGGTGTTACAATTTTGAGCTATTCACAAATCAGACTCGAGTTCCACTGAATGTGCGATTCTTCACCAACTCTAAACTAAACTCATATACATTAAAATCCTATAATATACAAGGAACTAGATGTATTACAAGCAAATTAACACAAAATAAAGCCAACTAAAAACATGGAAAAATTACAACTTAACACATGCTATATGCTATAGCAGGGAATGTGAAGCATAACTATGTAATTTATAGTTCATCCTCTACATTTAATCTTTATTTATTTATTTTTTTTTTAATGTTTCCTTTATAAATCATATTTTAGAATTGGGGAAAATTAAATTTTACCACCTCAAACTATTTTTCCTTATATTATACTTTGCACCAAAAAATGTTTCAAATGCATGTTTTTGCATTATAAACTGTAACCCTTATTATACTTTGCATATGTTGCAAAATTGGATGGAAAGTCAAAGTTAAAGGTGCAAAGTGTAATAAGGAACATAGTTTAGGTTAGTAAAGTATAATTTCTTCTTTATTTTTAAAGGATTAAGAAGAGAGGTAATTAGGTTTTTTCACGTGATGTTATATTTTTCCATCCAAGTTAACAGTAAACTTAATGTCGGGGTATAAAGTGTAACAATAATCAAAATTTAGAGTGTAAAACGTGCATTTGAAAATTTTAAGGTGCAAAGTATAATTAAAAGTATATTTTATGATGGTAAAATACAATTTTACCTTGTTGTAACTCTTTTGTAGGACTGAATACATTTGTACGTTTTGGATTTGGTAGATTGATGTTTAATGTTTTATATATGTTAAATGTTGCAAAATATGTTTTATTTTTTGTTCTTCAATTTATGATTTTAATAACTAGCCCAAAAAAAAAAAAAAAAAAAAAACTGATACTAGCAAAAATATATATGATCAATGTTTTCGAAAATGAAAAGGTTAAAAGATTTTTTTAAAATAAAAACTTAAAATATTATTACTCTTTAACATAAGAACACACTTGCAATTACTTCCTCCAATAATTTTAGGATCCACAACTTTTTCTTCATCACTCACATTAAGCCACATATAAAGATGGTGGCAAAGCGTATGTAACAAGTTATGGTCTAGAGTTTTTCTAACTCTCTCACATACTTAAAAATGATAAGTAGTGCTAAGACCACAATTTTTGACATAACTTCATCATAATTTGTTTATGTGGCAAAGTGTAAGTAGTAGAATTATAGACCTACCACTTTTACTCTACTGCTCGCAACTTGTCACATGAATAAATTATAACAAAAATTGTATTCCTAGTATTTTTGGAAGTGGATTGGTTCAAGCATGGTCTTCTTGTGCTGTTTCTGTCTCTGTCTCTTTCATTTTTTTTTTTTCTTTCTTTTACCTAATGTCATTTGTCATCACATAGATTACTTCTTGTCTTGTTCAAGACTCAAGAGATGACAATTTGGATTTGAAGAAGAGAATAAAGTCATTCCTAAAATTGTGTTTTTCTGGAAAATAATTCAAGATGTAGGCAACATCATACCAGTAGCTTTATTTTCTCCACTCTTATCATCAGCGTTATACATAATGCATTGGCATTTGAAAAATTATAGAGCCACAACTATTCCACACACATCTTCACAATTATTTGATGTAATTATGAGCAATGGAATAAAGTGGCGAGTTCATTTAAAAATGACAAATAGCTTATTATAGCATCTAGAGTTTTGATATGTTTTGTTCATGTTGATGATGGTTGTGTCATGGCCCTCATGGGTGTTGTGCTTTATCAATGAATAAAGAATATTGAGTGGACTAAAATTCATGGGGTTATAAATTATGTACCAATGTTTACAACTTTTGTCCTAACTTGTAGTTATAAGCGGTAAAAGTGTAAACTTACTATTTTTTTCTTATCATTCACAAAGTGTTTACAACTTTTGTCCTAACTTGTAGTTATAAGCGGTAAAATTGTATACTTACTATTTTTTTCTTATCATTCACAACTTGTCACATAGCAAATTGTGATAAAGATTCTCTATAATTCACAACTCATCATATAGCAAGCTATGAGCCTATGATGAAGATTGTGTAGGCATTTGCATTGTCATGGTTTGGTATCAGTAGTCACTACTAGTCAGGGGAATTGAGTAAGGAGAAAATGCTGACTACTACGCATGTGTGTCATAGAAGATGGGAGAAGCAAATTGTTTTAGATCAATACCAAAATGCCCTTTAATAAGCTTGGCTTTTACAACTTCAACCTTTGAACTCCCTTGTCCCTTCCCCACTCAAAGTTACAAAAAATCCCATTAAGTTTGGATCTAAAAATAACCAACTGCTAATGTAATGAACTCACTAATACACTGTTCCTATCTATAGCAAAATGTCACCGTTTTAATACAATAGTATAAAGCTTTTAAGCTAAACGACGCGTTCTTCTTTTAACAACTAACGGCACCGTTTTGCCATCACTATTATAATGACTAACTGATGACAAATGACATTTGTTTTACATTTGACCATTAATTGGAACATTGAGAGTGTTTTGAAAGTTATCACTTTCTCTCTCTACGGCCATTGTCAACAGCTAGCGTAGGCAATAAACCCAGTTGAGTTTTTAATGAGGTTTAAGACCAATTGTACAATGGGTGCTATGCTAATTACTATAAGATGATGAGTGATGACCGCAGTTGTAGGAAAGTGAATCCACTTAAGTAGCTCAATCTTTCATTTTTTTTTTTTTTTTTTTTCCTTTTTTCTTTTATGTGTACAGCTGATCTGGATAGATTTAAAAATGGGGCCACACATTCTAAGGGACATTCTGGTCTTTTTACGGTTCTGTAATTTACTGTATTTGTTTCTATATTACCCCAACTATAAAAAGATAAAAAGTAATAGGATGTGACTTGTGATAAAAGTTGTGAGTCTATTTATAACAAAAAGCTATTTATAGTCAATAATAATGAATGTTTGGATTGAGATCATATGCAATAAATATCGCACTTTAATACTATTACCCCCTTTCCTCTCACAAAATTTTTTTACATTCTTTTATTTATTTAATGATTGAAATTAAAAATTAAATTTTTTTTACTCTCAATCCCAAACATCAATTATAGTTGCGAGACCACTAATCTCAGATTCTGACACAGAATTAATTTGTTTTGTCTTTGCCAATGGTTCTTAAAATCCCCCTTTTGGTTTACTGAAGAGAGCAACGCTTTAACCAAAAAGAGAAAGAAGAGAGCAACGCTGGTTTTTTTTTTGGCAACATGAAGAGAGCTGACGTTGTATGGGTGCATTAATTTTGTCCCTGACAAAATATGGACTTCTTTTTTCTTGACTTCTTTTTTGCCCGGATGGTCATGTCAAGTTGTCAATACTCCCTGAGAATCAATATGTTGAGAAACTGAAATTTCTGCCTTCAGAGAAAACCTTCTAGATTTTCGCCCTCCACTTCCATTTTCTTTGACTTTTTCATATTTTCTTGTTGATGTTTTCAGTTCATCTCTTTCTACACTCATCATTACCGACACAACTTCTTCACTATTTTACTTTCATTTCCCATATTTTCATTTTTTGTACTTCCTTGAAAATTTAATATGGCCACGTCCTCTCGAACCCCCCTTGGCTCCAAAAACCTTCCTACCATCGACCTTCGGGACCATAGATCAAATGTGTCAAAGAGCATTGTTGAGGCATGTGATCAATTTGGGTTTTTCAAGGTGATCAACCATGGTGTCCCAAAGGACATTATAGAAAGAGTACAACAAGAAGGGTTTAGTTTCTTTGCTAAACCAACGTTTGTAAAACAACAAGCTGACCAAGCTAGCCCGGCCAATCCTCTTGGCTATGGCCACAAGAATATAGGTGCCCTTGGAGATAAAGGAGAGCTTGAGTATCTTTTACTTAGTACTCACCCATCTTACATTGCTGAAAAATCCATTACCATTTCTGATGATCCTTCACGATTCAGGTATTTAATATGTTATGACTTATTGCAATATGCATGGAAAGTTGGCACCGGTTGCATCATATTCTTTTTATAAAATATAATGCAAGTGTTAAGTTGTTTTTTTTGGTTTAGTATAAATTTGATTAACATATAAAATATAATGTAAGTGTTAAGTTGTTTTTTTGATTTTGTATAAATGTTGTTGTTGCATCATATTCTTTTAGATTTAGAATTTTCTTTGTATATGAAGAGAAAAATTCTTATATGGAAAAATTCTTATATGTACTCTATATAGTCTAATATAATGAAGAAAAAAAATTCTTATATAAAAAAATTCTCGTTTAATAGAATGAAGAGAAAAATTATTATATGTACTCTATATAGTCTTAAAAGTTGAAAAATGGTATATTATCACATCTCCAACCAATATGCCAAAATTTTAATGTTGCTTTCTTTAATTCTTCTGTTTCTCAGCCTTATTCCTTTGTAATATACTTCTATCTTCACATATTAATCTTTCTCAGCAAACATATGATGTCTTATGACACAACAGTTCTGCCGTAAATCATTACATCCAAGCAGTTAGGGATCTAACATGTGAGCTATTAGAGCTGATAGCAGAGGGGCTATATGTCAAGGACAAATCGGTTTTCAGTGGGCTGATTAGGGACGTAGAGAGTGACTCACTCCTCAGGCTTAATTACTATCTACCCACTTCTAAAGATGATGATATTGGGTTTGGAGAACATTCTGACCCTCAGCTCTTGAGCATTCTTACATCAAACAATGTTGCTGGCCTCCAAATTCTTGTTGAAAAAGATGCGTGGATTAGTGTCCCAGCTGACCCCAATGCCTTTTGGGTTATTGTGGGTGACATGTTACAGGTTGATACTCTCTTTCTTTCTCTAGGTCATTTAAAATGTAATTTTTGATCTTCTTGTTTTCTTTTTAACCAAAAAAATTGTGCACTGATATTAATTTTTATTTGTGAAGGCTCTAACAAACGGAAGATTTGTGAGCGTCCGGCACAGGGTATTAACAAATACATCCAAGCCTAGAATGTCAATGGTATATTTTGGAGCTCCCTCCCTGCAAGCATCAATTTCTGCACCTCCAGAATTGCTTAGACCCATTGGCCACTCTCTCTACAGGACCTTCACTTGGAAAGCCTACAAGGAAAAATTATACTCACAAGGTCTTTCGGCAACACGTCTTGATGGTTTCAAGAATTCGAATTTGGACGAAAAATGAGTATCATTTCAATTCTTATGAGTTTTAATTGAATTGTGTAGTCGTTTCAGAGACAAGAGCTCTAGTCATTATATTTTTATTTGAATAACTGTAATGGTTGGAGTCTTTGCTCTTTCTTTCAGGGAGTTGTTTTGGTCCGTCTGAGCACCATTGGATAGGAGATCCATAGCGGGTCTTAAATTCTCATATCCTGTGTATAATCGTTCACTGCTATATATTATATAATTTGAGTTTATATAAAGTTGGTTGGACAACAATAAATTTATTTAGGGCTATAAACTGAAGCTGGGGTTTTTTAATTCAATTTTCGGATATTTTTGGTATTTTTCAAAAGTACATGTTAAGTAGTTTGTCTAGTGCGCTGCTGGTGGTGGCTGCGTCTGCCTATATATAGTGCTAATTTACAGTTGCTGTCAGAGAGGGTTTAGCATTTTGAGATGAATTTAATTTTTGTTTTTACACGAGTCTCTTGAGAAACATTAATGGTTCTTTGGTCATCTCTCAAATCTCTATCTCTGATCCAAAATTCACATTAGTTCATTTCCGGTTGTACAACTTTTGGCCCAAAAATTGTCAAATTCGTAAATTCTGCATAATCTTGTACAACACTTGTATGTTTGAGTTTCGTACAACTTTCAATTAATTTTGAAGAAAAGAAACTTGATACTCTCATACGTCTTACATGCCACCACTCTCGTACGTCCGAGGTTCTATTAACTTTGTTTTTTCATTTGTTTGTCACATTTTTTGTCACTCCCCCTATACTAAAGAGGAATTAACGCTTTTCACATTTAAAAAAATTGGGACTAAAAATATCGTTTTCTGTACTGAAAAATATAATTAAAAAAATATAGTGATTCAATAATAAAAAAAAAAAAAAAACACTTGATAATTTGGAGTCACAATGAAATGCTTTCCTTAGACAATATATGCACCCACACAATAGTTGCTAAAAGGTTACTATAAATTTATCTCCTGAACACAACCAAGTTTATTAGGTTCTAAAAATAGCAATTTTGGAAAAGTTCCAACGGATTTTTAGTGTTTCTAAGAAAGTTCAGAAAGAAGAAGACATTGAAAGTGAAAGTTAGAATCATTTATATTCATGGGTAAGGAGTTATAACCATCCATAAACTGTTTTCAATATTCACTAATGTAAGGACCAGATTTGACTCCCTAGGCCAAGGAATAAATGAACTTAGGCCCAAAAAGTCCAATACAATGAATTTGTAGAGAGCGGGTTGAAAAATTGGGCTTTAATAAATTGGACAACAAGTAAAGTGGATTCAGATGACAAAAAAATGAAGATTGACTAGTTTAATCTAAAGAAAACTGTTCTCGACACAATCCAAGGAGATCGGTTCTTATATATTGATTCTCAAATTGGATTACATGTTCAGTTCTTGATTGCTATAGTGTTTCCCTTTCTATTTCTTGATCCAATTTTCCTCAAGGGTCTTTTACATTATATATCCTCTTTTGAATGATCTTGGCCCTCCACTTGTCAATCATCCAAGCCACTACTTGAGTATTTGTCTCATCGGACACCCTTATAGGCCATCTGTGAATTGGGGCGACTAAGACAAAGACTTTGTTCAAGGGGCTTTTCTACAAAAATGCGGTCAGAGAGTTAGCTGCAGAGTATTTAATGTGGTGGTAGCAGTTTTTTCTTAGATATTTCTTGGCTCTCATTTGTCCCGTACATTCGCAGTGCATATCCTTATCAAATAGAATTTCTTGGAACATCATTCTGGATGACAGAACACACTTTCTGACCCCTTCTTCTTTTAGTTGAGGAGATACTCCTCCTCGGCCTACCTCTCCTAGTCTTTACAGTCATAGCTTGCTCGTGAAGTTCAAAATCTTACTTCTTCCTCACTATTGATCTATTCTCGGACCATTGTGCCTCCTCGGACAAGACCCAATATATATTTGGGCCTGTGTCCCCACAAATAACGTTTTCATTTCAAGTAGAACAAATTTTATCCAAAAAATTGTCAAATTTGTAAATCCTACAAAATCCTTTACAAAACTCATACGTTTGAGTTTCGTACTAACTCTCAGGAAATATTAATGCAAAAAAAAAAAAAAAAAAAAAAAATTGAAACTCTCGTACGTCTTCCATACATCCCTCATGCGTACGATATTCTCTAAACATTTTTTTTTTCACAATACATTAGCACAGTTTCTTTCACTTTACTTCCACTAAAGAGGAAGTAACACTTCTCACATTTAAAAAAAAAAAAAAAAAAAAAAAAAAAAAAAAAAAAAAAAAAGGACTTCACATCAAATTTTCACTACCAAAAAATATAATAATAAAATATCGTGATTTAATAATCAAATAAAACATTTGACAATTTGGAGCCACAATGAAACGCTATCCCTAGACAATATATTCACCCACACAAGAGTTTCCAAAATGATACTACAAATTTATCTCATGGTTACAACTAAGTTTATTACAATCTAAATACAGCAATTTTAGAAAAGTCCCTCTGGATTTTTAGTGGTTCTTAGAAAGTTTTGAAAAATGTACGGAAAGTGACAGTTAGAATCATTTATATATCACGGGTTAAGAGTTATAACCATCCAAAAACTGTTTCCAATGTTCACAAATGTTTTCATTTCAAGTGGAACAAATTTTTTCCCAAAAACTATCAAATATGTAAATTTTGCATTTTTTTTGCAACCCTCATTCGTTCGGGTTTCGTAGAAACTCTCAGGAAAATTTGATGCGAAAGAAACTTGAAAATCTCGTACGTCTTACATACAACTCTAGTACATGAGAGATTCTCCATTTTTTTTTTTTTCACTTCATTGCCACAATTTTTGTCACTTTAGCTCTACTAAGGAGGATTTAACTTTCTCACATTAATAAAATTGGGATTAGACATCACTTTTTCACTACTAAATAACATTATGAATATGATATAATGATTCAGTAATCAAACAAAACGTTTTATAATTTGGAGCCATAACAAAATGCTATCCTTAGACAATATATGCCCCTACACAAGAGTTAATAAAAGGTACTTCAAGTTTGTTATATACTAAAAATATAAATTTTAGAGAAGGCCTTGAGGAGTTTTAGTGTTTCATAGAATGTTTTGAATAAAGAAGATATTCAAAAGTGAGAGTTACAATCATTTATATATCATGGGTAATGTCTTATAACTGTCCAAAAACTATTTCCAATATTCACATTAGTTTTCATTTCAGGTTGTACAACTTTTGGCCCAAAAACTGTCAAATTAGTAAATTCTACATAATCTCATACAACACTTGTGCATTCAAGTTTTGTACAACTTTCAATTAATTTTGATGAAAAGAAACTTGATACTCTGCTAGGTCTTATAGACGACTCTCGTACGTTCGAGATTCTATAAATTATGTTTTTTTCATTTGTTTGTCACATTTTTTGTCACTCCCCCTCTACTAAATAGGAATTAACGCTTTTCACATTAAAAAAAAATGGGACTAAACATCTCATTTTTTGTATTGAAAAATATAATTAAGAAAAATATAGTGATTCAATAATCAAACAAAACACTTGGTAATTTGTACCCACAATAACATGCTTTCCTTAGAAAATGTATGCACCCACACAAGAGTTGCTAGAAGGTTACTATAAATTTATCCCTAGTATACAACCAAGTTTATTAGATTCTAAAAATAACAATTTTGGTGAAGTAGTAGAGGAGTTTTAGTGTTTCTAAGAAAGTTTAAAATGAAGAAAACATTGAAAGTGAGAGTTAGAATCATTTATACATCATGGGTAAGGAGTTATAACCATTCATAAACTATTTTCAATATTCACAAATATTTTCATTTCAAGTGGAACAATTTTTATCCAAAAAAACTGTCAAATTTCTGCAGAATCCCCTGTAACACTTGCATGTTCGAGTTTCGTACTAACTCTCGGGAAATATTGATGCAAAAGAAACTTGAATATCTCGTAATTCTTACATACATCTCTCGTGTCTGAACGAGATTCTCTAAAAGTTTTCTTTTTTCATTTCATTAGCATAGTTTCTTTCAATTTAATTCCACTAAGGAGGAAGTAAAACTTCTCACATTAAAAAAAAAAATTAAAAAAATAATAATAAATTCATGTCAAATTTTCAAAACCAAAAAATATAATAAAAAAATATCATGATTTAATAGTCAAACAAAACATTTGACAATTTGGAGCCACAACAAAACATTAACCTTAGACAATATATGCACCCACATAAGATTTGCTTAGATGATACTACAAATTTATCCCAAGGATACAACCAAGTTTATTATGTTCTAAATACAACAATTTTGGAGAAGTCCTAGTGGATTTTTAGTGTATTTTAGAAAGTTTTGAAAGAAGTACTGAAAGTGACAATTAGAACCATTTATATCATTACAACAAAATGTATTTTTAGCGACAAAAATTAGTGAGGAAATATTTTTCGTCGCTAAAAATACAACTTTAGTGACGAAATATGAATTTTGTCACTAATAATGAAAAAAATTATAACATTTAGCAACAAAAAATATTTCGTCGCTAAAAGTTGAAATTTTTAGTGACGAAATATTTCGTCACTGTAGGTATTGTCATGGGATAGTATTAGTGACGAAAATCCTTTCATCGCTATAAGGAAGAATTAGCAACAAAAAATATTTGTCACTAAAAATAATAATAGTTTTGCACTTATATGTTTTTAGTGACGAAATCACAATTCGTCACTAAAAGTATGTTTTAGCGACAAAATATGAATTTCGTCTCTAAAAATCTTAACAAAGCCTAGGTTCTTTAGTGACGAAACCGACATTCGTCGCTAAAAACTTAAAAATCCGATACCTTTTGCAACGACAAAGTAGGCATTGGCGACGGAAAAGGTTTGTCGCTAAAGACTTGAGTATTTAATACCTATTTGTCTCTTTTATTTCAGCCAAAAGCCTCCCAAAAGCCATTTTATTTCAGCCAAATACACCAACGCCGAACCACTAACACCAACACTGGACCATTCGTCACCGATTCTCAATGGTTCTCGACGATTCCCATTAAATCGCCGATTCTCGACCCATTCTCGACGATTCAAACTCTATTCATTGTTTGATTCTCAACAATTCTCGACGGTTTTGAAGTGTTGTTTCAGCTCTGACCCATTAAATCGTCGATTCTTGACCCATTCATCGTCGATTCAAACCATTCGCGACAGTTTTGTAGTTTTATTTCAGCTCCCACCGTTGCCGATTCGAACCCATTCGTCGCTGATTCGAACCCATTAAATCGCTGATTCGAACCCATTCATCGCCGTTTCGGACCCTTCGCGACAAAGTCTTCACCACCAATTCGGACCATTCGCTACGATCCGGATTCAGTAAAGTTTTTGTTTGTTTGTTTGTTTGTTTGTCTAGATTAGTTTGGATTTGGTATGATCAATGAGTTTATTTATTTCATATTCAAACGAAAAGGCTTACTGTGAATTACTTCTACTTCGATTTTTAGCTTAAGTGCTTAGTTAGCTTTGGTTCTTATGAATCGGATTTCCATTTTTTTTTTTTTACATGTGATCTAATTAATATTAATATTAATATTCATTCATTAATTCATTAATTCATTCATTAATGTTAATTATTTATTGATATTCATTCATTAATTATTCAAATATATTCATTCATTAATATTCATCCTTATGAATCGATCCATATGGGGAAGGCTGGAGGTGGGTAGTTAGTGCGGGTAACTAATTTTGTGGCAGAGTTTGTCAACTCCAACGATAAGAAAACCTAAGCGTTGAAAGACTTCTTGATAGGGTAGTTTAACACCTTTATTTACTATAACATTGTGTTTCCTTCTTTTTCTCAATGCTGGTTGTGATTTACCTAACTCTAATGACTTTATGTCAATTATCTACTTATTATTTATTATGTAAATCTATGGTATTCTAGATTGAGAGTCATCTTTTTATTGAAATTCTTGCATTGTCTCCATCAAGAGGTAAAGCTTCACTGTTCTATGTGTTGCATGCAAGTGAAATCCTATTGATACATAGAATGTGTTGATGATCGCAGCCATTAGATCATTGGGAGGCTTATCAAATGTTGGATGTGGGCCCTTGGCAACTTAACTCCATATTTTGTGTTGATTAATTAAACATTAGGAATATTTTTGAGGTATGATTGGGTCTGGTTACTAGCAATATAAACGAAGGGAAATGTGGGGACTTGATACCACAAAGTGGGGTTTCAATCTTTTCAATATTGAATTCTAAGCTATACCACTGTTTAGAAACAGGAAAAAGAATAAAGAATATGTATTTAAAATTTGGGTCTACTTAACCGTTCACTAAGAGTTAGCTTTCTTTTATCTCCAGCTCTCTCTCTTTTGTGGCTGAAGAAATTGTGAGGAACAAGGTGAAGAACACAAGTTAACTTTGGATTTTTTCTGAAAGTTGTAAACTTAGCTTGAGCAAAGTAAGTATATTCTAGATAAAAACTTATAAAACTCAATATATACTTGTAAGAACCAAGTACGAGACTTCTAGGCCTTAAATTACTTGGGCTCACAATTTATTTTTAGTGGGTTTGAGGATTTCCTACTTTGGGTCGTTCTCGGCGGAGAGACTCAAAGTAACACTCGATTTGTTCTTTCTCACTTGAATGTTTTCTCTCGGTTTTTCTGAACCCCTTCTTCTCCCCAATTTCTTCTATTTATAGTCAAGGTTAGTGGGAGATTATGATTACAGACCACCGTTAGTGCTACTAAAGGTCCAATATTATCTGGTTAAAGTGGATGTTTAGGTGAGAGGGCGGTGCGGCATTTATGACCTTGGAACTTGGTTTCAGCTTGATCGATTATGTTCGGCAATTCAGTTTCCCGTGCATATCATGACTTTCCCGGACACGGCCAATTCGCTTGCCCGGGAAAGTTAAACCGATCGTCTGTTGGAACTCGGACCCCAAAACTTGTTTTCACGTTAAGCGCTTTTCAAGAAGGGCGTAGGGTAACTGGACCTTTCCGCCAGGGCTGCACCCAAAACCGGTATGGGCCTGGGCCCGGGGCCTGTATGGGCTTGGGCTTAATGCCGGTATGGGCTTTGGGGTCTCGATGCCGTACATTAGCCCCCCTTGATTCATACTCGGTCGCCGAGAAGAATCAAGGAGTTGTCTGGGACTTTTGACCTCGGGAATCTTATAGCCTGGGACTCGTGACTACGGCTTCTCATTAATATTCATCTCAAAAGACGCGCCGTTTAGCAGCGCGCCAGATGCGATCGCCATTATTGCCTGTCGGTTCGTGAACCGAAGCGGCGCGCGAAGCACTTACGTTTGGCATTCGATGGGCCACTCGTAAATCGTGCCCATTTATTACTCGATTAAACGTTTCTTCTCCCCCTTTCCTTTGGCTCTATAAATAGTCCCCCTCTGAACATCATTTCATTTTTCCTTCGCCTCTGATTTTTTGCGTTTACTCTCTGCCGACCAAATCTCTGTGCGCTTACTCGCTTGCCCAGTATTATTTTCCTCCTTAGAACCCAAAGTAAGTTTTTCTTCCCCTTCCTGTTCCTTGAGCTTTATTTCTTCAAGTTCCCTTTTTGTAGTTTTAGTCGTTATAGATGGGTTACTCTTACCTTCTAGAATCCCCAGCTGCTTTAGCCACCTTTAGAAGTAAATTTAATGTTCTCGATGACGTGGATGTGGCCTACTACCATGAGAGTGATATTGAACTCCACCGAGGGCGGGGCACAGCCTTTTTCCCTTTGATGTCAATTTTAGAAGGAGGGGTTAGGTTCCCCGTGGATCCCCTCTTGATAAACGCACTCACGTACTACGGGCGTGTCCCCGACCAGCCCCCCCAACTTTTACCGGGTAGTTAGTCGTCGATAAGTTGAACCATACCTTTAACTTACGGTTAAACCATCATGACATTAACCACATGTATAGCCTCTGTGGGAACAAATCCACCAACTATTACTTAAAGACAAGAGATAATCGGGTGCGGGTGATATCATGCCTACCTGATTCGAACAGAACTCCGCCGGGGAGTTTGTAAGGGTGCGCGGCAATTGGTTTGCCGGGGACGTCCTTGCCCCCTTTCACGGCGTGAAGTGGGTTCGTACTATTCCCTTGATATAATTGCTTTCCTCTGCTTCTCTTTTTCTTCTTATTGAAGTAAATTTTTATTGCTAGATACTAATGTGACACTTGCTCTTTTGCGGACGGCAAGGTGTTCGTTCTGACGCCGAGCCGTCCACGTCAAGGATCTGAACTTCATCCTCCGTTCCGAGATATACGTGCATTGGGACGGACAACTCCGAGCCTCGCACTTGATCCTCGGAGTAGAGCCGGTTTACTCTACCTGGCGGACCTTCAAGCGAGCACTATTAGTTGATAGCCCCCTGCTATCATATATAGACGTTCGATGCGTGAACTTTTTGCCGCCGAAACTTACAACCGGGGAGGCAAGGGAGTTTGGTCGGCGATTCACTGGCTCGGACGAGCTAGCTCCCTTGCGAGACGAGTCCGCGGAACGGGTATCTCGAGGTGCCTCGGAGAGATAGCCCACGAAGCCATACAGCAAGGAGACCAAGTCCAAGAGCAGCCCAATCCCGAGAATCCACCCGCCGAGCCTCAACAGCAAGTGATAGAAACGGCTGCCTTGCTAGCTGAAGCTATCCAACCCGGTGCAAGGATGGTGTCAAGGAGAGTCATGACCATCGACCGGTTTGTGCCCGGTGCCCGACAGCCCGATCAGCCCCCACCTACTCAGGGTCGGGGTCAAGTGTCTCAACCTCCACCCCCTTCGCGATCCGGACGGGCCCGTAAGAAGCGTAAAGTAACCGATCAACCTTCCACGGGCCCGGGGATGCCGCGATCCAGACTCCTCCCCCACCAACAGGAGGAATTGTTATCCGTGAGCCACCGACCCAAGGCGGCACGGGGGTTGCGTCCTCCTCTCAGGTGGCTCCGGCATGGAAGCCAAAGTTTCTATTGGACGGCAAACCACCGCCCTCAACCACTTGTGTTCGGATGTGGGAGAAGGGCGAGGGCGGCCGTATTGCCCAAACTTTGGCCGAAGGTCTTCTTCTTCCCGAGGACGTGCATGCTTTTGAGGAGGGATCCGAGGAGTCCGTGGGGCGCCGGTTAGAGTGGCACGCCATTGCGGTAATTACTTAGCTTCTTCGTTTTCTTTCCATGCATCCTTTTCTGTCTCTTTATTAATTTTTGGGCTTGCCAGGCTGCTCAACTGGCTCACATAGTAGCCAGCCGGCACGGGATCTAGCCGAGGAAGTCGAGCGTGAGAAGGGAGCGCGGGAGTCGGCAGCCAAAACGGCGAAGGAAAAACTCAAAGCTGCCGAGTCTGCCGAGAAGAAGAAGGCTGCTGCGAGGAGAAGAACCGGGCATTGGCCGAGAAGAGGTGTGCGAAGCTCCTGGCGAAGCAGAATGAGACGGAGGTCAAGTTAGCTGAAGCCATCGCCCTCAACACACGCTAACGCCGAGGAGTTAGCCGACCTCGGGGCGACTTTGGCGGCCGCGGAGCAAAAGTGGTACAACGAGGGCTTCGGCGATGCCGAGAATTCAGCAGAGCCGGTAGTGGCTCGGGCTCGGCATTTGGGCTTTGAGGCCGGGTGGTTTGCCGCTCTCCAAGCAATGGGAGCTCTTGAAGACTCGCATCCGAGAGACCCCAGCCAAATCCCGTTTCAAGCCCTCACACGCTGCCGTCCGGGAAGCTCCGACTACTATTGACGAGGAGGAAACGGCCAGTATGAGGGAGCTGGTCGAACAAATTGATGCTCACGCCGAGCCCGAGGAAATGGAAGCCACCAGCATCCCGACTGCGCAGGAGCTTCTTGGTGAAGACCCGCCTTTCCCCCTAACCGTCCGGGGAGAAGTGACTGACCCTGCCCGACCTTCCACCTGATTTTCTTATAGCCCTTTTGTATTTTTACTTTTTTTTATCGCTTTTCTAATTTTAAAGGTTTATTTGCCTAAGGCACCGGGATGTGGTGCATGAACGATTACCTTTATCTATTTGACTAGTAAAATGTTTGACTTTCATTTTAATCGATTGCATGAATTTTTGTCAATTGGTATGTTTCACGGGGATTATGCCAGATTTTTGGGCCATTTAGCTTAACCGAGAGTCATGCTTTTGTCCTTTGTGTTTTTAGTTATGAGGTCTGAACTTGTTCGGCGGTTCTAATCGAGCCGAGTACCGGGTCTTTGTCCTTAAAGATTTTAGTTGTAAGGTTTCCACCTGCTCGGCGACATTGATCGAGCCGAGGGTCGAGGTTCGTCCTTAGAGATTCATTTGTAAGGTTTCCACCGCTCGGTGGCATTGATCGAGCCGAGGGTCGGGTTTACGTCCTTAGAGATTTATTTGTAAGGTTTCCACCGCTCGGCGACTTTGATCGAGCCGAGGGTCGATTTGTCCTTAGAGATTTATTTGTAAGGTTTCCACCGCTTCGGCGACTTTGATCGAGCCGAGGGTCAGGTTTCTGTCCTTAGAGATTTATTTGTAAGGTTTCCACTTGCTTGGCGACTTTGATCGAGCCGAGGGTCGGGTTTACGTCCTTAGAGATTTATTTGTAAGGTTTCCACCTGCTCGGCGGCATTGATCGAGCCGAGGGTCGGGTTTCTGTCCTTAGAGATTTATTTGTAAGGTTTCCACTTGCTTGGCGACTTTGATCGAGCCGAGGGTCTTTGAGAGATTCATTTGTAAGGTTTCCACCGCTCGGCGGCATTGATCGAGCCGAGGGTCGGGTTCGTCCTTAGAGATTTATTTGTAAGGTTTCCACCGCTTTCGGCGACTTTGATCGAGCCGAGGGTCGAGGTTTGATCCTTAGAGATTTATTTGTAAGGTTTCCACCGCTCGGCGACTTTGATCGAGCCGAGGGTCGTTTACGTCCTTAGAGATTTATTTGTAAGGTTTCCACTTGCTTGGCGACTTTGATCGAGCCGAGGGTCGGTTTTCTCCCACTTGCTTGGCGACTTTGATCGAGCCGAGGGTCGTCGTTTTACGTCCTTAGAGATTCATTTGTAAGGTTTCCACCGCTCGGCGACTTTGATCGAGCCGAGGGTCGTTTCGTCCTTAGAGATTCATTTGTAAGGTTTCCACCGCTCGGCGACTTTGATCGAGCCGAGGGTCGGGTTTCGTCCTTAGAGATTTATTTGTAAGGTTTCCACCGCTCGGCGACTTTGATCGAGCCGAGGGTCGGGTTTTACGTCCTTAGAGATTTATTTGTAAGGTTTCCACTTGCTTGGCGACTTTGATCGAGCCGAGGGTCGGGTTTGTCCTTAGAGATTTATTTGTAAGGTTTCCACCTGCTCGGCGGCATTGATCGAGCCGAGGGTCGGGTTTTCGTCCTTAGAGATTTATTTGTAAGGTTTCCACTTGCTTGGCGACTTTGATCGAGCCGAGGGTCAGGTTTCTGTCCTTAGAGATTCATTTGTAAGGTTTCCACCTGCTCGGCGGCATTGATCGAGCCGAGGGTCGGGTTTCTGTCCTTAGAGATTTATTTGTAAGGTTTCCACCGCTGCGACTTTGATCGAGCCGAGGGTCGAGTTTTTCCTTTAGAGATTTATTTGTAAGGTTTCCACCTTTCGACTTTGATCGAGCCGAGGGTCGGGTTTTTCATTAGAGATTTATTTGTAAGGTTTCCACTTGCTTGGCGACTTTGATCGAGCCGAGGGTCGGTCAGAGATTTATTTGTAAGGTTTCCACTTGCTTGGCGACTTTGATCGAGCCGAGGGTCAGGTTTTTGTCCTTAGAGATTCATTTGTAAGGTTTCCACCTGCTCGGCGACTTTGATCGAGCCGAGGGTCAGGTTTCTGTCCTTAGAGATTTATTTGTAAGGTTTCCACCTGCTCGGCGACTTTGATCGAGCCGAGGGTCGGGTTTCTGTCCTTAGAGATTTATTTGTAAGGTTTCCACTTGCTTGGCGACTTTGATCGAGCCGAGGGTCGGGTTTCTGTCCTTAGAGATTTATTTGTAAGGTTTCCACCTGCTCGACAACTTTGATCGAGCCGAGGGTCGAGGTTTTTCGTCCTTAGAAATATTATTTGCAATTCTCTTGGTATGTAGTCGCGAAAACGGCATATACAAATAAGTTCACCATAATCTTGATTTTAACAAAATACAAGTTCTGGCTTACACGGGTAATTATGCGTAGAATTTCTTTAAGTTGTTGGCGTTCCATGGCCGGGAAACGGCCTCTCATCGAGGTCTTCCAAGTAGTAGGCCCCCGCACCCGCGATGGCAGTAACTCTGTATGGTCCCTCCCGGGTTTGAGCAAGCTTCCCTGCAGCTATGTCTCGCATGTTTCCCACAACCTTTCTTAGTACTAGCTCCCCGGCACTAAATTCCCTCCCCTTTACATTCCGGTTGTATCTTCGGGCCGGTTTACTGATACTCGGCGAGCCGTATGGACGCGGCCTCTCTGCATTCTTCTAACCAATCCAAACGCTCCATCATCGGTCGGCGTTACGGACGGGGTCAAACCCGGCGACCCTTGCGCTGCATAAGCTCACCTCGGTTGGTATCACCGCTTCCGCTCCGTACGTCGGAGAAAATGGGGTTTCCCACGTGGATCTCCTGGGGGTCGTGCGGTAAGCCCACAATACACTGGGTAGTTCATCCGCCCATCTTCCTTTCGCCCCGTCCAACCTCCTCTTAAGCCCATTCAGAATAGTCTTGTTTACTACCTCGGCTTGACCGTTGCTTTATGGGTAAGCCGGGGTTGAATATTTGTTCCTAATGCCGAGTTCGCCGCAGAAGGTCCGAAAGGCTTTGCTTTGTCGAATCAGTAGCCCATTGTCCGTTACTAGCGCATCCGGCACCCCAAACCTTGTAATAATGTTTTTCCATACGAACTTTTTCACGTCAAGATCCCGGATATTGGCCAAGGCCTCGCCTTCCGCCCACTTCGTGAAGTAATCTCCATCGCCACCAATACAAAACGGCGGTTCCCCGTTGCTCGGGGGAATGGTCCGAGAATGTCAAGCCCCCACTGTGCGAACGGCCACGGGTTGCCGAGATTCGCACGCCCGCAGGCTGATGGATCAAAGGGGCATGCTTTTGACACTGTTCGCAGCTCTGAACATATTCAGCGGCATCCTTCTGCATCCGAGGCCACCAAAACCCTTGGATCATCGCTCTGTGTGCTAAAGATCGTCCCCTAACATGTCCGCCACACACTCCCTCATGTAGCTCGGTCAGAAGCTCCCTGACTTTCTCGGGATGCAAGCACAAAAGGTAAGGACCAGCAAAGGACCTTCGGTACAATTTGCGGTCCGAGGACAAACAATACCGAGAGCAACCCGACGAATCTTCTTGGCCTCGTCCTCATCCTCCAGAACTATATCCTCGGCAAGAAAATCTATGATCGACTTCATCCAACACGGATTAGTCATCTGCTTTCCGCGCAACCTCTACTACTTGGCTTGGCCGGGGACACTCTTCACACCGATACTTGGCTCCCTTATAAGTTCTATTGTGACTAACCGAGGCGTGTCCTCCGTGGCCGATGAGGCTAACGTGGCAAGGGAATCGGCGTGCTTATTTTGTGACCGAGCTACCTGGGATACCTTTACTTGTTCGAATTGGCTGATAATTTGCTTGGTCGTACTCGGATAAGCCTTCATTCGAGAGTCCCGAGCCTCGAAGTCTCCTGTGATCTGATAAACAACCAGCCTAGAGTCCGAGTAAATTTCTACATCTTTTGCACCCGGATGCAATACGGCCCTCAAGCCGGCCAGTAGAGCCTCATACTCGGCTTCATTGTTTAAGGCTTTGAATCCCAACCTGAAGGAGTGTTCCAATCGTATGCCCTCCGGGGTAATTATGACAATGCCAGCTCCGGCCCCCGTAGCATTTGAGGCGCCGTCCACAAATACCCTCCACGGGCGAATTTTTGCACTACTGATTACTTTGCCATCGTTCTTAGGTGTGAATTCCGCGATGAAATCTGCGAGGACTTGCCCCTTCACCGAGCTCCTAGGTCGGTATCTTATGTCAAACGATCCCAACCGAGTACCCCATTTGGCAATTCGGCCCGTGAAATCTGATCTCTTCAACAAAGGATCGTAATGGATACTCGGTGAGGACGAACACCGTGTGAACCTGGAAGTAATGTGGCAACTTCCTCGTGGCGTGCACCAGGGCCGAAACTAACTTCTCCGGAGGCGGTACCTTGTCTCAAAGATCTACCAAGGTTTTGCTTACGTAATACACCGCATTTGTACTCCTTGGTCCCTTAGCAACACAAAGACTTACGGCATGCTCGATAATCGAGAGGTACATAAACAAATCCTCTCCGGGCTCCGGGGCCGTCAACCTCGGCGCCTTTGCCAAGTATTCCTTCAGCTTTCGAAAAGCCTCATCACATCCTTCGTCCCAACGAAACCCCTTCCACTTCTTCAGAAGTTGATAGAATGGCCGGCAACGATCGGCAAACTTGGAGATGAATCGGTTCAGGGCGGCTAACATTCCAATGAGCACTTGCACCTCCTTAGGATTGCTCGGTGGTTTGAGGCGATTGACGGCCTCTATTTGGTCGGGGTTAGCCTCTATTCCTCGAGTGAAGATCAGATAACCCAGGAACTTGCCAGCCCCCACTCCGAGAGTGCACTTTTCGGCATTCAGGCGCAATTTGTGCCGCCATAGTATCTCGAATACTCCCCGAAGGTCTTCGGTATGCTGCGACTCTTTTCTGCTTTTTACCACCATGTCGTCAATATAAACTTCAACCGTGCATCCAATTTTTTCTTGGAACATTCTTGTCATCATACGCTGGTAGGTGACCCCGGCATTCTTCAATCCAAACGGCATGACCTCGTAGTGATAGTTTGCGTTCGGGGATATAAATGCTGTCTTTTCTCGGTCCTCGGGAGCCAAGGCAATCTGGTGGTAGCCTTGGAAGGCATCCAGGAAGCTCATCCCCGGGTGCCCGTACGTGGCATCTACTAGCCGATCAATCTTGGGCATTGGGAATGGGTCCTTGGGACACGCTCTGTTCAAATCAGAAGTCCACACAAACTCTCCATTTACCGTTCTTCTTCTTCACTACGACGGTGTTTGCTAGCCATCTCGGGAAGAATATTTCTTTTATGACCCGGCTTCCTTCAAATTGGACCTCCGTGTTTTCTTGCATCGACGTGTTCTTTTGATGCTCTTCTCGGTTTCGCTTCTTCGGGAAATGATGGGTCCACGTTGAGTTTGTGGACAATGAACTCGGGGTCTACGCCGGGCACTTCGTGACGGGTTCCACGCGAAAACATCTACGTTCGCAAAAGGAACAACAACATCTCTACCCTTTCCCGGTCATTCATGCTTGTGCCTATCTCAAAATACTTGTCGATGATCGGAAGAATCCTAACCTTCAATACCTCTTCGCCACGTCCGCCCCACTTCCCCTCGGGGCCTCTGTAATTGCTATGAAGTTTCTTTATCGGCCTGCTCGGCTTGTCCGGGTTGTTCACTTTTCCATGTGGCTGCGGTGACAAAGCACCGCCTCGCCACTTGTTGGTTCCCCCTTACCTCGGCAATTCCATACTCGGTAGGAAATTTTACTTTCACGTGGAGGGTGGACGGGACAGCCTCCATGGCGTGAATCCACGGCCTCCCGAGGATTGCGGTGTACGGCGAGAATGATCGAACTACTATGAAGGTAACTATAACTCCCTTGCCTTCCATATCCACCGGGAGAGAGATTTGTCCTTCGGGAATTACGACTCTCCCGTCAAATGAGACCAGCGGCGCGTCATACTTCGCCAAATCTTAGGCCCTTAATCCGGGCCCTTCGAAGAGGTCTAGGTACATTACGTCGCCTCCGCTCCCTTGATCAATCATTACCCTCTTCACCAAGAACCCGCCTATCCGGGCCGAGACCACCAAAGCGTCGTCATGGGGTTGGACCGTTCAATCCAAATCGTCTTCCCCGAACAAGATGTTAAGCCGTCCAACTTTCTTCTTCTTCTCGGCTGATCCTCCTCCCATGCAAGCCACTGTCAATACCCTTTTTATTGCTGTTGTTCCTCTTGGTGCAGTATGGATGACTTGATTACCCCAGGTGGAGGCGGGAGGGGGTTCCTTTTCTGTTGGTTGCCCCGTCCGGCTTCTTAGTGAGCGGAGTCTGCAATGAACTCTTTCAGGTACCTTGCCTTTACCAACTGCCCGAGGTGATCCTTTAGTACCCGACACTGCTCGGTGGTGTGTCCCTTGTCTCTGTGGTAGGTACAGTACAGGTTTTGGTTCCTTCGAAATGGGTCGCCCCCCATTTTGTTTGGCCATCTGAAAAATGACTCGTTCTTGATCCGCTCCAAGATTTTGTGCACGGGCTCCTTAAACGCCACATTTACCCCTTCGATTTGCACCTCTGGTTCTTGCATTTTGAAGTCTCTCTTTGGTTTTGTCGGCAAAACGGCTTGCCGAGATCTCACAATTAATGGGGCTTTCCCCCTGCTCTGCAGCCGGTCGTCCTCCGGGCGTTTGTACTCCTCTATGCACCTCATCGCTTGCCTCATATCCTCGGGGGGTCTTTTCGTCAACGACTCCCGTAACTCGTAGTCTTCGAGGAGCCCCATCCTGAAGGTGCTCGCCGCAATTTTCTCATTCCCTCCACCAATCTCGTTGTAGAGTTCCCGATGATCGGGCGGCATAACTCCGAAGGGTTTCCCCGACCCTCATCTTCATGGAAAGTAGCGTGTCAACCGGCTGTTGCACTCGGCTACATGTCACAAATCTACTGCCGAATTCTTGTATCAGCTCGGCAAAGCTGTGTATGGAGCCTTTCCGTAACCCATTGAACCATCTCGGGGCCGTTGAGCCGAGGCTTGAGGGGAATACTTTACACATCAGTGCATCATTGTGCGCATGCAAAGACATCATATGGATGAAATGACTGACATGCTCCACGGGGTCTGTCCTCCCCTCATAGGAATTGAATGGCGGTCGCGTGAATCTGTTCGGCATGGGGGCCCGTTCAATCTCATCGGAGAATGGAGACCGGGCTGCCATCCGCAAGGCTCTGCTCATGGCGTCCATTGCGGCGTTGTGGTGCCGCCGCTCCTCCGGCGACTCTGATCCTCGGTCATCATATCCATGCGATCGGGAACGGTCCCGTTGATGACGTGTCTCCCGGGAGTGCCGATGTGACTCTTGAGAGCGTGATCGGTCTCGGTATTATTGCGTACCAGATCGGCCGGAGCCCTCCTCGCCCCGATTTCTCCTTTGTTGGGGGTTGCGGTTCCTTTCGTGGCGCCGACCCCTTGCTTCTAGCTCTAAATCCATTACCAACTGGGGTAACCGCTCCAGCTCTCGGTCTCTATCATCATATTGCCAATGCGCTGAGACGCCTAAAATCGTCCAATGTGTTTGGGCCGATCCTTCTCCCAATCCGGACCTTTCCTCTCCTCTTGGATGCTCCCTATCCTCCCGCCATTTCTGCCTTCTCTCCCTCCACGTCAATCCCCGAGAAGATCCTATAGAACTGCTCGGAGCATGCCCTCCCGAACGCTCCTTAGACATTTCCCTTGTTTGAGTCTCAATCGAACCACGACTTCGTAGGAGAGCCCCACGGTGGGCGCCAATTGTAAGAACCAAGTACGAGACTTCTGGGGCCTTAAATTACTTGGGCTCACAATTTATTTGTAGTGGGTTTGAGGATTTCCTACTTTGGGTCGTTCTCGGCGAGAGACTCAAAGCAACACTCGATTTGTTCTTTCTCACTTGACTGTTTTCTCTCGGTTTTTCTGAACCCCTTCTTCTCCCCAATTTCTTCTATTTATAGTCAAGGTTAGTGGGGAGATTATGATTACAGCCACCGTTAGTGCTACTAAAGGTCCAATATTATCCGGTTAAAGTGGATGTTTAGGTGAGAGGGCGGTGCGGCATTTATGACCTTGGAACTTGGTTTCAGCTTGATCGATTATGTTCGGCAATTTAGTTTCCCGTGCATATCATGACTTTCCCGGACACGGCCAATTCGCTTGCCCGGGAAAGTTAAACCGATCGTCTGTTGGAACTCAAACCCCAAAACTTGTTTTCACGTTAAGGCGCTTTCAAGAAGGGCGTAGGGTAAGTGGACCTTTCCGCCAGGCCCGCACCCAAAACCGGTATGGGCCTGGGCCCAGGGCCTGTATGGGCTTGGGCTCAATGCCGGTATGGGCTTTGGGGTCTCGGTGCCGTACAATACTTGTGATGTTGGAAATTGGTTTTGTGGTGGGTTCTTCTGTTGGAGCAAGCGGATGGCTTGCATGGTATTATAATGTGGTTTAAATTCATATTGGAAGTGTTTTTAATTTCTTACAAATGTGAATGAAACTTGTTGATTAGTAGCAATTGTGTTCCTTTATTCGATTTCAATACTTTAATGTAGTAGTGTTTTAATATTTGTGCAGATTTTTTATTGGTGGCTTTAGGGGATTTACTTTTGGCATTATTTGAAGACATATGAGGATATCTTCCGTTGGTTCTAATTATATTATGCTACACTTTTTGTATTGTTATAAAACATATTAAGTTATTGTATGTGTTGCAAACAATTATTGTATGGAAAGAGTTTGAATTGGATACTTGTTTTATTTTTTACTTGTGGAATGTATGGATCAATTTTTTATAAATGTGTTGTTGAAATAAATGTGTTAATCAAATGTGAGGTTTTAATAATGTAATGACAAGTTACGGGTTAATATCAAAGCTATGAAAATAATAAAAACAGAAAATAAATTTTAGCGACGAATTTTTTCGTTACAAATATAGCAACAAAAAATTGTTTTAGTGACAAAATATTCCGTCGCTAAATGTAGCAAAATTTTGTAAGAAATGGTTTTAGTGACGAAAATTTTCATCACTATATGTGCCTAGATTTTCTTAAAAATAGTTTTAGTGATGACTTTTTTCGTCACTATATGTACCCAAAAATAGTTTTAATGAAGAAATTGTTCGTTACTAAATATGATTTAATAAACTTGTTTGTTTTTAAACCCCTTTAAACACAATTGGATTAACCTAGTTAATTAGCCAAGTGATTACTTAGTCCAAATTTCAAATCTAGGTTAACACACAATCATATAATCATATCAATGTAAAATGCGGAAAATAAAGAATACAAAGATATGATGACCCAGGAAACCACACCAAGAAAAAAACCTAGGGAGGATTTAACCTAGCTATCCTCAAGGTAAACCTGAATCCACTATGAAAGAATCAAAGTTTTTACAATAGCGACTTAGACCACTACCATCCTATTGCTACCCACCAGTAGAAACTTATAAACACGACCACATGCAAGCTCCGAGACCATGGACTCCTTCTTTATAGGATTCTCCAGCAAGTACAAGCACTCTCGCTTGTATATCTTTAAGCTCTTAATGCAGCAATTGAATCGATCACCAAGTCTTGACATAATCTTGAATATTGGAAACCCTAAATATGTGTGAAGGCAACCACCTCTTGATCTCACAAAAGATTCACACATACAGCATAAGGAGCAACCAAAAACGTGGCTAGGGTTTTCTCTTTTATACTTAAGACAAAACATAAAACCCTACACGTCAAACGGGCTTAGGCCGAGTTAGAAAATTCTGCGAAAAAACATTCTCGCTGAGTTTCGATCGATCGAGTCTAATTCTCGATCGATCGAGCTAAACAGAATTGCACAATAAATTCTGCGGCAATTCGATTCCAACTTTACATAAAACGCATACACTTTGAGCAAGTCTAAACAAGACTAAAAACTGTTTTGATCATGGTTTGCCAACAATACAAATTAGAGTTCTAATATATTAGTTCCTAATCCTTAGAACCTAACAAAACTGAAATGGTTTTAGTGACGAAATATTTTCGTCGCTAAATACTATTTTTAGCGAGGAAAACATTTAGTGACGAAACGTTTTCGTCGCTAAAAGTTTTTCCTTTTTTAAACAAATTTGACTTTTAGTGACGAAATTTTTCGTCGCCAGGACTTTTAGCAACAGGGCTACAATTTCGTTGCTAAAAGTTTCTATTTCGTCACTAAAAGTTCTTAGCGATGAAAAACTCAACTTTTAGTGACGAATTTTTTCGTCACTGAAAGTACATTTTGTTGTAGTATATATCACGGGCAAAGAGTTATAACCATCCCAAAATTCGTCACTGAAAGTACATTTTGTTGTAGTTATATATCACGGGCAAAGAGTTATAACCATCCCAAAACTGTTTCCAATATTCATAAACGTTTTCATTTCAAGTGAAACAAATTTCGTCCCAAAAACTATCAAGTATGTAAATTTTGCATAATCTTGTGTAACAATAATACGTTCGGGTTTCATAGAAACTCTCGGGATAATTTGATGCAAATGAAACTTGAAAATCTCATAGGTCTTACATACAACTCTCGTACATAAGAGATTCTCTAAAAAAATATTCACTTCATTGCGATAGTATTTGTCACTTTAGCTCTACTAAAGAGGATTTAACATTTCTCACATTAAAAAAATTGGGATTAGACATCACTTTTTCACTGCTGAAAAACATAATGAATAGTATAATATAGTGATTCAAGAATCAAACAAAATATTTTAGAATTTGGAGCCACAACGAAATGCTATCCTTAGACAATATATGCCCCTACACAAGAGTTGATAAATGGTACTACAAATTTATTCTCAAGATACAACCAAGTTTATTACGTTCTGAAAATAGCAATTTAGGAGATGGCTTGGAGGAGTTTTAGTGTTTCTTAGAATGTTTTGAAAGAAGAAGATATTAAAAGTGAGAGTTACAATCATTTATATATCATGGGTAAAGTCTTATAACCATCCAAAAACTGTTCCCAATATTCACAATAGTTTCAATTTCAAGTTGTACAACATTTGGCCCGAAAACTATCAAGTTCGTAAATTCTGCATAATCTCGTACAACACTCATACGTTCGAGATTTGAACAACTCTTAATTAATTTTGATGAAAAGAAACTTGATAATCTTGTACGTCTTTTATACAACTCTCGTAAGTCTAAGATTATATAAACTTTGTTTTTTCACTAAAAAAAATATAATAAAAATAAATAGTGATTTAATTATCAAACAAAACATTTGACACTCTGGAGCCACAATGAAACGCTATCCTTACACAATATGCGCACCCACACAAGAGTTGCTAAAATGTTACTTCAAATTTATCCCTAGGATACAACCAAGTTTATTGCGCTCTAAATACAACAATTTTGGAGAAGTCCCAAAGGATTTTTAGTGTTTCTTAGAAAGTTTTGAAAGAAGTACTAAAGAGTTATGACCGTTTGAAAATTGTTTCCAATATTCACAAATGTTTTCATTTCAAGTGGAACAAATTTTGTCCCAAAAATTATCAAATTCTTAAATTTTGCATAATCTTGTGCAACAATCATACATTCGGGTTTCGTACAATGTCTCAGGAAATTTTGATGCAAAAGAAACTTAAAAATCTCATACGTCGTACATACGTCTCTCATACGCACGACATTCTCTGAACTTTTTTTTTTTTCCATTTCATTGCCACAATTTCATTCACTTTAGTTCTACTAAAGAGGAAGTAACAATTCTCACATTAAAAATAAATAAATAAATAAAAGTGACTTTACACCAAATTTCCATTGCCAAAAAATATAATAAATAAATATATTGATTTAATAATCAAACAAAACATTTGACAATTTGGAGCCATAATGAAACGATATCCTTAGACAATATATGCACCCACACAAGAGTTGCTAAAATCTTACTACATATTTATCCCACGGATACAACCAAGTTTATTATGTTCTAAATACAACAATTTTAGAGATGTCCATTTTTAGTGTTTCTTAGATAGTTTTAAAAGAAGTACTGAAAGTGAGAGTTAGAATCATTTAAATATCAAGGGCAAAGAGTTATAACTGTCCCAAAACTGTTTCCAATATTCACAAACATTTTCATTTCTAGTGAAACAAATTTTGTCCCAAAAACTATCAAATTTGTAAATTTTGCATAATCTTATGCAACAACCATACATTCAGGTTTCATACAAACTCTTAGGACATTTTGAAACAAAGGAAACTTGAAATGCATGTAAGAGATTCTCTAAATTTATTTTTTCACTTCATTGCCACAGTTCTTGTCACTTTAGCTCTACTAAAGTGGATTTAACATTTCTCACATTAAAAAAAAATTGGGATTAGACATCACTTTTTCACTACCAAAAAACATAATGAAAATAATATAGTGATCCAATAATCAAACAAAACGTTTTAGAAATTGGAGACACAACGAAATGCTATATTTTATGAAATTAACATGATAACTTTTACTTAGATGTCTTGTAAGATTATATAAGATTAACAAAAAATTATTTGACAATATTGAATATTTTAAGACTTAATTTTATTTTATTTTACTTTTTATGGAAAAAATTTTATTATACTAAATTGAATTTGTTTGGGATGGATTCAAGTTACACATTTGATTTTTTTTTTTTTTTTTTTTAATAGATTTTTATTTAATGGTTAAAAAGGCACCACTTACCATGCATGTCATTGGTGTTCTAAAATAGACTAACTATTTATGAAAGTTATCACTTTCTCTCTCTAGTGCCATTGTCAACGGCTAGCGTAGGAATAAACCCAGATGAGTTTTTAATGAGGTTTAAGACTTATGACACAACAGTTCTACCGTAAATCATTACATCCAAGCGATTAGGGATCTAACATGGGCCAAAATGGGTAATTAGCCATAATTTTCTAACTATGTAGTTAGTAGTTCTAGTTCCCAAACTATATTTTTTACTAGCATCTCAAGTCTAAGAAACTCGATTTAGGGTCTATAAATCGAGTTTTTTGGACTCGATTTTTATGGGTTGTTCACGTCTGATGTGCACTTTTTCCACGTGGCATCTACATGGAAATCGAGTCTCTAAGACTCGATTTCTAACCCAAAAATAATATTGTTAATGACCCAAAATGTAGAAACAACAAAAAACGCGGAAAAAAAGAAAAAAAAGAAAGAAAGAGAAGAAGAAGAAGAAGAAGAAGAAGAAATGGAGATGGAGCTCAAGCCGACCTAGGCCGCCACGCGACCTAGGTCGCAGCCCGACCCAGGCCGTCACGCGACCCCCCGCCGCCGCGCGACCCCTCTTTTTGTCTCCGGGTTTTTTTTTTTTTTTTTTTTTCTTTCTTTCTTTCTTTCTTCTCTGATGAACACATATTCTTCTCAGATGAACACATATTTTCTATTGTTGTGGTTCTGTTGTTGTCGTTTTCTTTTCCTGTTGTCCTTGTGGTTTTCTTTGTTTTCTTTTTAGATGTAAATCGAGTCTTAGAAACTCAATTTCCATGTAGATGTCACGTGGAAAAAGTGTCACATCAGACGTGAACAACTCATAAAAATCAAATCCAAAAAACTCGATTTATAGACCCTAAATCGAGTCTCTTAAACTCGAAATGCTAGTAAAAAATATAGTTTGGAAACCAGAACTACTAACTACATAGTTAGAAAATTATGGCTAGTTACCCATTTTGGCCTCTAACATGTGAGCTACTAGAGCTGATAGTAGAGGGGCTATATGTCAAGGACAAATCGGTTTTCAATGGGCTGATTAGGGACGTAGAGAGTGACTCACTCCTCGGGCTTAATTACTATCTACGCACTTCTAAAGATGATGATATTGGTTTTGGAGAACATTCTGACCCTTAGCTCTTGAGCATTCTTACATCAAACAATGTTACTGGCCTCCAAATTCTTGTTGAAAAAGATGCGTGGATTAGTGTCCCAAATGACCCCAATGCCTTTTGGGGTATTGTGGGTGACATGTTACAGTTGATACTCTCTTTCTTTCTCTACGTCATTTAAAATATAATTTTTGATCTTCTTGTTTTCTTTTTAACCAAAAAAATTGTGCACTGATATTAATTTTTATTTGTGAAGGCTCTAACAAAAGGAAGATTTGTGAGCGCCAAAGACAAGGTATTAACAAATACATCCAAGCCTAGAATGTCAATGATATATTTTGGAGCTCCCCCACAAAGCATCAATTTTTGCACCTCCAGAATTGCTTAGACCCATTGGCCACTCTCTCTCTGGGACCTTCACTTGGAAAGCCTACAAGGAAAAATTATACTAACAAGGTCTTGCAGCTACACGTCTTGATGGTTTCAAGAATTAGAATTTGGGCGAAGAATGAGTATTGATGAGTGCAAAAATCGTCGGTGGTTAGGATCGTCCGGATGGCTCCGGCGTGACTTGCAAAACAGAAAAGAAAAGTAATAGATAAGTCACAAGCGTGGTGCCACCCGATGAGCCTCCGATGGTAAAGTTAGAAAGAGAGAGTGAGAGTGATAAAGAGAAAATTTTGGTTGATGGGAGTATATTTCTAATCCTATGTCTTTACCTTAGGTTGGATGTTCCTTATATAGGCTTCTGCTTTTCTAGCCGTTGGAACGACCATTAATGGTGGTTTAATTCCTTGTTTGGGTAATGCCTCGGACGCTTAATGTCAGGATATGGAGATCTCTGAGCTGTTACCCTCTTTACTTTGTCCAATAATAACGGCTCAGTCAATAAAGGCCTCATTTATGGTTTGTTCCTTGTCCATCGCCATGCCTGGACGAACAATATCTCAAGGCTCATCAAATATCATTTCAATTCTTATAAGTTTTAGTTGAATTGTGTAGTCATTTTAGAGACAAGAGTTCTAGTCTTTATATTTTTATTTGAATAATTGTAATGGTTGGAGTCTTTGCTCTTTCTTTTAAGGAGTTGTTTTGGTCCGTCTAAGTACCATAGGATTAGAGATCCATAGTGGGTCTTTAATTCTCATACTCTGTGTAATAGTTCACTGCTCACTAATTAATTGTGTGAATGTGATCATGTTCACTCAAGAATTTTTTTTTGTTTCTTCAAATTGCTTACTAACTCACACGAAATTCCTAAATTAAAATGAATCGCATTTTTATTATTATTTTGGGTCTCCTTAAAATTCAATATGGCTATCATATCTTGTATAACCAATAACTAATTCTTTTTCTAAAGATTTATCCTATTTCCAAATAGAACAAAGTCCATAACAATCTATCAACAATCTAACTGAACTGAAAAAAAGAATTTTGATTCAATTTTCGGATATTTTTGGTCTTTTTCAAATAGCATCCCCCAATAAACAAGGAGTAAAGGATGTGAGTACATGTTAAGTTGTTTGTTACTAGTGCGCTGCTGGTGGAGGCCGCGTCTGCCTATGATGCTAATTTACAGTCGGAAACTTTTCAACATGTGGGTTTTCTTCTCCTGTCACAGCCGTAATGGCATGGGACCTTTTTAAACTGCCTGAGCGTTGTACTTCCTGCATATCAGCAGCTCATTGTAGGATTTTCTTTAATTGGTTAGCCTACCCATTATAATAAGAAGGTAATAAAGGGGTTCCGAGCCCACAAGTGAACTCTATTTTTTTTTTTTTTTTTTGTATTATTTGCTGTCAGAGAGGGTTTAGCATTATGAGATGAATTTCATTTTTGTTTTTACACCAGTCTCTTGAGAAACATTAATAGTTCCTTGGTCATCTCTATCTCTGATCCAAAATGCCATTTCCTGTACTTCCAATCCAATGGTTGGTAAAATGATGTTGCCAACCATTAGGCTACCTACTCCCAACTCCTCCTCACATGGATCATCCTATGGTTACTTGGAAAGGAAAGGGATACTACTCGCATTTTCGGGCATTTCCAACAAAGAAATCTAGAATTCAAATCCCCTATCACATTATAAAAATCGAAAAGGGATGCTGCTGAAAATTATTTTAATCAACATCACACATCACACATCACACATCACACACTGTAGGGGAAAAAAAAAAACAAACAAATAAATAACATTTAACAATATGACATATTCAACCGCATACACCAGAGCAAGGGTGAAAGACCATAGCACATGATGGGCCTTTAATTGCACTAAATTACAGTCCAATTCAAAATAGATACACAGCCTAGCATACTCCAGGTGAATGCAAACTACATGACAATAGGAAACACAGAAGAGGCCCACATACTTACTGGGCAGCCACAGTCACCCCTAAAAACGGATCTTACTAGTAAGTAGAAACTAATAACTTACTAAAAGGTTTACAGATAATGATAGTCAAGCTGAAACTTATTACAGGGTACAGTTTATTTCGTTACATTTTAAAATAATAATAAAATCCACATCAGATCATTAGAATGACTAATTACATAAGGTTCAGAGTGATTACAATTGTAATTGGTCAACCTACAAAAAGTGAGTCAACCTTGAAAATGCTGGCTCCAGCCAGATTTCCTTCACTCCGTCCCTAAGAATAAGTTCATTGGTAATGCTGAATTAAAAACAATAAAATACAGATGCTAGCCAATATAAAGTCTTCGATCCAGCAGCAACACAATTTTTTTTATGAACACATGATCTTTCCCTATTCCAAGTATATGAATCTTGCAAATCCATCATCTGCATTACTGACAAACAAGTTGAGGACTTAGTCACCACTACAACATCCAATGGTTAAAGCATTTAGACACAAATAAAATTTGGATACCAAGAATAAGCATATGCCAAACTCAAAAGTAGTAATGATGGAGGCATGCCTTATTCTCCATCTAGTGATACATGAGCCTTTTTTTTTTCATTAGCAATGTGGAAGATAGAATGAGGTGAAAACAGGTTACTGTTCTAAGCATGTATTTACCAAGAGAAACAATTATGAAGCCCCAAAAATGAAAAACAAATTAAGTACAAATTGAATAACTAAGATCTGCAGTACTGCTAGAATAGCCAACTTATAGTTACAGATATGACAGGACAAACATGCAATAAATCTGAAGGCAAGATTTGGACTAATGACAGAGTGTTTCAGCTTACCACTAACTTACTACGTCTTGCTTCAAACCCGGTGCCAATAAGCTATAGAATGGTTGTTTTCAACCTTTTTAATTTTTACCATTTCTTAAAAGAAGGTTTTAAACTGTCTTTTGGGCACTTTCAGTCATCAGGTTGTATAATAAGCAAGAAGTTGCAGTTAGTTTGTGTCAATATTGAGTGGAAGAGCTGCTTTTGGGGCAAAGAAATAAAACTAAAATAGAAAGTGGTTTAAACTTGCAGACCATACCATGGTGTCCCCATCAAAATAACTGCAAATAGGAAAATACTTCTGTTCATACAATCCACAGACCAAGTCTCCCAACATAATATCATAACGTACTAGCTTACCTTCACATTTTCCATCTCCTCTTCACTAAGAGGTCGACATATACAGTAAAAAAATAATGAATTCACATACCATATCCTTACTAACAGAAGAGAAGAAGGGGGAAAGAGGGGGGGGGAGGGGAGCAAAGAAATAAACTAAACAAAAAGATGATTATTTTCTTCAGAAAGGAAACAGATTTAGAATTAGAAGCGTCCACACAAGCTTGGTGGCTTATATTTATTTATTTCACTTGTAATGTTAATTAATTATTGATTTAGCCAGTTCAGACATTCTATACTGATGTGTCAGATTCTGCCTAAAATCAGCTCATTAGCTTCCCCATACTCTGTATGCCATTAACTGCACTCAAAGTAAACATTATACAGTGAGGACATGTAACTAAGGAAGAGCTATTAAAATTTAATAAAATCAGGCTAAAGAAGAAAGGAGGGGAAAATCCTTTAAATCAATGACGCAAATCCTAAAATTGCCCAAGAAAAAGGATCTATAAGCTACAACTTTAATTTCCAATGGCTTAGCTCTATGGTGCTCTCCTTGTTTGGTATCTAGATGGTTGTCCCTCATTCCTTGATGCAGTGCATTTGGCGAGAGAGAAACAACTGGTGTTTTGAGAAATCTAAAAGGACAATAGAAGACTTCTTTTATAAAAAAAAAAAATGCTATCCGGTTGGATGTCAATAGTAGGAAGTCATTACATATCTTTGGTTGTATACTTCCTATATACTTGGGTGACTCTTTTATTCTTCCCCAGTTTCCATTATATATATATATATATTGGCTTTCAAGTTAGCAAAACCCATTTTACCAGCCACAATCATCCAACAAGAAAGAACAGCTCAATAAAAATCTGAGATTTCCAATATAAATTGTTCAATGATCCTTTGTTTTCTTCTTTCCCCATTTTTTTTTTTTTTTTTTTTTTTTGACTATCCCATCAGCCAATCAATTTGTTTTAAGCATCAAACAATAAATGACACTTGGCATCAAACATTAAACCTTGCTATGGGAGCCTTCCTTTAAAGTTTAAAAACAAAGAAAGATTGCAAGTGGCAAATAGGTTTCAAAACTGATCATATAGTTTCAAGATGTCTGTATGAGGTTTTCCATATGCATTGTAAGTTCACTGACCTGAAAAGGTAGGCAGGTATCTGCAAAGAGCAAGCAAAAAAAGGTTCTGATAAATCCAATAAGCTCTGACATAAAGGCACCTCCTCCCCTTATAAGAGCAAGGTGAAGGGTTTTCATAAAGATCTAATTCCGGAGAATAAGAACTTCAAGTCAAAAACTATTCCGAATGATGCACTTGGGGATTTGGAAACTCCCTTGAAAATTAACCACACTTTTGGAAAATACCAAAAAGAACCTCAAGTAAATAGTGATGAGGTATTTTCTTGCTAATGAAGCACGCCGGTTTTCCATTTTCATCAAGAGTAATAGCACAACCCATTCATTATTTGAAAACTATAACCAGCCCTATTACTAATATTCAAAACTACTTTCTCAACGGACCTACTCTACTTCATATGATGAAATTAACCTTCAGAAGCACATGCTCCACTTTAATTGACTAGTGTTACGCATATAGTACAATTGATCATTCAAACATATCATGATTCAAATAAATTAGATGATTATGTAACCAATTATGATAATAATGGTGCTAAAAAGATGAGGGTGTGAACGAGAAGTACTCTTACCATTACCAAGTAGAGGAAAGGAAATGATGAATCCTCAAACATAGGCTTCAGCTCCAGCATCTCCACCACGACCTCGAAGAATGCTATGCAGCGAAACTGTGGAACAAAAGCTAATGACTTGATGAAACTTATTAACAGGTGAAGGCAATTGGGGTACTCTCCTCCACTTGCACTTGCCACCACCAGACTGTTGAGCAGTAGTAGCAGTAGTAATCTCGCAAACACAAGCAGGGTATCTCTTATGGTAGTCTTCGTTAAAAACATAAATAAGATCACCCAAACCAACACATTTCAAGCAAGCAAACTTATCATCCTCATCACTATCAAACAAGCTATACAGCAAATCCTGAGGCATAATAGCAAACTCACTGAACTCCATAGTTTTCTCATCAATCCTCCACAGATTAAAGGACGACCCAGCTTGCGAATTACATATTCCAGCGAGAACAAGGCGGTCTTTACAGGAGATCAAGAAAGAAAAGCTGACCCCAGGAGGTCTAAGAGTTTGGACGTTACTCCAAACGTGGGTTTCTAAATCGAAGGACGAGACAAAGCTAGAGTTAATACCGAACACATAGAACCTGCCTTTGAATAAGGCTGAAGATAAGGACGAGGAGGAAAACCCAGTTGGGAAATCGGAGGGTAATGGAGGACAGATGCTCCAGGAATCGAGATCGGGGTTGTACATCTCGACGGCTAAACGGTCCTCGATGTCGACGAGGTTGCCGATGAATCTGACTCCGCCGACAACAATGAAACTGGGTCGGTTGTGGTTGTGGTTGTGGTTGCTAGAATAGAAGACTCCGAGGAGAGGGTTGTGGCGAGTAGTGTAGAGGGGAAGTGGTGGAAATGTGGCGAGAGAGGACTGGGGAGAAGGAGAAGGTGGGTGCGGTGGTGAAGAGGAAGCCGGCGGCGGAAGTAGTGTTGTTGTTGGAGAAGGAAGTGTTGAAAGGGAGGCGGAACCAGAGGTTGGAGATGGGGTCGAAGGCGAAGGATTGGTTGTTCTTGGAGGAGGTGTTGTGGAGGCCGTAAAGGAAAAACCATGGATGAAGAGAAGAGGAAGAGGAAGAGAAGGTTGAGGAGGAGATGATGGAGTACCAGAGTTTGCAGACTGTGGAAGCACGGATCAGAGTTGGGATTGGGAGGAGACACAGGATTCGCTCCATCAGGTCTACACTCAGAGACTTGAATTCTGTCATTTTTTAATTAGTTAATGTTGAGACATCAGGTCTACACTCAGAGACTTGAATTCTGTCATTTTTTAATTAGTTAATGTTGAGACTGTGAGGAAGAGGAAGAAGAAGAAGAATGAGAGAGAGAGAGAGAGAGAGAGCGAGAGAGAGATATATAATTATTTGGGTAATGAAAGAAAGCGTAGTTGGTGAGGTGTGGACACGATGGGCCATGTGGTTCATGTGATATGGAAGGCTGTGAATCGTTGGCTTCCCTCATTCATACATCAATTCTCCTTTGTCAGAATCATACGAAAACTGAAAAGAATTTATATCAAATCCCTTCAAGTTCATCATCTCTTCTTTCTTGTTTTTTTCAGGAAAAATAAAATGATATGAAAAATGTACTTTATTCTTCAAAGTTCAAATACGTTTCTAGTTTTTACTCTAACGCGGCAAAATGGGTTGGTTGAGTCCAGTTCGGGTAAAAAAACGAGTTTGTACAAAAAAAGAGAAGTCATTTTAATAGGGTTAAAAACGAGTCAGGTCAATAAAATTGTGAGTCAAGTCGAATCAATAAATCATGCAGCAAATTACTTTATGTAAAATACATTATTTTGAATTTATCACTCATATCAAGAAGGAAAATGACATGTGCTATTTTATGTGCAATGCACATGATTTATTTGACGATAAAGGAGAGGAGCTACAGGACCCCTTGACTTTTTGAAAATTTTCCAAATTTGTCATTATCAATACTAGATAAAAGTCTAATTATATCTAACCCCCCAAACCCCCCTTCTCTTCTTGAGAGTTTGAGAAAAAAAATTCGGCCATTTATTAAGGGGTAAGGGCTAAATTGTAGGCTCCCTCATTTATCAAAAATTTAATTTCCCTCCTAAAATAAATTTGTAGTTCCCTCTTAAATAAAATAAGTACAGAAAACCCAAACACAAACACACACACACAACTTCACCCTATCCATGCAAAGATACTTTCCACAGCCTGCTTAGTTTGATGGCGCCCTCCCCCCTTTGGTTGGTTCAAGGTTAATTTTGATGGAGCAATTTTTTATGATGACAACACTACTGGTTTGGGTGTTATAATCCTTATTGAGAATGGACTAGTTATGGCTACTTTATCACAACAAATTTCATTGCTTACCTTGGTAGAGATGGTGGAAGTGTTAGTAGCATGGCATGCCATTTGGTTTGCTTAGGAGCTGGGTTTTGGGAAAGTGCTAGTAGAAGGAGACTCAAAGAATGTCATTGATGCCATTTATTTTTGTAATGTTAAAAGACTTGGAAATAATGTTGCTCATAGACTTGTTAGAAGAGCAAGATCTTCTCACTCTCCACTTGTTTGGCTGGAATCTATTCATCCAGATTTCTATAATGTTTACAACAATGATTTATTATTAACTGAATAAAATTTTCCCCTTCGAGATTTCTTCTCAATAAAATAAAATAAAATAAACCTAATATATATGTCCCTTTTTTGCCCCTTTATATCTAAATAGGATAGGGGTTGGGCCCAAAGGGGCATCAGCCCCCTAAGTTCTAAAATTTAAGGGGAAAAAAAACTATACATATTTAGTTAAATTAGAATTTGGCTCTCACATAATTGAACTTGAACACCCCCCCCCCCCTCCCTCTCCCACATAATCTTGCTTGGCCCACAACGGTACAAGATAGCCCAAACAACAACAAAATTTGTCCCAATAGCCCAAAAAAAAAAAAAAAAAAAAAAAACAAACAAACAAAATCAAAACCAATTTTTAGCTTTTAGAAATAAAAATAAAACACAATAAGTTTTTGTCTTAATCTTTTTCTTTTTTTAATTTTTAACAAATTTTAGAAAAACAAACCCAAAACCCCCCCCCAAGAAAATTAAGAAAACCCTAATACAAGTCAAAAAGTTGATTGGAAGCACAAAAAATGCCTAGTTACCTCAAATCGGTATAGATTAGCCAAATTAGGCCAAACCTTACGGTTTTATATCTCTCACACACACAACTTTTAACTACACCAATTAGGAAAAAGTAATTTTTACATTTATTTTTTATGTTTTTTAAAGCCACCAATCACATTCATTTTCATGCCAATTTGTGGAGATTAGGTATTAAAATTTGTAGTATTTTTAACATTTTTCAAGAGAAGACTAATTCAAAGTTGGAACTCCAAATAAGTTTACAAAAACAATGGTTCTAGGATACTTCAAATTGAAGTACATAACCCTATCCCCTATCCAGATGTGTGTGTATGTGTTTCTAAAAAAAAAAAAAAAAAAAACTATATATAACCTTTTTGAAATAATGTGTTTACTAATCACATAAAAGTAATTCAAACAATTATTATTGTGTTTTTTTTAATGAACTAATTATATTTATTGTCACGCGAGTTTATAATCAATCATTATTATTATTATTATTATTATATAAAAGAAAAGACCTTATGAGAAAAAGTATGAGGTTTTGTCAAGTGTCGCATTACATGCAAAGAGAATTAAAATACTCTTAAGTGCCACATAAGAGATAAGAACAAATTAAATATTGACTTTTTGTTTTATTTGGTTTAATGGTTCAAGACTTTTCTAATTAAAAAATAAATCTTATTTATATTATTTGGTTCAATGCTTCAAGACTTTTCATCCCTCATACATACACACAAAACTATTTACATTTTAATTCACCATTTTCACCTTTTACACTTCTACCCCTTTATATATATCTACCCATAACCCTCCATGCCATTGCCATCCCATGTCAAATACAGCAAACTAAAAATGAGGTCATTAATCTTAACCCGTATGAGTTGGTTACCACTAAGGAAGAGTAACTTGCATTTTATATTGAGTGACAACGACAATCATGATTTTGATGTTAAGGTCGGTTGTTGTGGATATGTGGATTTTGTAAATGATGTGATTGATTGTAGGTATTTGGGATGTGTATTTTGTTTTAGAATTAAGGGAAAAAAAACGCATTTTATATAAACTTTTATTCATAATATTCCACCAAAGTTATTTTTTATTTCTCATTACTTGAATTAAATAATTATAATAGATATGTGTGTGTAATTTATAATTGTTTCTTCTTATGACGAACTTATTACTATCAAAGTTCTACAACAATTATACTATAATATATGTACAACATTCTCCAAAATCATCTTATATAAAATATTATAATATTATTCGTGCATCGTATAGACAATTTACTACTGTAAGGACTCGATTTGTAACGAATCATACAATGATGTTGGGTTCGCACGTAAAAAGGCTCAAACAATATCATTTATAGAGCATGGGTTTGAAAGGTTAGGCCTTAGTCACCAGACGGCGGGGTTTTCATGGTGTTCATACATGGTTTAAATCGTGTTCGCCATGAGAGCCTTTCTCTCGAGAGGCGGGCCGGGAGGCTCTGGTTTTTGGCCATTTTTCCCAGCCAGCCTTTTGGTGCACTAACTTTTACATTATATAGTCCTTCTTGGTTGATCTTAGCCCTCCACTTGTTGGTTAGGCGGATGCTTACTACATGCCCGTCCCATCACCTGTCCCCTCTTACTTTATGTTAGTTGCGATGATTGAAGTTTTACCGCCCAAACGTCTTTTCTAATTAACATGATCGGACGCCAAGGGTGCATTTAATGCGAAGGGGACGTATTTTCCTTGAACCAATTTTGCACCGTACCTCCACGTGGGCCCCATTCCACTCACATCCCCTTCGGGGCTGTTTGGGGATAGCCTTCATCGAGACGTTGCTCTTCCCATTGAAGTCCTGGAGTGCCGAGGATAGGGTCGTCCTCGGCTATTCCCCTTGACACCTCGGCCTTCGATCATTTGTCCTCGGCACACGACCTCCTCGGCACGGGCCCCGAGCCCGGATAGAGCGTGGGCCGGATCGTAAGCTCCCGGCCCCACAACTAGTATATAATAAAATTTATAATATCTTTTAAATTTTTCTTAATATAGTGGAAAAATTTGAGCCATATAGGTAGTAGTAGAATGCGACACAAAGCGAGGAGTCTAGGACCAATCAAGGTGTACAACCTACGGTCACTTCCTACTAGCCCAATTAACTGGGAGTAAAGTGATAACTAAAAAAAAAAAAAAAAAAAATAAAAGTTAAGAACATCTTATTACTTACTAGCCCCCTAGAATCTTGGCAAAAAATATAGACATGTTTCGGCCCTCAAATCTTAATTTTGTCCCAAAAAAAATCCAAAAACAGGAATAGAATTTGGCCGCCATATTTGCAAGCTCAAGTCTGATACGTGATCCCATCCACACCATTGAATAACCAACCAACTGATCTATCTTCACGGTGGTATCTCTCAACCTCTCTCTATGATCGGTCCATAGAATTCTGCCCGTTGTTTTTAAGGAAAGAGTAGAGTACCACTTTATTTTGACAACTGCGAGTGTTGAATTTTGGATGGAGTGAAGTAGTTCATTTTTATGCTTATTTTATTAACTCATTGTTAAATTGTATTATTTTATTGAGTTTTTTTTTTTTTTTGGTATACAACCATCAGTAGAGTAGACTTAGACTTAAATAAACTATTTTATTAAAGTTGCAGTACTATAGTTGTTTGAGTGGTTTACAACTTGCACTTGGACTTATTATTTTATTTTTTTGGCTTAATTTTGATAATAATAATATTTATTATTGTTTGTTTAATTGATAATATTGTTTAATCACTTGATTTAAGGGAAAATATTATGACCACATTTTAAGCAATTGTTATAAAGTTGTTTATTATTATTTTTTAATTAGGGAATTTAAATATTTGATGTCATACAAATATTTTTTTAATTTACTTCATAATCAATTGTAAATGGTTTTAATAGGATGGCATAATTTTGCTGAGTTGAAATTAATTTGTGAAATAAAGTATATTTTTTTAGTTAGTCATGAAATTTGAATACTTAAAGAATTTTATTTAACTTAGCTTGGTCTTCTTGAAAATTTGTCCTGGCTCCCCCACTAACTACAACATGTTTTTATTTTTATTTTCTTGAAACCACTACAACATGATATATATGCATACAAAAAATATAAGTAAAAAGTAAAGGAGATAACGTAAAAATTAATCATGGCACTTAGTCTTTAGCAACAATTGAAATTAAAATTTTCATATCACAACACTTTTGAAGTTCAAAAAAAAATTCATTTACCAAACCGCTCATGTCACTTCAACTCAAAGCAACAATTTCTTATTTTAAAATACTACGTATATCTTATTTTCTCATGGCACTAAGGGCCCGTTTGGTAGAGGAGTTTAAGTAATATTGTTTGGGTGTTTTTGATATACGTATAAGTGAAAAAATGTGTGGAAATGTATGTAATGTTGTTTAAATTTTAAAATGCTCAAAAGTGTGTTCAAAATGGGCTACCCCAGCGGGATCCTTGCTCTAATAGTTTTTACTTTCAATCTCTTGACTTTTTCGTGTAGTTTCAAACTCTAGTTTTTGCTATGAACACAAATTTAAAATAATTTTAAAACGTAGAGAAGGAAAGTTTAACTCTACATAATTTTTTAAAAGCAATCAAAACAGTGAGGTGGTTAACAATTTTCTGGGTATATTTTTATACTTTTAACACTTTTACATTGATTTATTTCTTTAATTTATTTTGATCAACCAAGTTACATGATTAAATTTTATGTATTTACTATTTGGGTAAATTCTAATAAGCTATCCTGAGATTTGGGCTAATACCAATTAAGTCCAAAATTTTTTAAAAATGACCAATTTGGTTCATGAACCCAATTTAGTCACCAAACACTGTTTATCCCATTACTTATTCTCACCTTCTCTCTCTCTCTCTCTCTCTCACACACACACACACACACACACACACACACACACACACACACACACAAAATTCAGAACCTTCTCTTTTCCCTCTCTTAAACCTCTTTGGCTCTCTCTTCTCACATAGTCACACTCCCTCTCTAATGGCCGAAACCCATGTTCTGCCACTAGCATCTAGCACTCTCTTTGAATCGGTGCCTTGGAGATAGTTGGTTCCTTAGCCATGGAAGAGAGTTTTTTATTTCTGTTTCTAGGTTTGGGTCTCTATTTGTGTTTGGGCTTGTGTCCCAAACGTCAAGGGAATGTTTGGCAAAGACCCACAAGCTTTGCCACCACTAGTGGTCGTTGATCTTTCTCCTCTTTCTTTGTTCTATTATATATATTTTTTTCTCTTTTGTTTTGGTTTTTGTTGGTTTAGGTCTTGGTCAATTTAGGGATTGGGTTTTCTTATGGTGATAAAGGTTTGGTGATTTTTTATTTGGGTCTAAAAGGTGGGGTTTGGGTATGGTTATTTGCAGATTTGTGGTCTTATAAGTGTTTTTTGATTTGGGGTTTGTCTCAAAATGGGTCTAATATGGTGTTTTTGTTGGTGTATGCATATGAATCTATGTGTATGTTTGGTAATTTGGGATTTTGGGAGGTTTTAGGTTTTAGAATTTGTATGTCTATGCATGTATGTTTGTGTTTTATGACATAGTGCGGTCGTGTAGTGTGATTTGTGCTCAAAATGCGTATATCGGTGTAATCACAATGATAGAATTCAAAGAAGAGAAAAGAAAATACGAGAGAGGAAAAGAGAAGGGCCTGAGAAGAGAAAGAGGGGAGAGAAGAGAACTTGAGAACAAGTGACAGGATAAATGGCGTTTATGGACTAAATTGGATTTGGGACTAAGGGTCCATTTGGCTATAACTTAGTTTTGCTGAAATTGAAAACTCAGAAGAAAATAATTTTTAAATGTGTGAATAGTACCGTGGGACCCATTTTTAATATTTTTAAATGCATGAACAGTCTTTGCTACGGTGCGTGAACAGTGTTGCTACAGTGCGTGAACAGTGATAATTGTCTCCTGCATAGTAAATCCATGTGATTTTACTGTTCATGCGCTGAAAAAAAAAAAAAAAAAAAAAGGGAAACGTGAAATAGAAAACGTAGATGCACAATAAGTCCTATTCAAACACATACTAAGTTGATCAATTTTTAAAAGTTTTAGATCTATTTGGTATTAGTACAAACTTATTAGATTGATTGTTATTAATAATAAATTGATTTTTTTTTCTTATTATGCAATAGTTTATTTAATTTATTAATATTAATTTTGAATTAATTTTATTTCTAATCTTATCTTCTAATTTACGTAACAAAATCATAACATCATAGTCAATTATTAAAATAAGGAGGAAAAAAGAAAATAATAAAGGCTTACGTGATACGTATTGTCTGTATTGTACGCAAACTTTTTTATATATTTTTTTGATAATCAGATTGTCCGCAAACTTTATTAACAACAATTCCTCAACTTGGAGATAATCGCCCGAGAGGGCCCAACCTTTCCATTCCGGTCCTCCTCCTATTGTTTGCATCTATTTAAGTCATGTTGGTTGATTCTGACTTTATTATTTATTTTTTATTATTATTTTAAAAAGGTCATTTTGGTAACTTGGTTCATGGTTGAACTGAACATAAAGCGCATGTTTAGATGGTATTTTTTTTTTTTGGCACGTTACATGGAAATGGATTATGGAACCTTGGATGCAAATTAGAAAAGAGATGAAATCGAATTATTTCAATTTCAGTAGAAACCTGCAGAGTGCAGAGGCGTTAAATTAATGTTATCAAAGTAGCAAAAAGAAGCAAGGTTATTGAAAAGCTTCTAGATTCTATAGAGTTGTCTCAAGGGACGGACCCAGGATTTTTAGTTGGGGGATGGAGATAAGCAAAAAAAAAAAAAAAATTCACATACGCATTCATATAGTATTAATAAATTATCAACCAAAACAAATACCCAAAAATCATTGTTTCTTAATATATTAAGATACAATCATCTACTAACAAAAACAAAAAACGCGAAAAACTATTATTTCTTTATACAATTATCTATGAAAAGGGAACTCGACGCTCTTTCAAATTTTCAAAATCATCTACGATTGAATCCAAATTAAACGTCGAAGCTATATCCTTTTCAATGCATAACATCAAAGAGTCTGTCAAAAAATCATTTTCCATTTTGTTTCGAATATTAGTTTTGACAACTTTTATAACTGAAAATGTTCGTTCTGTAGTAGCAGTTGAAACTGGAAGAGTAAGCACAAGTCTCACTATTCTATAAACAAGTTTGTAGTGTTCTGAATTTCTAGTTCTCACTAACCATTGAGACAACTCAGATAAACTTTTCAATTTTTTGAACTCTAGATCCTGGACTACATTATGCTTAAAATGATAAAGCTCCTTCTCCAACACTTGTTTGTCATAATCAGAAATCTTGTGGATAGAAATTCTTTACCAACAAACAAAGATCACTACTTCTGAAAGATTTTAATGCCTCTCGATGTTCTAAAGTTGAGCTAAGTCTAAGTAACTCCATTGCATCTTCATTAAACTGATAATTTAGTTCTTGGAGTTGAGAATCTATTGTAGCATAAAAAATATTTACTCGATAATGATGCTCAATTGTAACGTTATCTTGTTAATTACGAGCTCGACCTCGCCTCGCAACATAACGAGCATTCATATCCAGGACATCAATACAATACTTCTCACAAAATGATATCACAGTAGTGAGTAAGCCATCCCACCCATCATCTCTAAATTTTTGGATAAGTGCTTTAGTAGATGAAACTAAATGCATGGCATTTAAAATGTCTTGAGATTGGCTTTGCAAAGCTTGACAAAGTTTATCGCTGATCTCCATAGTTTCCTTCTCAAGATGCAAGATAAAGACAAATTCAAATGAAGTTAAACCCTCATAAGCCGACTCTGCTTCTGCCCGATGTTCTCCATCAATTGCATTATCAATTGTATTTTGTAAAACTTCAATAGTTAAAGTAAACATCCTTAATAAGCTAGAAACTGATCTAAAATGTGAACTCCAACATGTTTCTACAGGTCGTTGTAAAGTGCCAATTTGATTAAGTCCACTTCCAGTCTCAAGCTCTTCAAGATCAATCAAACGTGCTATTTCTTTAGCATTGGCAACTTTCAACTGCTCATTGCGCTTGCATGAAGCATTAACAATTTTGATCAGAAAAAGTAATGTAAGAAAAAAATTACTAATGGGAACAACTTGTTTTGATGCTTTTACTAATGTCAATTATAAGTGATGTGCAAAACAATGGATATAGTAAACATATGGGCAATCATTCAAAATCAAATCTTGTAATTCATTCCACATACCTCGCATGTTACTTGCTCCATCATATCCTTGTCCTTGAATATTTTGTATATCTAAGCAATGTTGAGATAACAAAGAATATACCCCCTTCTTTAGAGTCAAAACCGCAGTGTCAACAACATGAATAAGCCAAAAAAAACGTTTTTTCACAAAGCCTTCAGCATCAACATATCTAAAATCCACAGCCATTTGCTCTTTTATAGACTCATCACGAGCTTCATCAACCATTATGCAAAACTTTGCATCACCAATTTCTTTCCGAATGGCGTTCTTCACTTTGACTGAGAAAACATGTAGAATTTTCTTTTGAATCCTAGGTGATGTGTAGGTTGCATTTTTGGGAGTTTTTTCTATTATTTCAGCAACCTTCTCATTCCAAAAAGTCATAATAACCAATGATTCTTAAAGGTTTCCACGATTTAATGAACTAAAACTTTTATCTCGACCTCTAAAAGCTATAGCTTGAAAGGCAAGATATCGAACAATAAAAACTGTGGCCTTCAATTGCAATCGATTATTTGTAATTTATTCAAGAGTGAAATGATCAACTACCCTTTGTAAATGCTGCCTTTGGTTCATCAAATCCTTACACATTTGCTTGGCAACTCTATGAACTGAGTTAGGATATTTTCCTATATGATCTTGAAAATAACAATCTTTGCCCCCAAACTTTCTCCAATTTCTAAATCCACCAACAATGAATGTATTTTGTCCCACAACCCCATTTAAATTATAAAAGACAAAGCATGGTAGACAATAAGCTGCATCTGTTGTAGGAGAATATTCAAGCCATGTTGAATAATTTCCAAACCAAGAAGCTTGAAAGCTACAACAATGATTTCCACTTTTTTTGAATGTCTTTAGAGGAGGTTGGTACGGACCTTTTATAATGTAAGCCCGTCGAATTTCATCACGTTGATTAACATGATATTCCAATATTTGTTTGCGTGTTCCAGAATCATAATCCAAAGAATCAAGGTCAATTCTTTGAAATTGTGTTTGAGAGATTGGAACATCGACATTTTCCGAAATTGGAACATCGACATTTTCTAGAATTGGAACATCCACATTTTTTAGAATTGGAATAGCAACATTAGTTGTTGGCAATTCCACGTTGACTTCGAAAGAATTTGAAGTTGAACCTTTTCTTTTGAAAAAATAGCATTGTAGTTGATTTTTTCATGATCTACAAATAAAATAAAAATCATATAAGAATCACCGTTATTTTCTTAAATTTGTGTGACAATTTTCTATATTATATGATTTGTTTTTTTCTTTTTGTCTTTGGTCTGTCTTTATTTATGTCTTTGTGTTTGGTTGGTCTGCTTTTATTTATGTCTTTGTGTTGTCTCTCTTTGCCTTTATTTATGTCTTTGTGTCTTTGTGTTATCTCCATCTTTCTGACCCACTAACCCAATGAATCCCACTATCGACACTGCTAACAAAAACTTTTCTTAACTTTTTTTTTTTTTTTTTGTCACTTGTCCATTGCCCAACTCCACTTGTCCCTATTATGCCTAACTACCAGTCAACAAAGAAAAAACTATCTCTACAAACTCTACTCTCTCTCTCTCTATCTCTCTTAGCTATATAATGCAAGAGAGAGAGAGTTACAAACACGGAGTGACAGTCACAAAGCCAAAAAGCCCAAAAAAAAAAACACAGATTCTCGGATCACAAGCATAGTTTCTCAGATTCTAAAAAACACAGATTCTCAATAAAAACACAAACATGAACAAGGCACAAGCATAGTTTCGTGAATCTCGATTCTCGGATCACAAGCACAGATTCTCGGTTTTTGTGATAAGAGTAAATACCTGTGAGTGTGATGAGTCTCCATTCACGGGCCACAACGTCACCGACACGGCTCTCTATCTCTCTGTCTCTCTCCATCACAACGACACGGGTCTCTGATCAAGATGGGTCTCTCCGTCTCTAAGTATTGTCTATCTCTTTGTCTCGCCTCTCACAGTCTCACTTTCCTTTTTTTTTTTTTTTTTTTTCTTTTTTTTCCTTTGTTTTTTTTCTCCGTTTGGTTTTGGATTGCTAAGACTTGAGAGCCGAGTATTTTTTTTTTTTTTTTTTTTTTTTTTTTGGGTCATGGGCTCCTGGCCGAATGATGGGCTAGGGGTTCATGATTTTTGGGAGGGGGCCCGAGCTAAAAACTCAGGGTGCCCAAGCTTTTTTTTTTTTTTTTTTTTTTTGGAAAATTTTACTTGCTAAAAAATTTTTTTTTTTGGGCCCAGGGGGGCCCGGGCCCCTTAGCCTTCTACCTGGGTCTGTCCCTGTCCCTGGACTTGTCTCAGCACACGTTTAGAGCCACTTCTCACTCTTTGGAATAACTATTTAAGCCTTTGACGTAGTTGTGTAGTTATTGGTTGGTGTTGGTGTTGAAGATTTTGGTGTAGTGTTAAAGGTTGTAGAAGATAAAGCTAAATATTGGTGTACCTCTACCTCACCAAGGGTGATTAATGTTCTGAGGTCCACAAAGAGAATAAGGTTAGTTTGAATAGGGCTAGCTTGGAATTTTCGGGGTGCTGGTAGAGCACCGACAATTAAAGCTTCGAAGGCTTTGGTGAGGGAGGAAAGTCCAGATATTATTTTTTACAGCAGAATCAAAAGCCAAAGCTAAGAGAATAAATATTAAGTTTGGGTTTTCATGAGCATTATTATTGTATTGAATCTGTGGGTAAATTAGGAGGATTGGCCTTATTTTGGAAAGAAGGTGTAGAGCTTGAAATGATTTGTGGAGACAAAAATGTGGCGGTGTCTGTAATTTATTCTGAACCGCCTTCAGTTACTTGGATGCATGCATGCTTCTTGCTATATATGGTCAGCCAAGCATCAATGGTAGGGCTAGTTTTTGGTGTTTAGTTGAAAATATGGTTGAATCTTTTGCTGGGCCTTAGATGGCCATTGGATATTTTAATAATTTAAAAAGGCAATTCAGGAAAGAGAGGTGGCAATTTTTTGAGGGAGGGATATACCACAAGTTTTAGGAACTTCATGAATGTTTCAGGAACGATTGATCTTGGATTCAGTGTAGCAAGCGAGGTTTACTTGGTCAAATAAAAGAGAAGCCTTGCATGGCTAATATCAAAGAAAGATTAGACACAGCAGTTTGTACCCAGGATTATTGGCAATCTTTATTCCCTAAGGCAAGAGTCAAACATCTAGTAGCCTCCACCTCTGATCATAATCCGATTCATCATGACACCCATGTGGAACAAATGTTGAGGGCCAAACCATTTAGGTTCGAAGCTATGTGGACGAGAGATGCCACAAGTTCAGAAGTAATTAATTGAGCAAGCTTGGCAAAGACATTTTGATGGGTCTCAAAGTTTCAAATTGCTAAGAAAAATACAGCAAGCCAGAGAGGAACTCAAGATATGGAATAAGACACAGTTTGGTTTGGCTAGATCAAGAATCAAAGAGCTAGAAGAGAAAATTAAAGAGGTGCAAGATAGAGCTCCTACACAGCAGTGACAGCACGCAGGAAAATCTAGAGCATGAGGCAGCCTTATGTTTAGAGCTTGATGAATGGTTGGAGCAGGAGGAAATCAAGCGGAAGCAAAAGTCTAGGAAGCTGTGGTTGATGGAAGGTGATCGCAACTCTAAAATTTTTTCATCTTACTACTCTTGTTAGTGGACGGAGAGGACCTGGATTACAGAAATTAAGAAGGATAATGGAGATCGTATTTTCAACAGAGATGAGATTGGAGCTTATTTTATTAATAAATTTAATGAAGTATTTACAAATCCTCCCATCCTCAAATGCCTACTGATTTAGATAATTTAATTGAGTCCTGTATTTCAAATAAAGACAATGAAATTAATTGGAGAAAGTTCTTGCGCTCCCTCAAGGCTTCTGGTCCTAATGTTATACCCGGTTTGTTCTATCATCACTATTGGGATATTGTTAGGAAGCAATTATTAGTGGTAGTTCAAACTTAAAGCTTTTTCAAAGAAGGATGTATGCTTTGAGAGATGTGTTGACACCCCATTTTGCAACCCACATTTAACCTCACATGGAGGGTGAAAGTTCAAATAGTGTAAAAACACCCTTGAACATTTAGACCCCTAATTTACAAATTAACCAATTCAAGCTTTATGTCAAACACTTAATGTGCAGAAAATGAACAAAAGCTATAAAACAGAATTAGAAAACTATCTAAGCCAAATTAAAATCACAACTCACAAAAGAGATAAAAAATGCAAAGATAAAAAGGAAGGAAGATGCAAACACAAAGACAACACGCGATGTGTTATCGAAGAGGAAACCGAAGCCCTCGGCGTAAAACCTCTCCGCCGCCCTCCAAGCGGTAAACAATCCACTAGAAAATGTAGTTGGGATACATGGACAACAATAGACCCTCCAAGCCTAATCTACTCGGTGCATCTAAGCCCTCCAATCTTCTTGCTCCAACGAGGTTACGCCGAATCTTTTTCTTTTCTAGCTTTCTGGATTCCGCTACTTGACCATAGCATCAACCAATGTAAATTGGTTCCTTCCTAATCGCTTCCCAGAATACCAAACAGTCCTCTCACAGTAATGAATATGGTGAGAACAAGGTTTTGGTAAAATGCCTCTCAAGGGTTTAACAATGGAGAGGAAGAGAGTTGAGAAATTTGAAGAGACTCTAATGTATAGATTGTAGATGAATCAATCTTGTTTTACTCTAGGGTTTCTCTCTCAAAATTCTCTCTAGAAGACCTCTTTCATTTGTGGGTATAAGGGGTATTTATACTAGGGTGAGAAGAGAATGTGAAACGTTAGGTTTTTCAAAACAGGGGTGGCTCGTGGCTTGGCCTCATGACTTGATTGAGTCGCGAGATCCAAATCATAAGATATAACCATATGGCCATTGTTCTATTTTGTCCTGTAGTGCTCCATCTAGCATGACTGTTCACCTTCCTCGCATGCTTGGTACGTGTGCTGCATCTGGCGGCTTGCAACCGCAAGTCTCTATTTTCTTGCACACTCTTGAGCATTCAACACTCTATCTCACTCACTACCCTTATAACAAACCCACCTAAATACAGGGTTACTAAATGCTGAAATACAAGCAAATTTGGCACGGAATAAAGCCAACAAGATGGTTTATTAAATTCAACCTTACAGAGGGGGCAAAAGAGAAATTTCACCTTGAAAATAGACATTTTAATTGTGGCCACTAGATCCTTAATTTCATTTTATCAAAGTGATCTTGATGTTGTAATAATCAAATTGATTAGTTATAAGCCTTAATTGAATCATAAGATTGAAAGTTATCATCAAATCAAGTTATCATCAAATCAAGTTCTTGGCCGAGATGCACTATCACAAGTTGAGTCTAACTATATGTGATCATGAACAATTGATTCCAATTGGTAATAATTATAATCAATTTGAAATTAATGACAAATCATAATTTGATTGGCTAAGATTACATCTTACGGTAAGGTTGCGCACACTTGATTAATTAGATAATCGTGCATTAATTATACAATGAGTAATTTGTGTAATTATCTTTTTAATTAGAGTAAATTTGGGACTAATTAATTCTGAAATGGAAGTAATTGGAACCTATTAATATTAATTGAGAACTAATTTGAGGCCTATTAATTTTAATTATGTTGAAACTATTTTCCAACAAATGACCTTTGTTCACCATTTTGTTGATATCTCTCTCAGTATTTTGAATTTGTGAGTGAGGTTAATTTAGCCAGAAATTAGACAACTAGGGTTTCAATTTAAGCACAAGAATAAGGCAATTCTAATTAGAATTGAGAAAATATATGATTTTTCGAAGTTAGCTCTGAAAACTGTTACAGAGCTACGGAAAATCGAGGTTTTAGACATTTTGCTTGCTTATTACTCCCACCAACCTCCAAATTTAATGCATTAGCTTTCTCTAAATACTGAAATAGGGTCTAGGTTTATGATTCTCTTTAATCCTTTGTTAATCCTCATTAAATACCCTTCTATTCATATTTTCTCCACCACTACTATATAAACCTCCCTTCTCTTCCATTCCAAGACACAAAAAAATATCATTTCTTCTCCCCTCTAAGTTCTAGTGAAATAGAGTAGTCTTGTCATTTTTTAGTCTTCTTAAGACTCAAGGTATTGAGTGAGACTCACTCTTCCTCTCTTAATTCTTCTTTTTTACTATACCTTTAAGGCCTATACCAAAAGCCTCCTCCTTCACTGTGTGGATCTTCCATGTAGGTATAATCTCTTTCCCTAACTTGTTATTTTATATTGCTATGATGAGATTAAGATTAAAGCATGCTAGTAATTATTTAAATTCCTTGAATATGTTTGAATGTTCTTAAATGTTCATATGCGTTCTTCACATGTTCTTAGTTGTTCATCACATGTTCATGCATGACACTAGCTTTGATCTTAAATCCATATACAAAAAATGAAAAACAAGTTAGTTTCATAATTCTCTCATATCCTTGAACCTAGGATATCACCATCCACACACATTCACTAGAATTTAGTTTTTCAATTGAAAAGCAATGTTTAATAAATGGAATTAGGGTTTATCACATACACACACATTAAATTCAACATGTAAATTGATTGATAACATATTGGATGATATGATATGAATGTTGGCCACTATAGTCTAAAAGACTGGTTTCACTAGGTAAGGGAGGTGCCTAACACCTTCCCACCTTGTAACATAGCCTCCGAGTTTAGATCAAGGGTTGATAGATCAATACTTGTCCATGTAATTTTCAATTTCTAGATTGTAACTAGGAAACAAAATCATGTACTTTATCTTAGATTGTATCTAGGACTAAAGTCATGCAATTTCTTATGATCAATGTAAATTCATTTGTAAATCAATAAAATGAGGAATTTTTTTAATTTTGATTTTCTTATTTATTTCAATAATTAACTACAGGACCTTCACTTGGAAAGCCTACAAGGAAAAATTATACTAACAAGGTCTTGCAGCTACACGTCTTGATGGTTTCAAGAATTAGAATTTGGGCGAAGAATGAGTATTGATGAGTGCAAAAATCGTCGATGGTTAGGATCGTCCGGATGGCTCCGCGTGACTTGCAAAAAAACAAGAAAGAAAAGTAATAGATAAGTCACAAGCGTGGTGCCACCGATGAGCCTCCGATGGTAAAGTTAGAAAGAGAGAGTGAGAGTGATAAAGAGAAAATTTTGGTTGATGGGAGTATATTTCTAATCCTATGTCTTTACCTTAGGTTGGATGTTCCTTATATAGGCTTCTGCTTTTCTAGCCGTTGGAACGACCATTAATGGTGGTTTAATTCCTTGTTTGGGTAATGCCTCGACGATTAATGTCGATATGGAGATCTCTGAGCTGTTACCCTCTTTACTTTGTCCAATAATAACGGCTCGATCAATAAAGGCCTCATTTATGGTTTGTTCCTTGTCCATCGCCATGCCTGGACGAACAATATCTCAAGGCTCATCAAATATCATTTCAATTCTTATAAGTTTTAGTTGAATTGTGTAGTCATTTTAGAGACAAGAGTTCTAGTCTTTATATTTTTATTTGAATAATTGTAATGGTTGGAGTCTTTGCTCTTTCTTTTAAGGAGTTGTCTTGGTCCGTCTAAGTACCATAGGATTAGAGATCCATAGTGGGTCTTTAATTCTCATACTCTGTGTAATAGTTCACTGCTCACTAATTAATTGTGTGAATGTGATCATGTTCACTCAAGAATTTTTTTGTTTCTTCAAATTGCTTACTAACTCACACGAAATTCCTAAATTAAAATGAATCGCATTTTTATTATTATTTTGGGTCTCCTTAAAATTCAATATGGCTATCATATCTTGTATAACCAATAACTAATTCTTTTTCTAAAGATTTATCCTATTTCCAAATAGAACAAAGTCCATAACAATCTATCAACAATCTAACTGAACTGAAAAAAGAATTTTGATTCAATTTTCGGATATTTTTGGTCTTTTTCAAATAGCATCCCCAATAAACAAGGAGTAAAGGATGTGAGTACATGTTAAGTTGTTTGTTACTAGTGCGCTGCTGGTGGAGGCCGCGTCTGCCTATGATGCTAATTTACAGTCGGAAACTTTTCAACATGTGGGTTTTCTTCTCCTGTCACAGCCGTAATGGCATGGGACCTTTTAAACTGCCTGAGCGTTGTACTTCCTGCATATCAGCAGCTCATTGTAGGATTTTCTTTAATTGGTTAGCCTACCCATTATAATAAGAAGGTAATAAAGGGGTTCCGAGCCCACAAGTGAACTCTATTTTTTTTTTTTTTTTGTATTATTTGCTGTCAGAGAGGGTTTAGCATTATGAGATGAATTTCATTTTTGTTTTTACACCAGTCTCTTGAGAAACATTAATAGTTCCTTGGTCATCTCTATCTCTGATCCAAAATGCCATTTCCTGTACTTCCAATCCAATGGTTGGTAAAATGATGTTGCCAACCATTAGGCTACCTACTCCCAACTCCTCCTCACATGGATCATCCTATGGTTACTTGGAAAGGAAAGGGATACTACTCGCATTTTCGGGCATTTCCAACAAAGAAATCTAGAATTCAAATCCCCCTATCACATTATAAAAATCGAAAAGGGATGCTGCTGAAAATTATTTTAATCAACATCACACATCACACATCACACATCACACACTGTAGGGGAAAAAAACAAAACAAACAAATAAATAACATTTAACAATATGACATATTCAACCGCATACACCAGAGCAAGGGTGAAAGACCATAGCACATGATGGGCCTTTAATTGCACTAAATTACAGTCCAATTCAAAATAGATACACAGCCTAGCATACTCCAGGTGAATGCAAACTACATGACAATAGGAAACACAGAAGAGGCCCACATACTTACTGGGCAGCCACAGTCACCCCTAAAAACGGATCTTACTAGTAAGTAGAAACTAATAACTTACTAAAAGGTTTACAGATAATGATAGTCAAGCTGAAACTTATTACAGGGTACAGTTTATTTCGTTACATTTTAAAATAATAATAAAATCCACATCAGATCATTAGAATGACTAATTACATAAGGTTCAGAGTGATTACAATTGTAATTGGTCAACCTACAAAAAGTGAGTCAACCTTGAAAATGCTGGCTCCAGCCAGATTTCCTTCACTCCGTCCCTAAGAATAAGTTCATTGGTAATGCTGAATTAAAAACAATAAAATACAGATGCTAGCCAATATAAAGTCTTCGATCCAGCAGCAACACAATTTTTTTTTTATGAACACATGATCTTTCCCTATTCCAAGTATATGAATCTTGCAAATCCATCATCTGCATTACTGACAAACAAGTTGAGGACTTAGTCACCACTACAACATCCAATGGTTAAAGCATTTAGACACAAATAAAATTTGGATACCAAGAATAAGCATATGCCAAACTCAAAAGTAGTAATGATGGAGGCATGCCTTATTCTCCATCTAGTGATACATGAGCCTTTTTTTTTTTCATTAGCAATGTGGAAGATAGAATGAGGTGAAAACAGGTTACTGTTCTAAGCATGTATTTACCAAGAGAAACAATTATGAAGCCCCAAAAATGAAAAACAAATTAAGTACAAATTGAATAACTAAGATCTGCAGTACTGCTAGAATAGCCAACTTATAGTTACAGATATGACAGGACAAACATGCAATAAATCTGAAGGCAAGATTTGGACTAATGACAGAGTGTTTCCAGCTTACCACTAACTTACTACGTCTTGCTTCAAACCCGGTGCCAATAAGCTATAGAATGGTTGTTTTCAACCTTTTTAATTTTTACCATTTCTTAAAAGAAGGTTTTAAACTGTCTTTTGGGCACTTTCAGTCATCAGGTTGTATAATAAGCAAGAAGTTGCAGTTAGTTTGTGTCAATATTGAGTGGAAGAGCTGCTTTTGGGGCAAAGAAATAAAACTAAAATAGAAAGTGGTTTAAACTTGCAGACCATACCATGGTGTCCCCATCAAAATAACTGCAAATAGGAAAATACTTCTGTTCATACAATCCACAGACCAAGTCTCCCAACATAATATCATAACGTACTAGCTTACCTTCACATTTTCCATCTCCTCTTCACTAAGAGGTCGACATATACAGTAAAAAAATAATGAATTCACATACCATATCCTTACTAACAGAAGAGAAGAAGGGGGAAAGAGGGGGGTGGGAGGGGAGCAAAGAAATAAACTAAACAAAAAGATGATTATTTTCTTCAGAAAGGAAACAGATTTAGAATTAGAAGCGTCCACACAAGCTTGGTGGCTTATATTTATTTATTTCACTTGTAATGTTAATTAATTATTGATTTAGCCAGTTCAGACATTCTATACTGATGTGTCAGATTCTGCCTAAAATCAGCTCATTAGCTTCCCCATACTCTGTATGCCATTAACTGCACTCAAAGTAAACATTATACAGTGAGGACATGTAACTAAGGAAGAGCTATTAAAATTTAATAAAATCAGGCTAAAGAAGAAAGGAGGGGAAAATCCTTTAAATCAATGACGCAAATCCTAAAATTGCCCAAGAAAAAGGATCTATAAGCTACAACTTTAATTTCCAATGGCTTAGCTCTATGGTGCTCTCCTTGTTTGGTATCTAGATGGTTGTCCCTCATTCCTTGATGCAGTGCATTTGGCGAGAGAGAAACAACTGGTGTTTTGAGAAATCTAAAAGGACAATAGAAGACTTCTTTTATAAAAAAAAAAAATGCTATCCGGTTGGATGTCAATAGTAGGAAGTCATTACATATCTTTGGTTGTATACTTCCTATATACTTGGGTGACTCTTTTATTCTTCCCCAGTTTCCATTATATATATATATATATTGGCTTTCAAGTTAGCAAAACCCATTTTACCAGCCACAATCATCCAACAAGAAAGAACAGCTCAATAAAAATCTGAGATTTCCAATATAAATTGTTCAATGATCCTTTGTTTTCTTCTTTCCCCATTTTTTTTTTTTTTTTTTTTTTTTTTTGACTATCCCATCAGCCAATCAATTTGTTTTAAGCATCAAACAATAAATGACACTTGGCATCAAACATTAAACCTTGCTATGGGAGCCTTCCTTTAAAGTTTAAAAACAAAGAAAGATTGCAAGTGGCAAATAGGTTTCAAAACTGATCATATAGTTTCAAGATGTCTGTATGAGGTTTTCCATATGCATTGTAAGTTCACTGACCTGAAAAGGTAGGCAGGTATCTGCAAAGAGCAAGCAAAAAAAAGGTTCTGATAAATCCAATAAGCTCTGACATAAAGGCACCTCCTCCCCTTATAAGAGCAAGGTGAAGGGTTTTCATAAAGATCTAATTCCGGAGAATAAGAACTTCAAGTCAAAAACTATTCCGAATGATGCACTTGGGGATTTGGAAACTCCCTTGAAAATTAACCACACTTTTGGAAAATACCAAAAAGAACCTCAAGTAAATAGTGATGAGGTATTTTCTTGCTAATGAAGCACGCCGGTTTTCCATTTTCATCAAGAGTAATAGCACAACCCATTCATTATTTGAAAACTATAACCAGCCCTATTACTAATATTCAAAACTACTTTCTCAACGGACCTACTCTACTTCATATGATGAAATTAACCTTCAGAAGCACATGCTCCACTTTAATTGACTAGTGTTACGCATATAGTACAATTGATCATTCAAACATATCATGATTCAAATAAATTAGATGATTATGTAACCAATTATGATAATAATGGTGCTAAAAAGATGAGGGTGTGAACGAGAAGTACTCTTACCATTACCAAGTAGAGGAAAGGAAATGATGAATCCTCAAACATAGGCTTCAGCTCCAGCATCTCCACCACGACCTCGAAGAATGCTATGCAGCGAAACTGTGGAACAAAAGCTAATGACTTGATGAAACTTATTAACAGGTGAAGGCAATTGGGGTACTCTCCTCCACTTGCACTTGCCACCACCAGACTGTTGAGCAGTAGTAGCAGTAGTAATCTCGCAAACACAAGCAGGGTATCTCTTATGGTAGTCTTCGTTAAAAACATAAATAAGATCACCCAAACCAACACATTTCAAGCAAGCAAACTTATCATCCTCATCACTATCAAACAAGCTATACAGCAAATCCTGAGGCATAATAGCAAACTCACTGAACTCCATAGTTTTCTCATCAATCCTCCACAGATTAAAGGACGACCCAGCTTGCGAATTACATATTCCAGCGAGAACAAGGCGGTCTTTACAGGAGATCAAGAAAGAAAAGCTGACCCCAGGAGGTCTAAGAGTTTGGACGTTACTCCAAACGTGGGTTTCTAAATCGAAGGACGAGACAAAGCTAGAGTTAATACCGAACACATAGAACCTGCCTTTGAATAAGGCTGAAGATAAGGACGAGGAGGAAAACCCAGTTGGGAAATCGGAGGGTAATGGAGGACAGATGCTCCAGGAATCGAGATCGGGGTTGTACATCTCGACGGCTAAACGGTCCTCGATGTCGACGAGGTTGCCGATGAATCTGACTCCGCCGACAACAATGAAACTGGGTCGGTTGTGGTTGTGGTTGTGGCTAGAATAGAAGACTCCGAGGAGAGGGTTGTGGCGAGAGTAGTGTAGAGGGGAAGTGGTGGAAATGTGGCGAGAGAGGACTGGGGAGAAGGAGAAGGTGGGTGCGGTGGTGAAGAGGAAGCCGGCGGCGGAAGTAGTGTTGTTGTTGGAGAAGGAAGTGTTGGAAGGGAGGCGGAACCAGAGGTTGGAGATGGGGTCGAAGGCGAAGGATTGGTTGTTCTTGGAGGAGGTGTTGTGGAGGCCGTAAAGGAAAAACCATGGATGAAGAGAAGAGGAAGAGGAAGAGAAGGTTGAGGAGGAGATGATGGAGTACCAGAGTTTGCAGACTGTGGAAGCACGGATCAGAGTTGGGATTGGGAGGAGACACAGGATTCGCTCCATCAGGTCTACACTCAGAGACTTGAATTCTGTCATTTTTAATTAGTTAATGTTGAGACATCAGGTCTACACTCAGAGACTTGAATTCTGTCATTTTTTAATTAGTTAATGTTGAGACTGTGAGGAAGAGGAAGAAGAAGAAGAAGAAGAAGAATGAGAGAGAGAGAGAGAGAGAGAGAGCGAGAGAGAGATATATAATTATTTGGGTAATGAAAGAAAGCGTAGTTGGTGAGGTGTGGACACGATGGGCCATGTGGTTCATGTGATATGGAAGGCTGTGAATCGTTGGCTTCCCTCATTCATACATCAATTCTCCTTTGTCAGAATCATACGAAAACTGAAAAGAATTTATATCAAATCCCTTCAAGTTCATCATCTCTTCTTTCTTGTTTTTTCAGGAAAAATAAAATGATATGAAAAATGTACTTTATTCTTCAAAGTTCAAATACGTTTCTAGTTTTTACTCTAACGCGGCAAAATGGGTTGGTTGAGTCCAGTTCGGGTAAAAAAACGAGTTTGTACAAAAAAAAGAAGTCATTTTAATAGGGTTAAAAACGAGGCAGGTCAATAAAATTGTGAGTCAAGTCGAATCAATAAATCATGCAGCAAATTACTTTATGTAAAATACATTATTTTGAATTTATCACTCATATCAAGAAGGAAAATGACATGTGCTATTTTATGTGCAATGCACATGATTTACTTGACGATAAAGGAGAGGAGCTAAGGACCCCTTGACTTTTTGAAAATTTTCCAAATTTGTCATTATCAATACTAGATAAAAGTCTAATTATATCTAACCCCCCCAACCCCACTCCTCTTCTTGAGAGTTTGAGAAAAAAAATTCGGCCATTTATTAAGGGGTAAGGGCTAAATTGTAGGCTCCCTCATTTATCAAAAATTTAATTTCCCTCCTAAAATAAATTTGTAGTTCCCTCTTAAATAAAATAAGTACAGAAAACCCAAACACACACACACACACACACACACAACTTCGCCCTATCCATGCAAAGATACTTTCCACAGCCTGCTTAGTTTGATGGCGCCCTCCCCCCTTTGGTTGGTTCAAGGTTAATTTTGATGGAGCAATTTTTTATGATGACAACACTCTCACTGGTTTGGGTGTTATAATCCTTATTGAGAATGGACTAGTTATGGTCGCTTTATCACAACAAATTTCATTTGCTTACCTTGGTAGAGATGGTGGAAGTGTTAGTAGCATGGCATGCCATTTGGTTTGCTTAGGAGTCGGGTTTTGGGAAAGTGCTAGTAGAAGGAGACTCAAAGAATGTCATTGATGCCATTTATTTTTGTAATGTTAAAAGACTTGGAAATAATGTTGCTCATAGACTTGTTAGAAGAGCAAGATCTTCTCACTCTCCACTTGTTTGGCTGGAATCTATTCATCCAGATTTCTATAATGTTTACAACAATGATTTATTATTGACTGAATAAAATTTTCCCCTTCGAGATTTCTTCTCAATAAAATAAAATAAAATAAACCATGTGTTTACTAATCACATAAAAGTAATTCAAACAATTATTATTGTGTTTTTTTTTTTGAACTAATTATATTTATTGTCACGCGAGTTTATAATCAATCATTATTATTATTATTATTATATAAAAGAAAAGACCTTATGAGAAAAAGTATGAGGTTTTGTCAAAAATGTCGCATTACATGCAAAGAGAATTAAAATACTCTTAAGTGCCACATAAGAGATAAGAACAAATTAAATATCGACTTTTTGTTTTATTTGGTTTAATGGTTCAAGACTTTTCTAATTAAAAATAAATCTTATTTATATTATTTGGTTCAATGCTTCAAGACTTTTCATCCCTCATACATACACACAAAACTATTTACATTTTAATTCACCATTTTCACCTTTTACACTTCTACCCCTTTATATATATCTACCCATAGCCCTCCATGCCATTGCCATCCCATGTCAAATACAGTTTCTAAACTAAAAATGAGGTCATTAATCTTAACCCGTATGAGTTGGTTACCACTAAGGAAGAGTAACTTGCATTTTATATTGAGTGACAACGACAATTATGATTTTGATGTTAAGGTCGGTTGTTGTAGATATGTGGATTTTGTAAATGATGTGATTGATTATAGGTATTTGGGATGTGTATTTTGTTTTAGAATTAAGGGAAAAAAAACGCATTTTATATAAACTTTTATTCATAATATTCCACCAAAGTTATTTTTTATTTCTCATTACTTGAATTGAATAATTATAATAGATATGTGTGTGTAATTTATAATTGTTTCTTCTTATGATTATTTTATCACTATCAAAGTTCTCCAAAATCATCTTATATAAAATATTATAATATTATTCGTGCATCGTATAGACAATTTACTAGTGTAAGGACTCGATTTGTATATCTAATCCATAACCCTCCATGTTGCCATCCCATGTAAAAAGGCTCAAACAATATCATTTATAGAGCGTGGGTTTGAAAGGCTAGACCTTAGTCACTAAGGAAGAGTTTTTTGTGGTGTTCATACATGGTTTAAATCGTGTTCGCCCAGTCTTTCTCCTGAGGCGGGGCCGGGAGGCTCTGGTTTTTGGCCATTTTTCCCAGCCAGCCTTTTGGTGCACGAACTTTTACATTATATAGTCCTTCTTGGTTGATCTTAGCCCTCCACTTGTTGGTCGAAAACGCATTTTGCTTAAACTTTTATTCATAATATTCATCAAAGTTCCCCTCTTACTTTATGTTAGTTGCGATGATCGGTTACACCGCCCAAACGTCTTTTCTCATTAACATGATCGTTTCTTGCATTTAATGCGGAGGGGACGTATTTTCCTTGAACCAATTTTGCACCGTACCTCCACGTGGGCCCCATTCCATTCAAAATCATCTTATATTGGGGTAGCCTTCATCGAGACGTTGCTCTCTCCATTGAAGTCCTTTAGTGCCGAGGATAGGGTCGTCCTCATTTGTTCCCCTTGACACCTCGGCCTTCGATCATTCGTCCTCGGCACATGACCTTCTCGCATTTATAGAGCCCGATTTGGGCCGGATCGTAAGCTCCCTGGCCCCACAACTAGTATATAATAAAATTTATAATATCTTTTAAATTTTTCTTAATATAGTGGAAAAATTTGAGCTATATAGGTAGTAGTAGAATGCGACACAAAGCGAGGAGTCTAGGACCAATCAAGGTGTACAACCTATGGTCACTTCCTACTAGCCCAATTAATCGGGAGTAAAGTGATAACTAAAAAAAAAAAACCCATAAAAGTTAAGAACATCTTATTACTTACTAGCCCCCTAGAATCTTGGCAAAAAATATAGGGCGAAAATGGGCAATTACCCATTAAAAACAAACTATTTAGTTAATAGGATCCGTTTACAAACTATATATATTTTTAGCAACTCGAGTCTCAAAGACTTGATTTTGGGCCCCTAAATCGACCCTTTAAGGCTCGATTTTCGTGGGTTGTTCCTGTCTGATGTGGCGGTTTGTCAGTGGCGTCTACATGGAAATCGAGTCTCTAAGACTCGATTTCCAACCCAAAAATAAAATATTAATGACCCCAACCCAAAATGCTCTTCCCAAAAGAAGAAAGAAAAAAAAAAAAAAAGAGAAGAAGAAGAAGAAGAAGGAATGGCAACACAGACAGATCCAAGCCGACACCTCGGCCGTGCATGATCATTTCAGTCCCACGACCCAGTCGCACCGCGACACACGCGACCCGGTTGCACCGCGACCCTAGAAAGGCGGTGCGATCTGGGTTTTTTTTCTTTTTCTTTTCTCGATGAACATTCTTCTTTGGTTTTTTTTAATAAAATTTTTTTTTTTTTTTTTTTTTTCCTTTCTTTCTCTCGATGAACGCATTGTTGTGGTTTTCCTGAGCCCTTGTGGATTTTTTTGTTTTCGTTTTAAATGTAAATCGAGTCTTAGAAACTCGATTTTCATGTAAACGCCACGTGGAAAAAATGCCACATCAGACAGGAACAACTCATGAAAATCGAGCCTTATATGCTCGATTTAGGGGCCCAAAATCGAGTCTCGAAGACTCGAGTTGCTAAAAATATATATAGTTTGTATACGGATCCTATTAACTAAATAGTTTGTTTTTAATGGGTAATTGCCCATTTTCGCCAAAAATATAGACATGTTTCGGCCCTCAAATCTTAATTTTGTCCCAAAAAAAATCCAAAAACAGGAATAGAATTTGGCCGCCATATTTGCAAGCTCAAGTCTGATACGTGATCCCATCCACACCATTGAATAACCAACCAACTGATCTATCTTCACGGTGGTATCTCTCAGCCTCTCTCTATGTTCGGTCCATAGAATTCTGCCCGTTGTTTTTAAGGAAAGAGTAGAGTACCACTTTATTTTGACAACTGCGAGTGTTGAATTTTGGATGGAGTGAAGTAGTTCATTTTTATGCTTATTTTATTAACTCATTGTTAAATTGTATTATTTTATTGAGTTTTTTTTTTTTGGTATACAACCATCAGTAGAGTAGACTTAGACTTAAATAAACTATTTTATTAAAGTTGCAGTACTATAGTTGTTTGAGTGGTTTACAACTTGCACTTGGAACTTATTATTTTATTTTTTGGCTTAATTTTGATAATAATAATATTTATTATTGTTTGTTTAATTGATAATATTGTTTAATCACTTGATTTAAGGGAAAATATTATGACCACATTTTAAGCAATTGTTATAAAGTTGTTTATTATTATTTTTTAATTAGGGAATTTAAACATTTGATGTCATACAAATATTTTTTTAATTTAGTTCATAATCAATTGTAAATGGTTTTAATAGGATGGCATAATTTTGCTGAGTTGAAATTAATTTGTGAAATAAAGTATATTTTTTTAATTAGTCATGAAATTTGAATACTTAAAAGAATTTTATTTAACTTAGCTTGGCCTTCTTGAAAATTTGTCCTGGCTCCCCCACTAACTACAACATGTTTTTATTTTTATTTTCTTGAAACCACTACAACATGATATATATGCATACAAAAAATATAAATAAAAAGTAAAGGAGATAACGTAAAAATTAATCATGGCACTTAGTCTTTAGCACCAATTGAAATTAAAATTTTCATATCACAACACTTTTGAAGTTCAAAAAAAAATTCATTTACCAAACCGCTCATGTCACTTCAACTCAAAGCAACAATTTCTTATTTTAAAATACTACGTATGTCTTATTTTCTCATGACACTAAGGGCCCGTTTGGTAGAGGAATTTAAGTAATATTGTTTGGGTGTTTTTGATATACGTATGGGTGAAAAAATGTATGGAAATATATGTAATGTTGTTTAAATTTTAAAATGCTCAAAAGTGTGTTCAAAATGGACTACCCCCGCGGGATCCTTGCTCTAATAGTTTTTACTTTCAATCTCTTGACTTTTTCGTGTAGTTTCAAACTCTAGTTTTTGCTATGAACACAAATTTAAAATAATTTTAAAACGTAGAGAAAGAAAGTTTAACTCTACATAATTTTTTTAAAAGCAATCAAAACAGTGAGGTGGTTAACAATTTTCTGGGTATATTTTTATACTTTTAACACTTTTACATTGATTTATTTCTTTAATTTATTTTGATCAACCAAGTTACATGATTAAATTTTATGTATTTACTATTTGGGTAAATTCTAATAAGCTATTCTGAGATTTGGGCTAATACCAATTAAGTCCAAAATTTTTTAAAAATGACCAATTTGGTTCATGAACCCAATTTAGTCACCAAACACTGTTTATCCCATTACTTATTCTCACCTTCTCTCTCTCTCTCTCACACACACACACACACACACACACACACACACACACACACACAAACACACACACAAAATTCAGAACCTTCTCTTTTCCCTCTCTTAAACCTCTTTGGCTCTCTCTTCTCACATAGTCACTCTCCCTCTCTAATGGCCGAAACCCATGTTCTCCCACTAGCATCTAGCACTCTCTTTGAATCGATGCCATGGAGATAGTTGGTTCCTTAGCCATGGAAGAGAGTTTTTTATTTCTGTTTCTAGGTTTGGGTCTCTATTTGTGTTTGGGCTTGTGTCCCAAACGTCAAGGGAATGTTTGGCAAAGACCCACAAGCTTTGCCACCACTAGTGGTCGTTGATCTTTCTCCTCTTTCTTTGTTCTATTATATATATTTTTTTCTCTTTTGTTTTGGTTTTTGTTGGTTTAGGTCTTGGTCAATTTAGGGATTGGGTTTTCTTATGGTGATAAAGGTTTGGTGATTTTTATTTGGGTCTAAAAGGTGGGGTTTGGGTATGGTTATTTGCGTATCTGTGGTCTTATAAGTGTTTTTTGATTTGGGGTTTGTCTCAAAATGGGTCTAATATGGTGTTTTTGTTGGTGTATGCATATGAATCTATGTGTATGTTTGGTAATTTGGGATTTTGGGAGGTTTTAGGTTTTAGAATTTGTATGTCTATGCATGTATGTTTGTGTTTTATGACATAGTGCAGTCGTGTAGTGTGATTTGTGCTCAAAATGCGTATATCAATGTAATCACAATGATAGAATTCAAAGAAGAGAAAAGAAAATACGAGAGAGGGAAAAGAGAAGGGCCCGAGAAGAGAAAGAGGGGAGAGAAGAGAACTTGAGAACAAGTGACAGGATAAATGGCGTTTATGGACTAAATTGGATTTGGGACTAAGGGTCCATTTGGATATAACTTATTTTTACTGAAACTAAAAACTCAGTAGCAAGATAATTTTTAAATGTGTGAATAGTACCGTGGGACCCATTTTTAATATTTTTAAATGTATGAACAGTCTTTGCTACGGTGCGTGAACAGTGTTGCTACGGTGCGTGAACAGTGATAATTGTTTCCTGCATAGTAAATCCATGTGATTTTACTGTTCATGCTCTGAAAAAAAAAAAAAAAAAAAAGAAAAAAAAAAGGGAAACGTGAAATAGAAAACGTAGATACACAATAAGTCCTATTCAAACACATACTAAGTTGATCAATTTTTAAAAGTTTTAGATCTATTTGGTACTAGTACAAACTTATTAGATTGATTGTTATTAATAATAAATTGATTTTTTTTCTTATTATGCAATAGTTTATTTAATTTATTAATATTAATTTTGAATTAATTTTATTTCTAATCTTATCTTCTAATTTACGTAACAGAATCATAACATCATAGTCAATTATTAAAATAAGGAGGAAAAAAGAAAATAATAAAGGCTTACGTGATACGTATTGTCTGTATTGTACGCAAACTTTTTTATATATTTTTTTTTTGATAATCAGATTGTCCGCAAACTTTATTAACAACAATTCCTCAACTTGGAGATAATCGCCCGAGAGGGCCCAACCTTTCCATTCCGGTCCTCCTCCTATTGTTTGCATCTATTTAAGTCATGTTTGTTGATTCTGACTTTATTATTTATTTTTTATTATTATTTTAAAAAGGTCATTTTGGTAACTTGGTCCATGGTTGAACTGAACATAAAGCGCATGTTTAGATGGTATTTTTTTTTTTTTTTTTTTGGCACGTTACATGGAAATGGATTATGGAACGTTGGATGCAAATTAGAAAAGAGATGAAATCGAATTATTTCAATTTCAGTAGAAACCTGCAGAGTGCAGAGGCGTTAAATTAATGTTATCAAAGTAGCAAAAAGAAGCAAGGTTATTGAAAAGCTTCTAGATTCTATAGAGTTGTCTCAAGGGACGGACCCAGGATTTTTAGTTGGGGGATGGAGATAAGCAAAAAAAAAAAATTTCACATACGCATTCATATAGTATTAATAAACTATCAACCAAAACAAATATCCAAAAATCATTGTTTCTTAATATATTAAGATACAATCATCTACTAACAAAAACAAAAAACGCGAAAAACTATTATTTCTTTATACAATCATCTATAAAAAGGGAACTCGACGCTCTTTCAAATTTTCAAAATCATCTACGATTGAATCCAAATTAAATGTCGAAGCTATATCCTTTTCAATGCATAACATCAAAGAGTCTGTCAAAAAATCATTTTCCATTTTGTTTCGAATATTAGTTTTAACAACTTTTATAACTGAAAATGCTCGTTTTGTAGTAGCAGTAGAAACTGGAAGAGTAAGCACAAGTCTCACTATTCTATAAACAAGTTTGTAGTGTTCTCAATTTCTAGTTCTCACTAACCATTGAGACAACTCAAATAAACTTTTCAATTTTTTGAACTCTAGATCCTGGACTACATTATGCTTAAAATGATAAAGCTCCTTCTCCAACACTTGTTTGTCATAATCTGTGAAATCTTGTGGATAGAAATTCTTTACCAACAAACAAAGATCACTACTTCTGAAAGATTTTAATGCCTCTCGAGGTTCTAAAGTTGAGCTAAGTCTAAGTAACTCCATTGCATCTTCATTAAACTGATAATTTAGTTCCTAGAGTTGAGAATCTATTGTAGCATAAAAAATATTTACTCGATAATGATGCTCAATTGTAACGTTATCTTGTTGATTACGAGCTCGACCTCGCCTCGCAACATAACGAGCATTCATATCCAGGATATCAATACAATGCTTCTCACAAAATGATATCACAGTAGTGAGTAAGCCATCCCACCCATCATCTCTAAATTTTTGGATAAGTGCTTTAGTAGATGAAACTAAATGCATGGCATTTAAAATGTCTTGAGATTGGCTTTGCAAAGCTTGACAAAGTTTATCAGTGATCTCCATAGTTTCCTTCTCAAGATGCAAGATGAAGACAAATTCAAATGAAGTTAAACCCTCATAAGCCGACTCGCTTCACCTGATGTTCTCCATCAATTGCATTATCAATTATATTTTGTAAAACTTCAATAGTTAAAGTAAACATCCTTAATAAGCTAGAAACTAATCTAAAATGTGAACTCCAACGTGTTTCTACAGGTCGTTGTAAAGTGCCAATTTGATTAAGTCCACTTCTAGTCTCAAGCTCTTCAAGATCAATCAAACGTGCTATTTCTTTAGCATTGGCAACTTTCAATTGCTCATTGCGCTTGCATGAAGCATTAACAATTTTGATCAGAAAAAGTAATGTAAGAAAAAAATGACTAATGGGAACAACTTGTTTTGATGCTTTTACTAATGTCAATTATAAGTGATGTGCAAAACAATGGATATAGTAAACATATGGGCAATCATTCAAAGTCAAATCTTGTAATTCATTCCACATACCTCGCATATTGCTTGCTCCATCATATTCTTGTCCTTGAATATTTTGTATATCTAAGCAATGTTGAGATAACAAAGAATATACCCCCTTCTTTAGAGTCAAAACCGCAATGTCAACAACATGAATAAGCAAAAAAAAACGTTTTTTCACAAAGCCTTCAACATCAACATTTCTAAAATCCATAGCCATTTGCTCTTTTATAGACTCATCACGAGCTTCATCAACCATTATGCAAAACTTTGCATCACCAATTTCTTTCCGAATGGCATTCTTCACTTTGACTGAGAAAACATGTAGAATTTTCTTTTGAATCCTAGGTGATGTGTAGGTTGCATTTTTGGGAGCTTTTTCTATTATTTCAGCAACCTTCTCATTCCAAAAAGTCATAATAACCAATGATTCTTAAAGGTTTCCACGATTTAATGAACTAAAACTTTTATCTCGACCTCTAAAAGCTATAGCTTGAAAGGCAAGATATCGAACAATAAAAACTGTGGCCTTCAATTGCAACCGATTATTTGTAATTTATTCAGTAGTGAAATGATCAACTACCCTTTGTAAATACTGCCTTTGGTTCATCAAATCCTTACACATTTGCTTGGCAACTCTATGAACTGAGTTAGGATATTTTCCTATATGATCTTGAAAATAACAATCTTTGCCCCCAAACTTTCTTCAATTTCTAAATCCACCAACAATGAATGTATTTTGTCCCACAACTCCATTTGAATTATAAAAGACAAAGCATGGTAGACAATAAGCTGCATCTCTTGTAGGAGAATATTCAAGCCATGTTGAATAATTTCCAAACCAAGAAGCTTGAAAGCTACAACAATGATTTCCACATTTTTTGAATGTCTTTAGAGGAGGTTGGTACGGACCTTTTATAATGTAAGCCCGTCGAATTTCATCACGTTGATTAACATGATATTCCAATATTTGTTTGCGTGTTCCGGAATCATAATTCAAAGAATCAAGGTCAATTCTTTGAAATTGTGTTTGAGAGATTGGAACATCGACATTTTCCAAAATTGGAACATCGACATTTTCTAGAATTGGAACATCCACATTTTTTAGAATTGGAATAGCAACATTAGTTGTTGGCAATTCCACGTTGACTTCGAAAGAATTTGAAGTTGAACCTTTTCTTTTGAAAAAATAGCATTGTAGTTGATTTTTTCATGATCTACAAATAAAATAAAAATCATATAAGAATCACCGTTATTTTCTTAAATTTGTGTGACAATTTTCTATATTATATGATTTGTTTTTTTCTTTTTGTCTTTGGTATGTCTTTATTTATGTCTTTGTGTTTGGTTGGTCTGATTTTATTTATGTCTTTGTGTTGTCTCTCTTTGCCTTTATTTATGTCTTTGTGTCTTTGTGTTATCTCCATCTTTCTGACCCACTAACCCAATGAATCCCACTATCGACATTGCTAACAAAAACTTTTCTTAACTTTTTTTTTTTTTTTGTCACTTGTCCATTGCCCAACTCCACTTGTCCCTATTATGCCTAACTACCAATCAACAAAGAAAAAACTATCTCTACAAACTCTACTCTCTCTCTCTCTCTATCTCTCTTATCTATATAATGCAAGAGAGAGAGTTACAAACACAGAGTGACAGTCACAAAGCCAAAAAGCCCAAAAAAAAAAAAAAACACAGATTCTCGGATCACAAGCATAGTTTCTCAGATTCTAAAAAACACAGATTCTCAATAAAAACACAAACATGAACAAGGCACAAGCATAGTTTCTGTGAATCTCAGATTCTCGGATCACAAGCACAGATTCTCGGTTTTTGTGATAAGAGTAAATATCTCAGAGTGTGATGAGTCTCCATTGGCGGTGGCGGCAAAATGGGTCTTGTGATAAGAGTTTTATTGGTGTGGGTACAAGATGATTAGATGATTAGATGAAGATGGGCTCTCATTCAAGCTTCATGGGCCACAACGTCACCGACACGGCTCTCTATCTCTCTCTCTCTCTCCATCACAACGACACGGGTCTCCGATCAAGATGGGTCTCTCCGTCTCTAAGTATTGTCTATCTCTTTGTCTCGCCTCTCACAATCTCACTTTCCTTTTTTTTTTTTTTTTCTTTTTTTTCCTTTGTTTTTTTTCTCCGTTTGGTTTTGGATTGCTAAGACTTGAGAGCCAAGTTTTTTTTTTTTTTTTTTTTTTTTTTTTTTTTTACATGGGTCATGGGCTCCTGGCCGAATGATGGGCTAGGGGTTCATGATTTTTGGGAGGGGGCCCGAGCTAAAAACTCAGGGTGCCCAAGCTTTTTTTTTTTTTTTTTTTTTTGGAAAATTTTACTTGCTAAAAATTTTTTTTTTTGGGCCCAGGGGGGCCTAGGCCCCTTAGCCTTCTACCTGGGTTTGTCCCTGTACTTGTCTCAGCGCACGTTTAGAGCCACTTCTCACTCTTTGGAATAACTATTTAAGCCTTTGACGTAGTTGTGTAGTTATTGGTTGGTGTTGGTGTTGAAGATTTTGGTGTAGTGTTAAAGGTTGTAGAAGATAAAGCTAAATATTGGTGTACCTCTACCTCACCAAGGGTGATTAATGTTCTGAGGTCCACAAAGAGAATAAGGTTAGTTTGAATAGGGCTAGCTTGGAATTTTCGGGGTGCTGGTAGAGCACCGACAATTAAAGCTTTGAAGGCTTTGGTGAGGGAGGAAAGTCCAGATATTAGTTTTTACAGCAGAATCAAAGCCAAAGCTAAAAGAATAAATATTAAGTTTGGGTTTTCATGAGCATTATTATTGTATTGAATCTGTGGGTAAATTAGGAGGATTGGCCTTATTTTGGAAAGAAGGTGTAGAGCTTGAAATGATTTGTGGAGACAAAAATGTGGCGGTGTCTGTAATTTATTCTGAACCGCCTTCAGTTACTTGGATGCATGCATGCTTCTTGCTATATATGGTCAGCCAAGCATCAATGGTAGGGCTAGTTTTTGGTGTTTAGTTGAAGATATGGTTGAATCTTTTGCTGGGCCTTAGATGGCCATTGGATATTTTAATAATTTAAAAAAACAATTCAGGAAAGAGAGGTGGCAATTTTTTGAGGGAGGGATATACCACAAGTTTTAGGAACTTCATGAATGTTTCAGGAACGATTGATCTTGGATTCAGTGTAGCAAGCGAGGTTTACTTGGTCAAATAAAAGAGAAGCCTTGCATGGCTAATATCAAAGAAAGATTAGACACAGCAGTTTGTACCCAGGATTATTGGCAATCTTTATTCCCTAAGGCAAGAGTCAAACATCTAGTAGCCTCCACCTCTGATCATAATCCGATTCTTCATGACACCCATGTGGAACAAATGTTGAGGACCAAACCATTTAGGTTCGAAGCTATGTGGACGAGAGATGCCACAAGTTCAGAAGTAATTAATTGAGCAAGCTTGGCAAAGACATTTTGATGGGTCTCAAAGTTTCAAATTGCTAAGAAAAATACAGCAAGCCAGAGAGGAACTCAAGATATGGAATAAGACACAGTTTGGTTTGGCTAGATCAAGAATCAAAGAGCTAGAAGAGAAAATTAAAGAGGTGCAAGATAGAGCTCCTACACAGCAGTGACAGCACGCAGGAAAATCTAGAGCATGAGGCAGCCTTATGTTTAGAGCTTGATGAATGGTTGGAGCAGGAGGAAATCAAGCGGAAGCAAAAGTCTAGGAAGCTGTGGTTGATGGAAGGTGATCGCAACTCTAAAATTTTTTCATCTTACTACTCTTGTTAGTGGACGGAGAGGACCTGGATTACAGAAATTAAGAAGGATAATGGAGATCGTATTTTCAACAGAGATGAGATTGGAGCTTATTTTATTAATAAATTTAATGAAGTATTTACAAATCCTCCCATCCTCAAATGCCTACTGATTTAGATAATTTAATTGAGTCTTGTATTTCAAATAAAGACAATGAAATTAATTGGAGAAAGTTCTTGCGCTCCCTCAAGGCTTCTGGTCCTAATGTTATACCCGGTTTGTTCTATCATCACTATTGGGATATTGTTAGGAAGCAATTATTAGTGGTAGTTCAAACTTAAAGCTCTTTCAAAGAAGGATATATGCTTTGAGAGATGTGTTGACACCCCATTTTGCAACCCATATTTAACCTCACATGGAGGGTGAAAGTTCAAATAGTGTAAAAACACCCTTGAACATTTAGACCCCTAATTTACAAATTAACCAATTCAAGCTTTATGTCAAACACTTAATGTACGGAAAATGAACAAAAGCTATAAAACAGAATTAGAAAACTATCTAAGCCAAATTAAAATCACAACTCACAGCAGATAAAAAAATGCAAAGATAAAAGGAAAGGAAGATGCAAACACAAAGACAACACGCGATGTGTTATCGAAGAGGAAACCGAAGCCCTCGGCGTAAAACCTCTCCGCCGCCCTCCAAGTAGTAAACAATCCACTAGAAAATGTAGTTGGGATACATGGACAACAATAGACCCTCCAAGCCTAATCTACTCGGTGCATCTAAGCCCTCCAATCTTCTTGCTTTAACGAGGTTGCGCCGAATTTTTTTCTTTTCTAGCTTTCCGGATTCCGCTACTTGACCATAGCATCAACCAATGTAAATTGGTTCCTTCCTAATCGCTTCCCCGAAATACCAAACAGTCCTCTCACACAAAATGAATATGGTGAGAACAAGGTTTTGGTAAAATGCCTCTCAAGGGTTTGACAATGGAGAGGAAGAGAGTTGAGAAATTTGAAAAGACTCTAATGTATAGATTGTAGATGAATCAATCTTGTTTTACTCTAGGGTTTCTCTCTCAAAATTCTCTCTAGAAGACTCTCTTTCATTTGTGGGTATAAGGGATATTTATACTAGGGTGAGAAGAGAATGTGAAACGTTAGGTTTTTCAAAACAGGGTGGGCTCGTGGCTTGGCCTCATGACTTGATTGAGTCGTGAGATCCAAATCGCAAGATAACCATATGGCCAGTTGTTCTATTTTGTCCTGTAGTGCTCCATCTAGCATGACTGTTCACCTTCTGGCATGCTTGATACGTGTGTTACATCTAGCGGCTTGCAACCGCAAGTCTCTATTTTCTTGTACACTCTTGAGCATTCAACACTCTATCTCACTTACTACCCTTATAACAAACCCACCTAAATACAGGGTTACTAAATGCTGAAATACAAGCAAATTTGGTACGGAATAAAGCCAACAAGATGGTTTATTAAATTCAACCTTACGGAGGGGGCAAAAGAGAAATTTCACCTTGAAAATAGACATTTTAATTGTGGCCACTAGATCCTTAATTTCATTTTATCAAAGTGATCTTGATGTTATAATAATCAAATTGATTAGTTATAAGCCTTAATTGAATCATAAGATTGAAAGTTATCATCAAATCAACTTAATGGCTGAGATGCACTATCACAAGTTGAGTCTAACTATATGTGATCATGAACAATTGATTCCAATTGGTAATAATTATAATCAATTTGAAATTAATGACAAATCATAATTTGATTGGCTAAGATTACATCTTACGGTAAGGTTGCGCACACTTGATTAATTAGATAATCAAGCATTAATTATACAATGAGTAATTTGTGTAATTATCTTTTTAATTAGAGTAAATTTGGGACTAATTAATTCTGAAATGGAAGTAATTGGAACCTATTAATATTAATTGAGAACTAATTTGAGGCCTATTAATTTTAATTATGTTGAAACTATTTTCCAACAAATGACCTTTGTTCACCATTTTGTTGATATCTCTCAGAGTATTTTGAATTTGTGAGTGAGGTTAATTTAGCCAGAAATTAGACAACTAGGGTTTCAATTTAAGCACAAGAATAAGGCAATTCTAATTAGAATTGAGAAAATATATGATTTTTCAAGTTAGCTCAAAAAACTATTACAGAGCTACGGGAAAATCGAGGTTTTAGACATTTTGCTTGCTTATTACTCCCACCAACCTCCAAATTTAATGCATTAGCTTTCTCTAAATACTGAAATAGGGTCTAGGTTTATGATTCTCTTTAATCCTTTGTTAATCCTCATTAAATACCCTTCTATTCATATTTTCTCCACCACTACTATATAAACCTCCCTTCTCTTCCATTCCAAGACACAAAAAAATATCATTTCTTCTCCCCTCTTAAGTTCTAGTGAAATAAAGTAGTCTTGTCATTTTTTGGTCTTCTTAAGACTCAAGGTATTGAGTGAGACTCACTCTTCCTCTCTTAATTCTTCTTTTTTACTATACCTTTAAGGCCTATACCAAAAGCCTCCTCCTTCACTGTGTGGATTTTCCATGTAGGTATAATCTCTTTCCCTAACTTGTTATTTTATATTGCTATGATAAGATTAAGATTAAAGCATGCTAGTAATTATTTAAATTCCTTGAATATGTTTGAATGTTCTTAAATGTTCATATGCGTTCTTCACATGTTCTTAGTTGTTCATCACATGTTCATGCATGACACTAGCTTTGATCTTAAATCCATATACAAAATATGAAAAACAAGTTAGTTTCATAATTCTCTCATATCCTTGAACCTAGGATATCACCATCCACACACATTCACTAGAATTTAGTTTTTCAATTGAAATGCAATGTTTAATAAATGGAATTAGGGTTTATCACATACACACACATTAAATTCAACATGTAAATTAATTGATAACATATTGGATGATATGATATGAATGTTGGCCACTATAGTCTAAAAGACTGGTTTCACTAGGTAAGGGAGGTGCCTAACACCTTCCCACCTTGTAACATAGTCTCCGAGTTTAGATCAAGGGTTGATAGATCAATACTTGTCCATGTAATTTTCAATTTCTAGATTGTAACTAGGAAACAAAATCATGTATTTTATCTTAGATTGTATCTAGGACTAAAGTCATGCAATTTCTTATGATCAATGTAAATTCATTTGTAAATCAATAAAATGAGGAATTTTTTTAATTTTGATTTTCTTATTTATTTCAATAATTAAGTAAGTAGCGACTCAATTGTAAAATTCTTAATTTAAAGGGAAAAATATAATCAGCAAAACTTCCATTTTGAGAAGGCAATATATAACACGTGGCTCCATCCATTTTGAGAGCTACTTTGATCAAATTAGTAGCTCAGGCTATTCCCAATTATACAATGTCAATTTTTAAGCTTCAGAGTAAGCTGAATGAAAGATTGGACACAATAGTGAGGTGTTTTTGGTAGAATCCTAAGAGTGATTCAGTGATTCTAAACATTATCTCACTCCACTTGCTTGGGCAGATCTTTGAAAGCCAAAGAATCAAGATGGTTTGGGTTTTAAGAAATTTGAAGACATCAACATTGCTCTATTAGCTAAATTTGGGTGGTGGGTATTGTCAGGCAAGAGTAGCTTTTGTTTTTTTTTTTTTTTTTTTTAGGAAAGAGTAGCTTGTGTGTGAAAGTTCTAAAAGCAGAGTACAAGCTCAGAGCAAACTAGTTAAATTCACCTAAAAGTTCTAATGCATCATGGGCTTGGTGGAGTATTAAGAATGGGAATAAGATCCTAAAACAAGGAACTTGTAAACTAGTTGGGTCTGAGGAGTATATTTTGGTTTGGGAGGACCGGTGGCTCCCGGATCGATATGCCTGGTTTCTTGCCAATCCCAAAGGAACCAACTAGGAGTTCTTGTTTGATGGTGTCACAATTGTTAAACCAGTCAAAGGCTGGTTGGAATGATAGTTTAATCAGTGAATTGTTTGATCAAGCTTCAGTTGCAGCTATAAACAAATTTTCCATGTGGGCTCATGATCAAGCAAATAAATGGGCTTGGATTAAAACGAGCAATGGGCTCATGATCAAGCTTTAGTTCTTTTTTCGTTTGTTCTGTTTGTTTGTGTCCTGTTGCTGCTGTTGCTTTAATACAAGTTTGCTTTCATTAAAAAAAAAAAAAAAAAACAAAACAAAACAAAACAAAACAAAGATAAAGAAAATAGTCATAATTTCTTTTTTGCAAAGGCTAATTATCTTTGTATTACATTATTATATACACGCTTATAATGTGGCATGAGCATTTTTTTGGACAATATTTTTGAGAAGGTTTGTTTAGATACAAGGATGGAGTTCAATAACTTGCCCCACCCTCCTTTAAAAGTTATCATGACTTTTGAGTGGAGGTGCAGTGTCCCTTTTCCTCTCCCTTGTGTTTATTTGTTTCTCAAAAAAAAAAAAAAAAAAAAAAAAAAAAAAAAAGGATGGAGTTCAAAGTTTGAGTTAAAAGGCTAGAAGTATAAACAAATAATAATAATAATAATCCAATTAAGCATTCATTTAATTATAGCACTACGAGTCAATAACGTGAGCATGTGTGACAATTTCATTATGTAAAGTTGATGTGTGGCATTTTTATTTTATTATGCCATTGTTATTGTTTTTATCTTTGTTTCTTATCTCTTCGTCTTTGTCTTTGATAATCTTTGATAAAAAAATAAATTCTAAACTACAAGACAAAATTCAACCAGCTATATCCAACAACACACCCCACTCACCAAGGACCAAGCCATGCGTCATTTCCCTGCATCCACTGCTACATATCAGCATTTCAAATAAATAACGCACTACTCATACTACTCATTAACCTATCAAATACTAGCACTAATTTTACCAATTTTTTTTCTTGAATCACTAACTAGTCTAACTTTACTTGTGAGTTCTCTCTCCACCTCTGTGTGGCCTGCTCCACCATCTCTGGCTGGGTTTCCTCCATCTCTGTGTGGCTATTCTCCACCACCAGCGTGTGGGTCTTCTCTACCCACTCCTATTGTGGGCATTTTACTAATTATCTAGAAATCCCTAAATCTAATCCCAAAAATCAGATTCATACAAAACATCTACCTATCCCTTTTTCTTTTCAATTAGCCTTGTATTTTAGTCTTGTTGGCGTCGGTGCGGGCAACACCGGTGAATGAACTCAACCATCAGTTTCAGTTTGGAAGTGGGTCGCCATCCAATCAGCCCAAAGTCCGGTTTCATCTCTCCGGTGATATATTGAGAAACAAGAATCCTCCACTAAATTTAACTGGGAGCTCTGTCTCTTTTTTTATCTCTGGACTGGAGGGTTCCAGTTTTCCCTCTTGGCGCACGTTTTGACCATTCCGCAAGCGTACGCTCGGGTTTAATGGCTATCTTGTGAGCTCCAATTCCATTGTCAGTCCATCGTCAGCACCTGTGGAGATTTTGTGTTGACGGTATAGGTGGTTGAAGCCGCCAGAAGTTTCCTTTTGTGGGGAGATTTTCCGGCAAGTGTAGGCACCTCTAAATCTGGTGTGATTCAACCAAGAGTGGCTTCTCCATGCGGTGTTAGTTGCTTTTGTTGAATAAAGTCATCTCAGTAGCGGACCTAAGGAACCCGGCAGTAAGTAGTTTATTTGATTGAGTATTTTTCCAATTTTGACTATCGGGGTTTAGACTTTGGGTCTTTCCCTTTTTTTGGTTTGCTTGCTTCTCTGCTTGCAACCTGAAACTTTCTATTTCCTTTTTGGATATGAGTTGTTTAAGTTGGAATTGTCGTGGTATCGGCAATCAATGGACAATTCAAGAACTAATTGATAATGGTAAGAATGGAGAGGCCAGACGTGGTGTTTCTCATGGAGACACTAGTGGAAGAATCCAAGTTGGAACAAATTCAAGTTAAATTACGCTATGATAACAAACTTGTATGCCCAAGGGATGGCCATAGTGGAGGACTTGTTTTATTCTGGAAAAACACCTTTCCTCTTGCCATCAATAACTATTCAAAGAATCATATTGACGCTACCATCCAGTGCTCGAAGAAAGGTCGTTGGAGGCTTACGGGTTTCTACGGACACCCGGAAACTTGCAAGCGTCAAGAATCATGGGAATTTTTAAGGCACCTACGTAGAGATATGGATGAGGCATGGGTTTGCCTTGGAGATTTTAATGAAATACTGAGCATTGATGAAAAGTTGGGGTGGGGGGGGGGGGGGGCGTCAGAGGCCGGAAAGACAAATGCAACAGTTCAGGGATGTCTTGGATGATTATGGATTAATGGACTTGGGATATAGAGGTCCAAAATTTACCTGGTTCAGAAGGAATGGCGAAGAAGCGGGCATATTTGAAAGACTTGGTCGTGGGGTTGCAAACCCAACGTGGATAAATACCTTTCATGAAGGGTATATACATCATTTAACAGCGGCTTCCTTGGATCATAGGCCAATTATTTTGAGAACAAAAAATAGAGACAAAAGGAGGAATCCTCCATTTCGGTTATAATCGATGTGGGTGGGCTCAGAAGGGAGCGAAGCTGCTGTTAAAAATTCATGGGATGTGGAGGAAAGAGATGGAGATATGGAAAATCTTTTTGAGCGTATTCAGTTATGTGCTCGGAATTTAGGAGAATGGAGTAAAAGAGACTTTGGAGAGATTACCAATCTTCTACAGGAAAAGAAAAAAAAGTTACATAAGCTTGGAAAGGAACCCAGAACTGAGGACATTGTCCAACAAAAAGTTGACTTGAGAAGAGAAGTAAATGTGCTCTTGGTAAAAGAAGAAAAGATGTGGCATTAGAGATCTAGAATTAATTGGCTACAAAGCGGGGATCAAAATACTAAATTCTTCCACACTCACACTTCAAGGAGAAAGAGGGGCAATTGGATTCAAGGAATTGAAGATAATGATGGAGTTTGGCATGAAGATGCAGATAAAATTGAGGATGTGGCTGCACAATATTTCACAAACCTTTTCACATCAATGAGACCACAGCTAGATGAACAGTCTCTCTGACTCTCTCGGAGGAGTACACAAAATCATTACTGACGACATGAACAAGGAACATTCACGGGAGTTCACGTTAGAGGAGGTTTTCCTTGCTTTGAGACACATGGCTCCCCTAAAGGCCCCGGGCCAAATGGTATGCCTGCACTCTTTTATCATTCATTTTGGCATATTATTGGGTCTCATGTTACTAATGCTATTCTTTCTTGTCTAAACTCATGTAAAATACCAGAAAGCATAAACCATACTTTCATTACCTTAATTCCAAAAGTCTCAAGCCCCAAAAGAATGTCTGATTTCCGCCCCATTAGTTTATGTAATGTTATATATAAAATCATGTCTAAAGTGATAGCCAATAGACTAAAGCCCATTCTATCTAAAATCATATTTGAAACTCAAAGTGCATTTGTTCCTGGTAGATTGATTACTGATAATGTTTTGGTGGCGTTTGAAACACTTCATTACATGAAAACTAGATGTGAGGGTAGAAAGGGTTTTATGGCTATAAAACTTGACATGAGTAAGGCTTACGATAAAGTTGATTGGGGATATCTTAGCCAAGTAATGAGAAAAATGGGTTTTGAGGAAAAATGGATCTCTTTGATTATGCAATGTATATCTTCATTTTCATATTCTGTTCTTATTAATGGTGAACCTCGTGGTTCTATTCACCCGGAGAGAGGTTTGCGTCAAGGCAATCCTCTCCCCATATCTGTTTCTTATTTGTGCAGAAGGTCTATTAGCTAAATTGAAAGAAGCTGAGATGGAAGGAAAAATCACAGGTGTGGCCATAAGTCGGGGAGGTCCCAAGATCTCAAACCTTTGTTTTGCGGATGATAGTCTCTTCCTATGCCGGGCAAATATTGAGGAGTGCAGAAATATTCAACAAATCCTACGAAAATATAAAGTAGATTCGAGGCAAAAATTGAACCAAGACAAGACTACTATCTGTTTTAGCAAAAATGTGGAGGAAGATACAAAGAATGCCATACAGGCAAGACTTAACATTCCAAAGATAAAAGAATTCGAAAAATATCTTGGCATGCCTTCTTTTGTAGGGACAAATAAAAAAGCTTCCTTTAGCAACATAAAGGAGAGGATGTGGCAAGTGATACAAGGGTGGTGTGAAAAAATGCTATCATAGGCTAGCAAGGATATTCTAATTAAGGCGATCGCACAAGCAATTCCCACGTATGTGATGAGCTATTTCCGGCTACCCATCTCTCTTTGCAAGGAACTAGAGATCATGATAAGGAAGTTCTGGTGGGGTGGTGATGATAGGAGGCACAAGATCCATTGGGTAAATTGGGAGAGACTTTGTAAACCCAAATTTGGAGGCGGTATGGGCTTTAGAAATATCAAGAAGTTCAATGAAGCTCTCCTAGCAAAGCAACATTGGAGACCATTAAACAACAATACCACTTTGGCTTACAAAGTATTACAACACCGCTTCTTTAAGGATGGGAATATTCTCAATCTAAATGACCGGGCTAAGGGGTCATATGCTTGGAATAGTATAAAGGGCATTAAACATATAATAGAAATGGGCAGTAAGTGGCGGATTGGGAGAGGTAATAATGTGAAAATTTGGGGAGACCTATGGTTGCCAAACTCACACACACACAAGGTCCAATCCCCAATTAGTCAATTACCTCATGATGCTAAAGTTGAAGAGCTCATTGATTGGGATAACATGAGATGGAGAAATGATCTAATTGACCAAATTTTCTGGATTGAGGAAGCTACTCTTATTAAAAAAATCCCACTGAGTGATCGAAAACCACCTAACCGCTTGATTTAGGCCGAATCAAAGGATGGTAAATACACAATCCGTAGTGCATACCGAATGGTTCTTGTCGGGGAGGAAGCTAATCAACCAAGTAGCTCATGCATCAAAGAGAATACTATTCAGCGTAAGATATGGAAGCTGAACATCCCTTCAAAGATCAAGCACTTCCTATGGAGAGCACTAATTAACTCACTGCCCACTAAGATGAATTTAAAGAAACGGGGAGTACAAGTTTGGGAAGTTTGTGAGAGATGTGGTGCAGAAAAAGAGGACAAATCATATTCTATGGCTTTGTCCTTCAGCAAGAGTTGTGTGGAAAAGTAGCCCAATTTGGAGCTTGTGTTGTAATTCTCAACACCAGAATTTTGAGGGGGTGACAAAATTTATTTTCCAATTAGACCAACTAGAGTTTCAGGAGCTATTCGCAATCCTAGCTTGGTCTTTATGGTTTTGCCGAAACAAAATAAGAGTGAATGAGCTTGATAAAGTCCCTCATGATGTGGTTTCCTGGGCCAACAACTTCGGACTTGAATTTCAATCCATAAAGGAAGGAATGAAAGCCGATAGACCAAAGGAAAATTTGAAATGGGCACCACCCCCTCAAGGTTGGTTCAAAGCTAATGTTGATGGAGCCATCTTCAAAGAAACTAATAAATCAGGCATAGGTGTGGTGGTGCGTGACAGTCAAGGATGGGTGTTGGCTGCTTTGACAGAGAAAATGGATGGTGTTCAAAATGCAGAGGTCATTGAGGCATTGGCTATCCGGCGGGCTATCAAGTTTGTAATTGAAACTAGCTTTAATTGTGTTATAATTGAGAGTGACTCACTCTCGGTGGTTAAAGCTATCCAAGATACTGCCGAATCTACTTGTCATATTGTAAACATCATAGATGACGTGAAGCTTTTGTCAAAGGCCATGAAAAGCTATGAATTTCATCACACAAAGAGGGAGGCAAACCAGGTTGCTCACACTCTGGCCCACAATGCTATTCATGTTGACACAAAGATGGCCTGGATTGAAGAGATTCCTCCTTGTGTGTCCGATGTAATCCGAATAGATGTTGTGTAATTGTTGTTTTGCTTGTTTCTTCTTTATTTTATATAGAGTGTTTCTCAAAAAAAAAAAAAAAAAAAACTAGTCTAACTTTACTTCTTTTTTTTATGAAAAAGACAGAAAAAATTAATCAGTAAATTAGTAAAGTTTACTAAATGATGATGTATATTAGGGCCTAGGGTGAGGCGTGGGATGGCAGTGTTGGCGTTGCGTCGTCAACTAGTCGTGGCAAGGCATTGTTGCTGAATGATTTTTTTTTTTTTTTTTTTTTTTGGTAAAATTAAAGTAGTGTCTACAATGTAAATCCCTTATTTTAGAGGTACGTATATATAGACATCAAAGTTTTATGATGTATTCACAACCATTCAATTGATTGTGGTTAAATATTTGTGATTAAATTAATTTTCAATTGATAATATATATCAATAGAGGACAATCGGCAAATTAAATCAAACCACATATCAAGTATTTGAGTTATCATGACTCACATAAAAATGACACATGTTACAAGTCATGTAAAGCCATGTGGCAACATCAAATGAAAAAAGTCATGTGGCAACGTCAAAAGAAAAGACTCATATGAGTTCTTATTAAATGCAAACCAAACTTAAAGCCAAATTTGTAGTTAACTCTCAATAAATGCTGAGATAAAATTTCAAATCAAATACTATTGAGTTACCTATAAATAAAAACTTCTTATATGAGAAAATGGACAGAAACTTAGAGAGGAAACCGTCTCGACACTCTAGCAAAATATAGAGTCATCTCTAAGTTCAAAAGGCACTTTTACTCTCTCAAAATCAAAATTCATTCCTACTTCTTCAAATTAAAGTAGAGATTTTCCTTCAAGTTCTTTTGTTCTAGTTTGAGATTAAGCCAAAAGTCCTCGACATCAAATCAAATACATTCAATCACACATCCAACTTGGAGACATCAAAGCACGATTCAAGATCAAGCTTCATAGTCCAACAAATGTCGCACACCTCCTCCCTTCACCTCTCATTTGCGCACATATCTGCCTAATATCTTCTTCAATACATTTTAGCCTATTAATCACCACGCTTAAAAACAATAAAAGAGTATCTCTCCTTTTCAATAAGGAATTAAACATATCCTTAACTCTTTATCTTCTATATTATCTTCCATATCTTTATATTTATATTATTATATTTATTCATTTTAATTACAAAATATTAAAATGCTACAACATAAATTATATAATTTCAAAAAGCAACAAATTAAACACTTTAATTACCTATATTAAACCAAAAAAATCTTGGATGAGGTCAGTCAAAAAATTATCCATCTATCATTGTTGAGAGATACAATACAGATTTCACGACATTCTCTCGTCATGCACGGTAGTTAAGTCACAAAGTAGCTAGGCCTAGGCCATCTTCAATATGGTGCTGGTATATTAATTTCAGATCCTTACACTGATATTACATTAAATTGCTCTGATATTTCAGAGAAACTAGAATGAAGCAGAACCAGCTACCAATACTTGTAAAACATAGCCAAAGTAGTTGATTTTAGTTTTAACCATGGAAGATCATCTTTCAACTCCTCTTCATAGCTCTAGCACCACAACTGTAAAATTCAAAAAAAAAAAAAAAAAGTTAGTTTAATAGGGAGGCATAGCATTTTTTTTTTTTTTTTTTTTTTTCTTGAAAAATAAAACACAATTGAATAAAGGGAAAAGGGTCTTACATTCAGAGTCTGTGGTTATCCAATTTCCTTTCCTAGGAGTGTTGTGATCCTTGTCTTGAATAGGAGTTGAAATTGATGATGTAATGTTGATCGCTTGGTCATTAATTTTATAAGAGGCAGGCATAGACATTGCTGAGTATGCAGAGGAAGTGGTGGAACAACTTTCCACATCCCACCTGAAACTGATCTTAGGAGAATCGTTGCTTAGTTGATCATCATCTGGTACTGCTTTTAGGCTTCCACGATTCCGGAATTGTAGAACCTGAAGATATATAATCTTTTTCTTTTAGTCTATTTTTCAAAAACAAAAACCTATGCTATTGCAGTGCAAAGATATGCATTAGGAAATGACATATATTTGACATATATGCACTAATTAATTAAGTTTTCAATTAAAGCTATCTTAGGTTATGAATCTACCTAAAGTTAGTGTAAATGAATCTAAAATTAAAGTTAGTGTAAATGAATGTAAAATTAAGTTGTTACTAGATTTCCATCTATGTCACAGATAAATATTATGGAAAGTTTGATATTTATAGCTATTGGATGTGATGATTACATATACTGGTGTGCAGATTTCAGGAAGAATAATATATATATATAAAACATGCAACATGCATATCAATGCCTAATGATGAAAGAAACTTTAAGAAAATTTTGAATCATATGGTTAAATAATGTACCTTTCGACCAATAAACTTTCCTCCCTTCTCTGATTTTGCAGCAGCAGCCCATCTCAATAGCTCCTTCATTCTTGACATAGTTTTGCTTTTATCCCCTTTAAGCCTATCTTTGTTTTCCGACGAGCCACTTTGACTTTGGCCATTTGTGTTAGACGAGGTTGACAATGTGGCCTCAGTAATTGGTAAGACTTTATTTCCTGCATGAGTAGCAGAATCCACCTTGTGACTGATTCCAAGTCCTCGAGTAATATCTTCTTTCTTCATTTTCATTGATTGGATCCAACGATGCCTTCTATTACAACTTCCAAGTCTTTTAAAATTGAGGGTACTATAGAAGCAAGCCTTTGCAATATCTCTCCTACATAAAATTATAAATGGCTTAAAATTTACACAACCCAATTCGCTACCTTCAAGTTTCTTCAATCTTCGACCGACCACACAATGCTTAAACAAAATTATATCTTTTGATTCAGCCTTTTGATCTGAAGAAAAAGAGAGTAAAATTAATTAGTCCTTCAAAATGCACATTAATATTGATTTCCAAAAAAGCATCTGAGCCTTTGGCTTACCACGAATAGTATCTTGTTGGAAGGACTAGAAGTATTAACCTCCAGGGTTCAGATGGAGAATCTGCTACAATTCACCAAGAGGGACATTAGCTTTGGTGTGGATGCTACACATTTGACTATGTGGTGATCAAGAAGTACAAAAAGTTTACCTGCATGTCTATGTTTAAAACTTGGAACTTCCTTCATATATAGTGTAGTGTATGTCTTTGTGTGTGTGTGTGTGCAAGCCCAAGAGTGAGAAAGATGGATGAGTTTCTTGGTCAAATGGACAGCACTAAGAGATCTATCTGTGCTGTCTACTTGCTAGAGATTCCTGTCTAGTCTATGAGCCTTTTGGGAGATGAAGACAAGGGAAATTGTTCTGAATCTAAGGAAGATGGTTAGACAACCGGGCAGTGAGTGGGTGAGGGTTGGCTTGTGATTCTGTATAACATGGGTTTAGTATTGTATATAAGATGATCATGTGGTGGGTAATAAGCAATTTTTTATTTTATTAAGAGCCAAGATGTGCTTAGCACTGTTGGCATTTTTATTAACCATAAACTTGTATGTATTCATCGATCTGGTTGGTCCCCATGTTATGGATCACATTTTAGGATTTACTTGGCCCAAGATTTACTCAGGTGCTCTTTAACTCAAAAGAAAACTTAAGAGCCTAACACAGAATGGACTAAATTTAGGATGGTTATGAAAGAAAGCTCATTTGATGATAGAGAAAGGTTCTTGAAGTGAAATTGAATGGTCCTAATTGTTGTACAATAGTATATATGGAAAATCAGCCGACCTACCAATTTACTGGAACATAAGAAAGCTAAGTATTTGACGTTAGGTCATAGGTGTATATGTGTGAGTGAAGTTTCACATTGAATAATGATGAAAAGAATGAACGGTTAATTTATATATATATATATATATATATAAATATATATAATAATAAATAAACTAAGAAAAAATCCAATTAGGTTCTAAATTGAATTCCAATTGTTATCTAATTTTGCACCATGTCTCATATTTAATTGTTTTTTTTTTTTTTTTTTAATTTTTGTTCTAGGTGAGTTAATGAGGTGCAAAAGATGAAGAGTCTAATATAAATAAATACCACCGACACCCTTAGTACAATAGTCACTCCACAAGTATAAGTGCTTGTGGAATGTGGGGATAAGGGTCGGGGTTCAAGTCTCCAGGAGAGAACTTCACACTCATATACACTTAAATTAGGTTAAAGTATAATTTTATATTGTATCAAAAAAAAAAAAAAATAAATCATCAAGAACTCAATAAACAAAAAAAAAAAAAAAAAAAAAAAAAAAGAGTAAACTCTTGTGCATATCTAAAAGAAATTAAAATAAAATAAAATAAAAATAAGAGAAAGAGAGTATAATTTAAATCTATATATGTGTATAATTGAAATTTTTTTTAATTGTACTGTGCATATGCACAAGTTATACACTAGTATAATATAGTTGAGTTCATACTCATTGAGCTCACATCGTTTGGCTTAAATTTGTCTTTATATGTTATATGTTAATAGAAGATGTAAAATTATGAATTGATTAGAGTATAGATCCATAAGTAGAACAGCAATTAGCATAAGTTCCGAGTACACAAAAGCAAAAGGATACCAATGTAGCATAACAAGCCATAGATGCAGATTATAATTTCGTTATAGTACAAGGAAAAATAAAACATTATTACTTGCCACCAATTCTTGGCCAGTTAGACAAACTCCATTTTGATCAAACAATGCTTCATCATTTGATATAAAAATATAGTAAAAATAAAGTTTGATTAAACAATGCTTCATTTTAAAAATAGTACAAATATTAATTATAAATTTTGGTTAAGCATGTGGGCAAGGAGATATTTAGAGCATGAAGACTAGGACGTTGAAGTGTTTAAATTCCATGGGCACAAATAAGTATTTGTAGGCCTCACATGGGACTGAATAAGAGACATGTTCGTAAATTTAAAATTATATACGCACACTATAGCGAGTTCCAAGAACTAGAGGCTTGATTTGTTGTGTATTCTATTTAATTTATTTGTGTGGGAATTTGTCATAGGATCCGATGAAAACCAAGTAAGCTGACGTGTCACTCAGGCTTCCGTTTCTTTTTCATTTTTTCTTTTTTTTTTTTTTTTTCCAGGTTTGTGCTGTCCCTATTAAAAGGATATATGCCTTTTTGTTTTTTTTTTTTTTTTTTTTTTGGCAAAAAAAAAAAAAAAAAATATACATGCTTCTGGATTAAACAAAGTTTATCTCCATCCTTTCAAACTCTTTATATATCTTTAAGACAAAATTTAGCTACAAAACTAACTGTAGCCTAAAACTACAATCTTACTCAATAAATTAAATATTACTACATATTTTGAAAATTTAACTATTGAATTGCATATTTTTTACACTCTAAATACACAAGTCAAATTTTGTATAAATCAAATATTATTTACTATATAATCTATAAGTTTATATTTTGTGCATAATGTTAAACTACAAAAACTTGCATTTAAACAATTTATTGATGACATAGTTGTTGATCTTTAATTTTCTAAAAATTTTGTAAACATGGAAGATATAAAAAGAAGATGTAATCTAATGGTGGATTTATCAAAGTTTATCTCCAATAAAAAGATATTGAGTAAGGTTGTAGCCTAAGGTACAACTAATTTTGTAGCTAAACTTTGTCCATATCTTTATATTGAGTGTAAATTTTGAAAATCTAACTATTGATTGCATGTTCTTACTTCTTATTATATCCTTCATGTATGCAAAATTTCAAAAAGATCAAAGATCAATTGCTATGTTATCAAAGAAATGTTAAAATTTCAAGTTTTTGTGATTTAAAATTGTGTATAAAAAATAAATTTATTGATTAAATAGTAAATAACATCTGATTTGAATGAAATTTGATATGCATGTTAAGTAAATAAAGAACATGAAATTCAATGGTTTCAAAATTCACACCCAAAAAAGAGATATATGATAATTTTAAAGAGTTTTTCTCCAAACTAGTTTGGAGAGAAACTTCCTTTCTTTGAGTTGAGTTCACGTATCTAATGCAATACCTCATTTTCCTCTCAAAAATATTTTCACATTTTCACTTTTTAACCTTTACTTTTTTATTTTTCTTTAACTTTTTTTTTATTAGGAAAAATGCTCATACACCCTCTAAACTTTTAACCATGGCCAAAAGACCCCCTCAACTTTTATATTGACCAATTTACTCCTTAAACTATTCACAACTACCAAATCAATACTTTTGTTAACTTAGCATTAAAAAACTAACATAATAAAATCATGTGAGATTTAAAAAGTAGCAAACTCAATGTTATTAATGTGAAATCGATGGAAAGAAGAGAGAGCTACTTTTGTACACCAGACAGAGGAGAGAGACGTGGAACCCGAGCCACGGTGACAAGTAGCTTTGTCATATTGCCAATGGCGGGGCTACCTGTCACGGTGGCTTTGGTTCCACATCTCTCTCCTCTCTCCGGTGCACAGACGTAGCTCTCTCTTCTTTCCATCGGTTTCACATTAATAACATTGAGTTTGCTACTTTTTAAATCTCACGTGTATCTTAGTGATCTCACATGATTTTATTCTGTTAGTTTTTTAACACTAAGCTAATAGAAGTATTGATTTGTTAGATGTGAATAGTTTAAGGTGTGAATTGGCCAATATAAAAGTTGAGGGAGGCCTTTTGGCCAGTAGTTGAAAATTTAAGGAATGTATGGGCATTTTTCCTTTTTTTATTCAATGGTTGAGACTTGAGAAAAGTTGTTTTTTTTTCAAAACCATAGACCACCATGCTAGATCCTTACAATAAATTTCTCATCAATTAAACCATGTAACAATTGCTCTGCAAAAACTCACTAAAGCAAAGGAAAAGAGACAACAAAATCAATTACAATTGCCTCAACCATCAAAAACACCAATAAACCAAAACCATATATCCTCACCTATGCCCAATTTGTCCAAGAGTGTGAAATTGGATTTTCCCAGATTCAAGAGAGAAGATCCTGCATCTTGGGTCTATAACTAATTAAATATTTAAAAATATTCAATGAATTATATTTTTAAATGATATGATATGTTTATATTAGTATAAGAACATATTTTTTTTTTTTATATAACCACTTTTCAAAGATACTATTTATTTTACATAATTACTTTTCAAAAATACCTATATCAAATTATCTATTATAAACTCTAATTCAATAAAGGGAAGTTACTTGCTTCCCTCTCTTGGGCCTTATTCAAAGGCCATTATTAGCCCCCCAACCCATCCCAATTCAAGGGGAGATGGACTATCATTGAGCCCACTAGTTCCTTCAACCTGCTAGGGCCTTTCTAGCCACAATACTGTGCACTTTTCTCCACCTAAGAGGTCTGGGCTATTCTCAAGCCCAAGCACCGCTCTTGTGCTTCTCTAACTTTAGGGCCCATGAATTTTGGGTTTTGCTTATTCACCCAAATGGGTGGCAACACTTTGTTACCAAATTAATCTATTTTTAATACTTAATACCATATATCAAATTATTGGATCACCCAATTAAATCAAATCTTCCAATAAACCAAGCCTGACCAAAACTAAGATATATTAATCAACAGAATGAACAATACAACTAAAGTTCACAAGTTTACAACATACATATCAAGTTACCAACAGGACAACACAGATCTAGCCAAAATGATACAACAAATTCTAAGACTATTATTATTATTATTTTTGTCCGTCTCTTCCAAATTTATTGATGAGGTATTATCTTTATATCAAGCAAGTCAAAAACCTTCAAAGTATGACAAACACAATATCCCAAATGTTTCATACTTCCTACACCTACACGAGACTGTTTGATTAAATGAAAGAGAGCATAATATGAAGTGTTTATTATCTTTTATCACTGGTTGAATTATGTCTAGTAGGAAATACAGGCCTTGAGGAAGTAAAAGTGCTTTTTGAAAAAGTTTAGAAAGCTCTCTCCAAATTCCTTCTTTTCTTGCTCTTTTGAAAAAGTTCAAAACTCTCTATGCAATCTCCATTTCATTGTACACCCAGCTTAGTAGGAATGACAATGGTGCGGGTTTCCTATTCCCTGCTCCTGTCCCACTTCCATTTCGGGGTAGGTTTGTTTTCCCCACCCCATTCTAGCGGGTATCCATCCTGCTACACCCAAATTTTTCATATATATAATTTATTAAAAGCTTATTTTGAACGTATTAAATTAAAACTCATAAAACATTTAAATAAAAAGTTCTAATATTACAAAACCTTCCTAAAGCATAACAATAAAGCAATTTAAGTATTAAGAAATACAAAAACAATTCAAACATAGCAATACAACAATTAAAAAAAATATAAACAACATAAATATTAAAACATAAAAGTATAAATTCAATAATACAATATAAAAAATATAATAAATTGAAAGTTTGAAGGCTAAAAACATATACGTATATCTAATAAAACACTTCTAAAAATATTTTTTTAATTATTTAAATATAAACAAGATGGGTGTAGTGGAAAATATTAACCCTCACCCCCACCCCATTTGTTATGCAGGGCAAGTAAAGCTTGTCAATTAAGGGCGGGTGAGGTGAGTACTCACGGTTTAAATTGACATCCCTACAACTTAGTAGAAAGTTTTTTAGAAGAAAAAAAATCAATTATTTAGTACAATGTGTAATAATTATGTGAGAAAAATTCTTTGGATCATCAACCATAGACCTTTGAAAACTCAAAGTATACTTTTAACCCTTAAAATTTGGGGTTTCATTTTGGCCATTTAGGTTTTAAAATTTTTATTTTTAGTATTCATGTTTGATTATGTTTTCATATTAGTCGTGTCGTCTATTTCCGTTAATAATTTGATTATTAAGTACTCTCCATGGTTAACAATTTCATGATATTTTAGCTCTAAATTGTAATGGAATGAAGAAATTTTATTGTTGTAGACCAAAAAACAAAAATTATGAATAATAAGATTACTAATAGAAATAGATAGTGCCAATATGAAAGCAAAATAAAAAATGAGGAATATCAAAATTAAAATTTCGAAATGTAAATGGTAAAAAATAAAATCCAAAATTTTAAGGATAGAAAGTGTGCTTTAGTATGGAAATACAATATTTTAGTGTAAGAAGTAAGAATAGCTTCATTTATTTTAAGCTTTGGACATGGCTAGTAGACTACCAACAAAAGGTGGGGTAACCCATTCGGCCATTCCTATGTAAATATTGGGGGCTATTTGTTTCTCCAATATATATAATAGTAAAAAGAAAGTACCCAAAATATATATAAATATATATATATATATATATTTTTTTTTTTGGTATTTTCTTTTTATTATTATTTCTAGATATTGTACATTATATCGAAGGAATCAACATCTTCTATACCACTTTTCTCGTACCATTCTATGTTCCATGCCATGTATCATTTTATTTAATTAAATCCTCTCATTATGTCTTTTCTTAATTTAATTACTCACAACAAATTAAGAAGCCAAACACCACAACCATCAACCTTGGCCGGCACCAACCACCTCCACCCACGATGTCACCAGTCACAGCAGCCACCGTTGCCCGATCTACACCACTGCTGGACATCTAAGCTACTGCCCACACTCAATCCCATCAACCACCATCACTATACCACAAAAAAATACCTAACATATCCTACTGAATAGCTTGTTTGTTTGAGTTTGAGTTTGAGTTAAATTTTGTCATCTTTCTTCATTTTTTATTAAGAAACAAAATCAACAGCAAAAGAATGGAAAATAAAACAACAAAAACAAATCTAACATTTAAAAATCAAAACCAGAAGGATCTCTAGAACTAGAAGGAAAATCTAGTGGTTTGAGATGGGGTTTGGATCCTCTATGACGCTAGCGATGAATGGCCTTAAATGGCGATTTTGATGGTGTTGACTTTGGCAAAGGACCGCTACTAGTGGTGTCGTCAGAATGACACAACAATAGTTGGTATTAGCAGAAAGGATGTGTTGGGTTATATATTTATTTTGGATAATAAAATAAGAATAAGCATAAAATTAGGATGTACTTAAATAATTGGACACATTATAGGTTTTTATTTGTAGAGCACAAAGTGAGACAGAAAATGTTGATTCCAATTGAAGATTGATGGTCTTTTCCATCTGTAAAAAGATTGAAAGCGGTAGGGCTAAGCCTTCTTTGGATTCTACTAATATATTGATGTTTACTAGGCAGAAATTAAAAACAAAATAAAATAGAAAGTCCACTCAATTTAATTTTTGGAGAACTAAATGATGTTGGTCACATGATTAACTTTTTTTCAATATATAAGTAAGGATATATAAATCAAGAGGAAAAGCGGAACAGACCCAATCGGAAATATAAAATATGTTTATAGGCTCATCTCACATACAATGAGCAGCCCAACAAGTAAGGTTGTGGGACAAAGGCTTAATATGTCTACGTATAAAATAAAAGTCCCAACATTTTTTTTATAGGAAGCCAAAACTGAAGGCTTAAAAGGAATAAGAAAATTTGGGGGGATGATTGTCAGAGAACCACAATAACAGTCTTAGAATCACCTTCAATGAAATGATGATGAATTGAAAGCTTAAGAGCCAAGAGAGCCACCTGAACTTTGCGCAACAACATTTGATATATTGATGTATATAAGTTATTCATTTTTTTGTTCTTAGAAAGTTTCTACGAAATCTATATATAAATATACATATATATTTGGCCATATTCGACACCTAAACTTGATTGCGAAGGTTGCTTTTTGTTGGCTAAAATGCATGGTCTTTGAATACATGCACAATTGTAGAGTTTACGGGACATGTAACATGTTACAGAAATAGCTTTAGGACAAAAAATGGTCCTCAATGGCGCGACCGGATCCGCATTGAGGCCTAGGTTTGGTTCCTTCACTAAGCTCTGCCCAAGCCCATGGTTCATGGTCACCTTAATTACCACGTGGCAAAGATCTTGGCTGGACTGTGCTAGTTCAGGAGGAAGTGACATGTTGAAGATTGGCCTTTGGATTTGGCAGAGGAATTTGCTATGCCGTCCATCAATTGTGAGGCCAACACAGATTTTTCCCTTCACCATTTTCAACACCAAATTGCAACACCTAAATATGGGCTTCGAACTTGGGACAATGTTTGGCCCTAACCTGGGCCCACTTTTCCTTCACACACACACTTACTTCACTAATAAGGAGAAAGTCTACTTTTAATACAATTTGAATGTGATCAACTATAGTTGGTTGAGAAAAAGTGATGAATTTATGTGATTTTCCATCATTTACAGTCAACCACTTCAATAAGTTGTGGCAAATAGTGTGGTTTGAGAGGAATTGATAATAGAGACCTACTATAAGAACCGAAAATTGTACTTAACTTCACACTCTATCATGTAAGGCTGTCATTCACTTCACTTGAGCCCGTAACAATGCAAAGGGAAGAGAGTATATGAATATTTTAATGAAAATTTTCGATGTCACTTATTGCTAATAATAATGGACATGGCTTATGTTATTTTCTAATTCTTTAACCCAATTTAATTATTAACTTATGATTACTTTCTAAAACTTTGGATTGAATCAAATAAACTTTGGTAGAATCTATAATTTGCTAGAGCATTTACAGTAAAGTAGGTAAAATATCTAAAAGTTAGTTTAGCACCAATATACTAAAAATACCCCCCACATCAAGGTTGCCATATTTATAAATTTTTAACGCTTAGCTACAATGAGCTGCCATCTTTGATGGTTCACTATAGCTAAGAGTTATATAAAAATAATATTAATTTATTACATTACATCTCTCTTCTCCATTAAAATTTTTTTATTTCTGTTTCCTCCCTTATTTCTTCTCCTCTGTAATCCACGCCCAAGGCTCAATGCCTCCCCTTCTTCCTCTCAAGTCTCAACTGAAACTAAACCCTCTCACCCAACACCTCCTTCTCCCACTCATCTTGTTGGTTGTCACTCATGGTCATGGATAATGGCTGGATTGGGTCTTTTGTCTCCGTAGCCATCGCGATGCCAATCCATTCAATGCCATGCCGATCCATTCGAAGCATACCAGGTTTAATGCTATATTTTTTGACATCTTTGATGCGAATGCCCTAAGGAGCACTAACTCAAAGATAAAGCAAGTGAAACAAAAAGTGTCAGCTCTCTTCAATTAGTCTAAACAAAAATTCTAAGAACACAAAAAAATCACAACAACTGTTATAATTGGCCATGTGGTAAACTATGAGTGATGGAAAAATATTTTAGTTCATGTAAAAGTGACAAACAACCAATTACAATTTGCCATGTAAGATAAATGTGGTAAAAGTTATAATCCTTTGTGTTACTAAAGCTACATTAGCACGTTAAGATACAACATAACATAATTTAACTCCTTGAGTTTTAGTTGACTCAATGTTCAACGATAGAGTACCACACATGACACAACCCTCATCCACAATATCAAGATTCCACTGCAATATGTAACAAGTTTTTTTTTTAATATTACAAACAAAATCATAATTTTTGCCACAATTTCTTACCCGATAGACTGGGAATGACTATATAACACTTTTAAATAGACCCATTATATTTTTTTCTACCAAACATAATTTGCCACATAGAGAATTGTGGCAAAAATTGTGCATTTATTTGTAATAGTAGATTTTTTTGATATGTAACACTAATGATACAGTTGAAAAAAAAAGGTTGCTACTAGTACAATGTTGCCTCCATCTCGAATTATTTTCAATTTTTGAAAAACATGCAATTTTAGAAAGTGGTTTTAATTGTCTCCACCTTATCTACTATCAATTCTCTCAACTATATTCCCTTCTTCAAAATTAAAATTGTGGTCTCTTGAGTCTTGAACAAATAATCAATGTGATGACAAATGACATTATGTAAAAATAAAAGAGGAAGAGACAAAGAGACAAAGCACAAAATCGAGTCATGAGCCTCTCACTATAAGCAACTGGGAGGTCATAAGAGGAGGATGAAGAGCTGCAACGCAGCACCAAGAAAGTCAAAGAGTACCACCGAGCTATTAGCAATGTTGTTGGTAGCTCACGAGTTCGAGGAAAAAGGAGCTCGTATAAGGAGAGACTCATTGGGGAGATCCCTGGTGCCTATGAAGAAGCCTTTAGCTTTGAAAACAATATGGAAACAGAGGTTGAATCCGACGAAGAGTGCTCGGACCTAGCTGCGGGGATAGTAGTTGTAAATCTATGTGGATCAAGGAAGGCTAATATGTAAGCACAATGGGTTAACGCTCTTATCATCAAGGTTGTAGGCAAGACAGTGGGCTATCATTTTCTTTCGTCGAGAGTTATGAGTCTCTAGAAACCCAGTGGTAGGATGGATTGCATTGACATGGAGAAAGGCTTTTTCCTTGTACATTTTTCACTGAAAGAGGATTATTAAAAGGGTACTAAAGGATGGCCCTTGGTTTGTTGGTGGTCATTACCTATCCATTAGAAGTCGGGAGCCTAACTTTAAACCATCTACGACTAGCGTCACATCCATTGCCGTGTGGATACGTTTGCCGGAGTTACCTATTGAGTACTACAAGCCCTCGTTACTGCGGGAACTCGGTCGAGCCATTGGTCCAGTTTTAAGAGTTGATATGCATACAACAACTGAGTCCAGGGGTCGGTTTGATAGAATATGTGTTCAAATAAATTTTGAGAAGCCTCTCATCAAGCTAATTTGGACTGGAGATATTAAGCAACTTGTGTTATACGAGGGGATCAATGCTCTTTGCTTTTCATGCGATCGGGTTGGGCACAAAGTCTAGAGCTGTCCATACACGACCAAGGTGCCGGTGAACAAAGATGCTAGGAAGGAAGAAGACAAAGTTGATGGGCACGTCTCAATGGCTTTAGAATGCAGCGAACCCAAAAAAGAGGCGTATGGGCCATGGGTCCTTGTTTCACGAAAAAAGTCTTTCAAAAAGAAAAAAAAAGACCCAGCCAAATCACCCCTTTATGGTATAGCGTACCTTTTGAAAACCCGTCTCCTAGAAGCCGAAAGTCCAATTTTTTTCAGGCCTGACCCATCAATCTCTGAGGAAAGAGACAAGCCACATGACTCCAAACTTTTGTCAAAGATGAGTGCGCCTACAACAAATCATACTAGCCAACTAAAGCTAAAAATAAGCCTAGGACCACTATACATCAGTCAACCTCTAAAGCTTTATCCCAAAATAAACGGTCCAATCGGAGAGGGTGTGGTGTTTCGGGGGTGAAGGAATATCGACGAAAACAAATAGCGGAGAGCAACATCGACTTGCTTGGCGGTGATTCGAGATCACCGATTAATTAATCCGATGGTTTTTCTACAGGTAGCACTATGAAAGCCAAACCTAAACCTCCGCCCGATGTGGGTATTTCTTCTCTTAGAGATATGGGTCGGGGAGAGAGCACGGATGGTGTTGGCGGTGAGGAGATGAAGGTGTCTTCACCGAAAGCACCTTGGAGGGATATCTCAAATCAACTACCTCCTCCTAACAGAGATATGTCTGACTTTGTTGCAACGGCTACCCTCAACATCTCGGCGGCGGAGTTGAAGCATATTGACCCCAAGCTTAGACCTCCCAAGAAGGGAAGTGAGGTCATACCAAGCTCTTGCTTAGTTCAGGAAAAGGATAATATGGTCCGAGACGAAAGTCCTAAAGCTCCCGCTCAAGGAAATCATGAAGTGGACTCGGATGGAATGCAAATTGAAAGTGGAGGTGAGCCCTTTGCTTTTGACTGATCTGTATATAATGAATATTTTAGTATGGAATTGCCAGGGTGCTCTTAACCCCTCCTTTCAATCTTTTGTGCATAATATGACTCAAACTCACAGCCCTGCTATTATGATTATTACTGAGACTAAGGTGAATGGCTCCAGAGCCAAAGAAATTATAGATAGACTTTACTTTGATGAGCCATTCCATGCCAACAATATAGGCTATTTAGGTGGGCTTTGGCTGCTTTGGGATCAAACCCAAGTGGAAATTTCTATACTTTCATCCACGGTGCAAGAGATTCAAGCATTAGTGAAAAACCTGTCTTCAAATGATTCTTGGTTGTTGTCTGCTATTTATGCCAGCCCGAGACACATAGAAAGACATCTTTTGTGGGATAATCTCTTTATGGTAGCCGAGTTGCACTCATTGCCCTAGGTTATTGCGGGCGACTTTAATGAAGTTTTGCTCGGTGAAGATAAGTTTTAGGGCAGACTTGTTTGCATTTCTAGAGCGCTTAAATTCCAAGATTGTCTAAGTAGTTGTGGTATGATCGATTTGGGTTTTTCTGGTCCTCGGTTCACTTGGACCAATCGACAACCCCTTCCTCATCTTGTGCAAGAAAGAATTGACAGAGTCTTTGTAAATGCTGATTGGAATATCCTTTATCTGAAAGCTTGTGCCATGCATTTAGAACGATCTCATTCGGACCATAGCCCTGTTCTTCTCTTCTTAAGGCGGGATCATGGGACTCACCACGCCCGCCCTTTTCGATTTCAGCCAATGTGGCTCAACCATCCTTCATTTGCTTTGTGCAGTTAGCGATGCTTGGTCAAGCCCATCTACTCTTTCTAATGCTATTAATACATTCACAACAAAAGCTAGAACTTGGAATAGAGAGCACTTTCGGAAATATCTTCCATAGAAAGAAACGTATATGTGCCAGGCTTAAGGGAATCCAAACTGCATTGGGCAATAATCCAAACAATTTCCTAATTGAACTTGAAAAATCACTCCTTAGTGAATTATTAGCAATTAACACCTTGGAAGCTGAATTTTGGAGTATGAAGTCCAGAATCTCTTGGGTGGTGGAAGGCGATAGAAATACTGCATTATTTCATAATTCTACTCTGATTCGGCAAAGAAGGAACCGTATCACAAGTTTGAAGGACCGAATGGGAAATTGGTTAAATGGGGAGACTGAAATTGCTAACTTCATTAGGCAAGGCTTCTTGGACCTATTCACTACCTCACATTGCAATTCCCCTCTGAAGGAATGGCAGCCCCCCTTTTGGAAAAGCAGATTGAATGATGATGATATTTGCAAGCTTGAGCTCTCGATTACCGATGAAGAAATCTTTGCTACCTTAAGGTCCCTAAAGCCGTATAAAGCTGCGGGGCCGACAGACTTCATGTCGGATTCTTCCAACAATTACGGCCAGTCGTGGGTCCCTCGGTTAAAGCTTAGATCTTTCAGATTCTCAACTCTGGAATAATCCCTGAATATCTCAATAGAACCTTGATCACCCTCATTCCAAAATGCAACAGCCCGGAATCTCTCAATAACTTCCGACCCATTGGCCTCTCATGTCTACATTTTATAAGGTGATAACAAAACTTCTTGTGGCCCGAATTCGACACATTCGGATTATCTAGTCTCCCCTCTTCAAACTGCTTTTGTGCCTAAGAGGAAGAGTGTGGACAACGCCATCATTGTGCAAGAACTTGTTCATTCCATAAGAAAGGCAAAGAAGGGTGTATGGCAATTAAGATTGATTTGGAAAAAGCTTACGACTGCATGGAATGGAGCTTCATAAGGGACACCCTATCCCTTTTCGGGGTTCCGAGCCGCTTGAGTTCTCTTATCATGAGTTGTGTTACATCCTCTTCCATATCTGTGCTCTTCACTGGTGGTGCTTTGGACCATTTTCTCCCATCAAGGGGCATAAGGCAAGGGGATCTGCTCTCGCCCTACCTATTTATTTTATGTATGGAAATCTTAGGGGCTTTCATCATGGAAAAATGTGAAGCCAAGTTATGGGACCCTATCTCGACTTCTAAAGGAGGTGTAACATTCTCCCATCTATTCTTTGCCGATGATCTAGTGCTATTTGAAAAGGCTGATAGTAAAAATTGTAGAGCTATCAGAGATGTTCTTGACACTTTCTGTGATCTGTCTGGGCAGAAGGTTAGTGCAGAAAAGTCCCGTGTGTTTTTCTCCCCCAATGTTGGTTCAAACACTAAAGAAGAGCTTTGTAATATCTTAGAGTTTCGTTCAACTCCTAACCTGTGGAAATACCTCGGCTTTCCTATTAAGCAAACTTGAACACCTCAAGATTTTGGGGCCATTGTTGAGAGAGTCCAAAACCGACTAGCGGGCTAGAAAACACACCTCTTATCCTTTGCTGGAAGGGTTGTGTTGACCCAAGCAACACTTTCTACCATCCCGAACTATGCCATGTAGTGTGCATCTCTTTTTGGTAAAGTTACTCAAAACATTGATAGATTGTACCACAATTTCATTTGGGGGTCAACAGAAAATAAAAAGAAGCGCATTTAATCAGCTGGAAGAAAATTACTACGGAGAAAAAATATGGAGGTTTGGGCCTTTAGTCAGCTAAGGAGAAGAATGTAGCATTGTTGGCCAAGCTAAATTGGCGACTCCACTAGGAGAAAGACTCTCTTTGGGCCAGGGTATTATCTCATAAATACTCTAGTATAAGGAAGCGAAACCTCCTTAAGCCCCAGCCTTGTTCATCCACATGGGCTGCTATTAAGAAGGGTGAATCAGTTTTTAAAATGGGCATGATATGGATAGCTGGAAAGAATAGTGAGCTCTCCTTTTGGAATGACAAGTGGTTGGGTGATGGCACACTAAGAAGTCTGATTACAGGTCCTTTACAAAGAGGGGAGGAACATCTTCTTTTGAAAGATATTGTTCAACATAATTTCTGGAATTTAGGAGATGTGTCCTTTTCTCTTCCTAATCACTTAAGCCAAAAGTTTAAAGCTACTCCTATCCCAATAACCGTAACAAGTGTTGACAGAATAGCTTGGGCCTCTTCTCCTATCCCGATAACCGCAGCAAGTGTTGACAGAATAGCTTGGGCCTCTTCTCCCAATGGCGAATTTAATCTTAAGGAAGCATATAAGCTGGCTTGTATAGCAAATGATTGCCCCCATGATCTTCCTTTTGCTGGTACTTGGGTTTGGAAAGCAAACACCTTCCCTAAAGTTAGGTGTTCTTTATGGCAATGCTTACATAGGAGTATACGTATAAGAGAAGTCTTATCTGCAAGAGGGATTAACATTCCTTCCCTTTGTCCATTGTGTAATTATGCAATTGAATCCATTTTTCACACTTTAAGAGATTGCCCCCAAGCCTGAAGCTTTCGGGACTCACTTCTCCCTCCTGAATACCGCAGCTGGTTCTACAATATGAATATTGAGGATTGGCTTCGTACTAATTGTGCTTCGAATCTGGCTTCCACATCGGGCATTAGCTGTGGTATTATATTTCCATTTGGTGTTTGGAGTCTGTGGCTTCAGCGTAACAAAGTAGTGTTTGGAAATAATCCCAGCCATAAACCTCTCATGACTGAAACTATTGCCAAAGCTGCTGAGTTTGCTTTTCTTGGTGCCCATACGAAGGCGAGACGCTCCTAAACAACAATCCAGGTTCAGTGGTATGCCCCTCTAGACAATTGGTTTAACCTGAACTCTGACGGCTCCTCCATGGGAAATCCGGGCAAAGCAGGCGGAGGAGGACTTATCCAGGACTCAAAGGGAGAATAGGGGAGTGGTTATGCTAGAGCAATCGGGTATACCACCAGTGTGGCGGTAAAGTTATGGGCTCTTCATGATGGAATTAATCTATGCATTGATTTAAACTTGGAGAATGTTATAATTGAACTTGATGCTAAGCTTGTGGTGGATCTGCTTATGAAAGATGAGAGGAATTCAAATGGTAATGAAGTTATTATTGCTGACTGCAAGGAAGGTTTGAAGAGGATTCCGTGGGTTAGAATTCAGCACTGCTTCAGGGAAGCTAATAAATGCGCCGACACGCTTGCTAGAAGAGGTGCTGTTAGTCCAAATGATTTTGTTGTTTTTCAATTCCCCCCGCTGATGTGGCTTTGTTGGCTGGTCTTGATGCGGCTGGAACGTTGTATGAGCGTTTCTACTCTAGTGTATCTATTGGTTAGTTTTGTTTAATGTTTAAGGCCTGATTACCAAAAAAAAAAAAAAAAAAAAAGACATAGCACAAGAAGAGAATGAGGAGTTGGTGCGTGATGCGGTAAAATAGACCATCAATAAATAGGAGATTCTAAGACTTGGGACTTGGGAGAGTACCCAATGCCCCACCACAAGACAAGTACCCGAACCATGCACATGAAGAAGTCTCTTTAAGGTATATGAGAGAGAAACAAAAATACTCTACACCATATTTTGTTAAACACATTTTGTCATAAAATGTTTTTTTTACGTGGTTAGTTATGAGTGGTAAAGAAAAAATTTTATTCTTAAATTATTGAAGGAAATAATTGCATTGTGTTTTATTTTTGTTAAAAAGTGGTAGTATTTTAAGTTAAAAGAAAATAAATTCTTTCAATATTTTCTAGGACTACAACTTTTTACCATAACTATTTTACATGATTGGATGTTAGTGGTTAAAAAAATTGTGATGTTGAATTCTTTTACAAAATAACAAAAAGCTTATATTATTTACAGCTAAATTATGTGGAAAATCTGTAGCTCTAACTATGAGCTTCTCAAATGGGCTAGTAGTACTCGCCAAGTTATGTATGATGACTGTAATGGAGATTCACTGATAGTTTAGGTGTCACTACAAGAAAAAATGTTTATTACAACGAAAAAAAAATTATTTTAATAACAACTATGTCATTGCAATAGTTGATATAATAAAATTTGAGGTAATAAATTTGTGCAACAAAAAATTCCATTGCAATAAACTCCAAATATTTTAATAAAAAATTTGATACAATAATATATATTTTGTTGCAATAAAAAATTTACTGTTTCAAATATCTTGTAGTAATAGGTTATTACTTCACAAATTTTATTGCAATAGATTGCAAATAGTCAACAAAAATAATTTAGATCAAATTATTGCAACATTATATTCGTTGTAATAGATAATTATTTTATGTTTGTCATTGCAATAAATTATAAAATGATTGATATTAGGTTATTGCAATAATATGGGTAAAATGTGTGTATTTGTTTCTCAAGAAAAAAAAATCGTTCCAAAAGTATAGCTGAATTGGTAAACAACAAAACTTCTTATATTCTAAAAAATTCTAGGGCTAATTATTTATTTTGTCATCACTAGTGTGTTCTGAAGTTATAATGGATTTTGTAGGTTGGCCGTAGGCGCATGAGAACAAGTTAGGATTTCAGCAATAGAGACTTCCACATCCATAAAAGTATCTTTTTTTTTTTTTTTTTGAGAAAGTATTAAAATTGTTAGAGGTCCAAGATTTATAGGTTATTGTAACAAGAAAAATGTAGAAAACATAGATCTACTTTAAACACTAGAATCTTATCAGTTGAGTCCAAGTTAGAATGTCCAATTAAAATATGATTTATAAAGGAAAAAAATTACGTATAGATGATGAATTATAAATTGCATACGTCACGAACCCTTCTGTATATAGTATGGTTACATCATGGTTTGCCAATAGGGAGTAATAAAGTGCTCGAGAAAGCAATGTCATGATTATGAACAAAACAACAACCAAAAAACAAAGAGAGGGCAAGTAATGGGGCTAGAATAGCCTTTAAAGAGATGAAAGAACCAGTGGGCCCAAGGCTAGACGGGGCATAATCAAGCCTAAGAAATGGCCTAAATCCACTAAAAGAGAACTCGGTCACATGGGAAAAATAGGTAACTAGCATTAATTTCCTAAGTATCTAGTTAGTAGTTAAGGTTTCAAAACTATTTTTTTTTTATAGCATCTCGAGTCTTTTAAACTCGATTTTGGGCAATAACTCGAGCATCAAACACTCGATTTCTATGCTCTAATTTCTTCCAACGTGGCATAATTTTCCACGTGGGTAGACAGAAATCGAGTCTCTAAGACTTGATTTCTAAGGGTTATATGTAAAACCAAATCGGTGAGGAACCAGAACATCAGGGAAGAAAGCAGAGAGAGAGAAAAAAAAAAAAAAAAAAAAAATAAATAAAAAAAATAACCAGAAACAGAGAGAGATCGGAGTGGGTCGCGCGAGCCCAGGGGAGACCCAGGCAACGCGGCGCTTGGATCTCGCGTGCTTGGGTCTCGCGAGACCCGGGCCGCAAGATCTTTCTGGGTCTCGCTTGGGCTCACGAGACCCAGACCGCGCGTTGCTGGTCTCCCACAGGCTCACGCAACCCAGGCGCCGCTCTGCCTGGGCTCGCGCGACCCACTCCGATCTCTCTCTGTTTCTTTTTTTTTTTTTTTTTTTTTTTTTTTTTTTCTCTCTCGCTTTCTTCCCGATGTTCTAGTTCCTCACTGATTTGGTTTTATATATAACCCTTAGAAATCGAGTCTTAGAGACTCGATTTCTGTCTACCCACGTGAAAACTATGCCACGTTAGAAGAAATTAGAGCATAGAAATCGAGTGTTTTATGCTCGAGTTATTGCCCAAAATCGAGTTTAAAAGACTCGAGATGCTATAAAAAAAAATAGTTTTGAAACCTTAACTACTAACTAGATAGTTAGGAAATTAATGCTAGTTACCTATTTTTCCCATGAAATTTTTGTTGTGGATGTAGGTCTAAAATATTACAATTGGTTACCCCCTACCCAGTTTGACTATTAAATATATAGACAAATGTTAGTGTATCCTTGATGTACTCCTAGTTACTATCATAAACCCCACATATCCTTGTTTGGAACATTCTTATTAACATGCAAAAGCTACATAAAAACCAACCCAAAAAGAATACCCACAAATTGACTCATCCACAGTATTTATTTCCTTAAATTCTCTTCCTCTATTTATTGTTTATCTCTATATATTAAGAGTTTAATAAAATTTGAGGTAATAGATTTGTGCAACAAAAAATTCCATTGCAATAAATTTCAAATATTTTAATGAAAAATTTTGACAATAATATATATTTTGTTGCAATAAAAATTTTACTGTTTCAAATATCTTGTAGTAATAGGTTATTTTTTCACAAATTTTATTGCAATAGATTGCAAATAATTAACAAAAATAATTTAGATCAAATTATTACAACGTTATATTCGTTGTAATAAATAATTATTTTATGTTTGTCATTGCAATAGATTGTAAAATAATTTATATTAAGTTATTGCAATAATATCTTAATATTTGTCATCGCAATAGATTGTAAAAATAATTTATATCAAGTTATTCCAATAATTTCTTAATATTTGTCATTGCAATAAATTATAAAATAATACATATCAAGTGTGAGCGCCGGAAATGAGACTGTTGGGTTTAACCTCACTTGGGCTCACAACTTATTTATAGGGTGGGCTTTAGGATTTCCTACTTTGGGTCGTTCTCGGCACAGAAACTCAAAGTAATATCCCTCCTTCCTTCATCTATTATTGTTTTCTCTCCATTTTTTTTGAACCCCTTTTTCTTCCTCAACTTCTCCTATTTATAGTTCTAAGTTAGTGGGGAGATCATGATTCTTGTCATTGTTAGTGCAATTGAAGGTCCAATATTATCTGTTGTAAGTGGATGTTTAGGTGAGAGTAGAATGCAGCGATTATGGCTTTGGAACTTGGTTCCAACTCGGGTGAATATGCTCGGTAGTGATGTTCCCCGAACTGCCGAGCATCCTATGGTACGTTCGGACAAGGTTTCATTGATTGTTTGGGAAATTTATGCCGAGCATAGGTTAGGGCCGAGGCTCAAAACTCGTATTTTGTGAAGGTAGTTTCAAGCAGAACTTCAAGTGATGAGGCTGTGCCATTGGGCCTGAGCCCGGGGCCCATCTGGGTCTTGGGACCTCGGTGCCGTACATTAGCCCCCTTGATTCATACCCGGCTGCCAGGAAGAATCAAGGAGCCGACCGAGCCTTTTGGTTTCGAAAGTCCTACAGCCGGGGACTCATGCGATTATGGCTTCTCATTAATGCTCTTCTCAAAAGACGTGCTATTCCGGGGCGCCAGGTTCGATTGTCATTATTGCCTGACGGTTCGTGAACCGAAGTGGCGCGCGTGTCGATTATCTTTGGCATTCGTAGGGTCTTTCGTGAATCATGCCCATTTATTGCTTGATTAAACGTTCCCATACCCTCTTCTGCTCCTATAAATAGCTCTCTTCAGAACATTCTTTCACTTTTTCCACCTCTGATTTCTTGAGCATACTCTCTGCCGATCACTTCTTTGTGTGCTTACTCACCAGCCCAAAGTTCCTTTCTCCCTTAGAACCCAAAGTAAGTTCTCTTCCCTTTCCTATTCCTTGAGCTTTTTTCTTCAAGTTCTCTTTCATAGTATTAAGTTTCAAAAATGGGTTACACTTATCTCCTGGAGGCCTCGATTGCCTTGGCCACCTTTAGGCAAAAATTTAATGTTCCCGATGACGTGGAAGTGGCTTACTGCTATGAGAGCGAAATCGCTCTCCACCGAGAGCATGGTACAGCCTTTTTTCCTTTAATGGCAATTCTAGAGGGCGGGGTTAGGTTTCCCGTGGATCCCCTTTGATAAACACACTTAGGTACTACGGGCTGTGTCCCAACTAGCTTCCCCCCAACTTTTACTGGGTAGTTAGCTGCGTTAGTAGGTTGAACCACACCTTTGATTTACAGTTAGATTACCATGATATTAACCACATGTATAGTCTCTGTGGGAACAAAGCCTCCAACTTTTACCTAAAAACTAGAGATAATCGGGTGCGGCTGATATCATGCCAACTTGATTCGAATAGGAACTCGGTCGGGGAGTTTGTCCGGGTGCGCGGCAGCTGGTTTGCCGGGGAGGTCCCCCGCCCTCTTTCACGGCATGAAGTGGGTTTATACCAATCTCTTGACTTAATCGTTTTCCCCCACCCTCCTTTTTCCTTTTATTTCTTCTTTACTGAAGTAGATTTTCGTTATCGGATATTGATATAACATTTGTTCTTTTGCAGACGGTAAAGTGTTCGTTTGAGACATCAAAACAATCAACGTCAAAGACTTAAACTTTATCCTGCGTTACGAGGTATTCGTGCCTTTGGGACGGACAGCTCCGAGCCTTGCACCCGATTCTCGAAGTAGAGCCCATTTATTCCACCCAGCAGTCCTTTAAACAGGCGCTAGTGGTTGTGATCCCACTTCACATCGTACATCGACATTTGGTACATGAATTTTCTACCATCGAAGCTCACGATCGGGGAGGCGAGGGAGTTCGGAAAGCGCTACACCTGCTCGGATGAGCTAGCTCCTTTGCGGGACGAGTCTGCGGAGCGCGTGTCTTGGTGTCTTCGAGAGTTAGCTCACAAGGCTATTCAAGAAGAGGCCCTTGTTCAAGAGCAAGCTCAGCCCGAGAACCCTGTTGCGGAGGCCGAGCATCCTGTGCCTAAAGCGACCAACTTGTCGGCTACAGATACCCATCTCGGCGAAGACATGGTGACTAGAAGGGTCATGACCATCGATTGTTTCATGCCCGGTGCACGGCAATCGACCCAGCCCCCACCATCTCAAGGTCGAAGCCAAGTGCCTCCCCCTCCACCCTCTTCTTATGCTGGACGGGCTCGGAAAAAACAGAGGGTTTCCGATCAACCGTCTCACGGTCCGGAGACGTGGCCGTCCAGACTCCTCCCCGGCCAATAGGAGGTATCGTCATTCACGAGCCTCAAACCCAGGTCGGGCCGGGCGTTGTGTCCTCCTCCCCAGCCGCACCAACATGGAAGCCTAAGTTTTTGCTGGACGACAAGCTTCTGCCTTCAATCGCTTGTGTGCGAATGTGGGAAAAAGGCGAGGGTGGTCGCATTGCTCGGACCCCCGGCGAGGTCTTCTTCTTCCCGACAACGTGCATGCTTTTGAGGACGGGTCGAAGGAGTCCATGGGGCGCCAGTTAAAGTGGCATACTATTGCGGTAATTCTTTGTTCGTCTATTACTTCCTATTCATTCCTTTTCATTTCCGTACTAACTACTGTGTTTGTCAAGCCGCACAACTAGCTCACATACTGGCTGGCCGTGCAAAGGATCTTGCCGAAGAGGTCGATCGTGAGAAGGGGGCGTGGGAGTCACCTGCCAAAATGGCGAAGGAAAAACTCAAGGCAACTGAATCTGCCGAGAAGAAGACTGCTGCCGCGAAGAAGAGGTGCTCGGAGCTCTTGGCTAAGCAAAACGAAACAGGACGTGAAGTCGGGTGAAGCGATTAGCCTAAACACCTCCCAAGCCGAGGAACTCACCGACCTAAGGGTAGCTTTGGAGGCCTGTGAGCGTAAATGGTATAATGAAGGGTTTACTGATGCCAAGAGATCTGCGGAACCGATGGTGGCCCAAGCTCGAAGGCTGGGTTTTGAGGCTGGGTGGTTTTACGCCCGCAAGCTCGGGGCATTCTTGAGGATTCCCCCTTGAGAGACCCCGACCAGATTCCCTTTCCGAGCTCCACTATCGCCGTGCGGGAGCCAACTGTGCCCGCCGAGGAGGAGGAAGAAACAAAGAAGCATGAAGGAGCTAGTGGAATGAGTTGATGCTCATGCAGAGCCGAATGAGATGGAAGCCACCAACATCCCAACTGTATAAGACTTACTCGGTGAGGACCTGCATTTTCCCGTAATCGACCAGCGGCAAAGACGCGACAGATCCAGATAGGCCCTCCTCCTAATTAAGCTACTTGCCGTCCAGCTCATTTCATGCTTTTACTTCTTTTTACAGCATTTTTTTTTTTTTTTTTTTGTTATTGGTTTATTTGCCTATGTCACAAATCAGAATGACTGAACAATTTCCTTATTTCGCGGGGATGACCCGTAAACGGTTCTAGAGTTTTGGCGATGAGATATTAATCCTGCTTTTCAATTCTGCTTTTAACTTTTTGAATGACTTTCTATTTGTTGCGTGTTTTCTTGGATTATGTCTGCGAGCGTTTCACTTTGACCCTTTGTGCCGCCTTTCTTTATTTATTTTTGTGGTTACTTCTTCTTTAGTAAGTTGGGCCGGGAGCTACCCGCACGGTGGGTTAGTTTCCCTGATTGTAAATGGCATGATGCCTCGAAACCTGGTGCACGGTTCTCTCTTGCTCGGCGATTTTGGATGATCCGAGAATGAAATTGCAGCCCTTAGTGTTTGTAAAGGTGTTAAGGTTTCCATCTGCTCGGCGATTTTGATCGAACCGAGGATGAGGCTTCTATCCTTAGAGTTTTTTTCTCTTTTTGTAACGATAAGGTTTTCACCGCTTCGGCAACTTTGATCGAATTGAGGATGAGGCTTCTGTCCTTAGAGTTTTTTTCTTTTTGTAACGATAAGGTTTCCACCTGCTCGGAGATTTTGATCGAATCGAGAATGAGGCTTCTGTCCTTAGAGTTTTTTTCTTTTTGTAACGATAAGGTTTCCACCTGCTCGGAGATTTTGATCAAGTCGAGGATGAGGCTTCTGTCCTTAGAGTTTTTTTTTGGTACAAAACATGCAATTTTCTTAAAGTGCAATGACGGAATCAAAAAAAGCATAGACAAGAAACTTTATCATTAACTCGATTTTAGCAAAGTACAAAGTTTTGACTTACATTTCGGTGTATGGATGGTCACGGATAAAACTTCTTCAGGTTGTGGACATTCCATGGCCGGGGGAGCGGCCTCTCGTCAAGGTCTTCCGGGTAGTAAGCCCCCACACCGGCAATGGCAATGATTCTATACGGTCCTTCCCACGTTTGAGCAAGCTTCCCTGCAGCTACGTCTCGCATGTTTCCCACGACCTTCCTTAGCACCAATTCCGTACGCTGAATTCCCTACCCTTTATATCTTGGTTGTATCTCTAGGTAAGTTTCTGCGACACTCATGAGCCGTATGGTTCTTGCCTCTCGGCATTCTTCTAATCGATCTAAGCGCTCCATTATCAGGTCGGCGTTCGGGCGGGGTCAAATCCTGCGACCCGTGCACTGCACAAGCTCACTTCGGTTGGTATCACGGCCTCCGCCCCATATGTCAAAGAGAAAGGGGTCTCACCCGTGGATCTTTTGGGAGTCGTACGGTAAGCCCATAAAACGTTAGGTAGCTCTTCAACCCATCTCCCCTTTGCCCCGTCCAGCCTCCTTTTCAACCGGTTCAAAATCGTCTTGTTCACCGCCTCGGCTTGGTCGTTGCTTTGAGGGTATGCCGGAGTTGAATACTTGTTCTTAATGCCGAGATCGCCGCAGAAGGCCCGGAAAACTTTGCTATCAAACTGTATCCCATTGTCTGATACCAGTGAGTTCGGTACCCCAAACCTTATGACTATGTTTTTCCATATAAACTTTTTCACGTCGATATCCCGGATATTGGCCAAGGCCTCGGCTTCCACCCACTTCGTGAAATAATCAATCGCCACCAATACAAAACGGCGGTTACTTTGTTGCTCGGGAAAAGGGCCGAGAATGTCCAGCCCCATTTGTGCAAATGGCCATGGGCTGCCGACGGGGTTTAGACGATCCACTAGTTGGTGGATCGGAGGGGCGTGTTTTTGGCATTGTTCACACCTCCGGACATATTCCGCGGCATCCTTCTGCATCTATGGCCACTAAAACCCCCGGGTCATCGCCCAGTGTGCTAAAGAACCCCCCCAACATAGCCACCACACACTCCATCATGCAACTCGGACAGAAGTTCGTTTACTTTCTCGGGATGCGGGCATAAAAGGTAAGGGCCTGCGAAAGACCTCCAGTACAATTTGCGATCTACCAACAACCAAGATCTTGGGAGCCACCCGACGAATCTTTTTAGCCTCCTTTTCATCGTCCGGAACTTTATCCTCGGCTAAGAAATCTATGATCGGGTTCATCCAGCACGAATTGGCCACTAATACCATGGCCCCCTCAACCCTGGCCGGGTCATAATTATTTTTCACATCGATACTTGGCTCCCTTATAAGCTCTATTTTAACGAGCCGAGGAGTATCCTCGGTAGCGGATGAGGCCAACGTGGCGAGCAAGTCGGCATGTCTGCTTTGTGCCTGACCTACCTAGGCTACCTTCACTTTGTCCGAAATCGGCTAATGATTTGCTTAGCTGTACTCGGATAGGCTTTCATCCGAGAATCCCGAGCTTCAAAGCTTCCTATGATTTGATAAACTACTAGCCAAGAGTTCGAACAAATCTCCACATCATTCGCGCCCAAATGCAATACAGCCCTCAATCCGGCTAGAAAGGCCTCGTATTGAGCTTTGTTGTTTGAGGCTTTGAATCCTAATCTAAAGGAGTGTTCTAGTCGTATGCCCTCCGGGGTGATTATGACAATACCGGCTCCGGCCCCCATAACATTCGATGCGCTGTCTACAAACACCTTCCATGGACGACTTTACGCATTCATGATTATCTTCCCGTCGTTCTTAGGGGTAAATTATGCAATGAAATCGGTAAGAACCTGTCCCTTCACCGAGCTTCGTGGCCGGTACCTTATGTCGAACGAACCCAACCGAGTTCCCCACTTGGCTATTCGGCCCGTGAAATCCGATCTTTTTAACAATGACTGCAGGGGATACTCGGTGAGGACGAACACCGTATGAGCCTGAAAGTAATGCGGCAACTTCCTCGTGGCGTGCACCGGTGCCAATACTAACTTCTCTAGGGGCGGGTATCTCGTCTCGACATCTACTAAGGTTTTGCTTATGTAATACGATGGCTGCTATACTCCTTGGTCTCTTAGTAACACAGCACTCACGGCGTGGTCGGACACCGAGAGATACATAAACAAATTCTCCCCAGACTCCGGGGCCATTAACATGAGCGCTTTTGCCAAATATTCCTTTAGATCTCGAAAAGCCTTGTCACATTCCTCGTCCCTTGAAACCCCTTCCACCTCTTGAGAAGTTGATAAAACGGTCTGCAGGCGATCAAAAATTTGGAGATGAATCGGTTTAGGGCGGCTAACATCCCGGTTAGCACTTGTACTTCCTTGGGATTGCTCAACGATCCGAGGCAATTCACGGCCTCTATCTGGTCGGGGTTGGCCTCTATCCCCCAGTAGAAATCAGATAACCCAAGAACTTGCCAACCCCCACACCGAAAGTACACTTCTCGGCGTTCGTGCACAACCTATCTTTCTTTGTAGTATCTCAAACACTCCCCGGAGGTCTTCCGTATGTTGCGACTCCTTTCTACTCTTTACCACCATGTCGTCAATGTATACTTCCATTGTGCACCCAATTTTCTCTCGGAACATTCTCATCATCATCCGCTGATACGTGGCTCCGGCGTTCTTCAATCCAAACGGCATGACTTCGTAGTGATAGTTTGCACTCGGGGAGATAAATGCTGTCTTTTCTCGATCCTCGGGAGCCAAGGCAATCTAGTGATACCCCTGGAAAGCATCCAAGAAGCTCATCCTCGGGTGCCCATACGTGGCATCTACTAATTGATCAATCTTGGGCATTGGGAACGGATCTTTGAGACATGCCCGATTTAAGTTTGTGAAATCCATATAAACTCTCCATTTACCGTTCTTTTTCTTTACTACCACTGTATTTGCTAACCATTTCGGGAAGAATATTTCTCTTATCACTCCCGCCTCCTTGAGCCTCTGAACTTCCAAGTTTACCGCGTCAACATGCTCCTTCGATGCTCTTCTCGGTTTTTGCTTTTTCGGGGGGAATGTTGGGTCCACGTTAAACTTGTGGACAATGAACTCGGGATCTACATCGGGCACTTCATACGAACTCCAGGCAAAAACATCCACATTCTGCAAAAGGAACAACAACATCTCTACCTTTTCTCGATCATTCATGCTTGTACCTATCCGGAAATACCATGTCGATTAATGGGAAAATTCTAACCTTCAAAACCTCCTCGGCAACGTCCGCCCCCGTTTCCCCTCGGGGCTTCTGTAATTGCTATAAAGTTTCTTTTTCGGTGGCCTCCGCTTGTCCGATCTGTTCGCTCTTCCATCTGACCGTGGCGACAAGACACCGCCTAGCCACTTGTTGGTTCCCTCATACCACGGCGACTCCATACTCGGTGGGAAATTTGACTTTCATGTGCGGGGTGGATGAAACGGCCTTCATTGCGTGAATCCACGACCTTCCCAGGATTGCAATGTACGGTGAGAATGATCAGACTACTATGAAGGTCACTATTACTTCCTTGCCTTCCATGTCCACCGAAAGAGAAATCAGTCCTTCGGGAATCACGACTCTTCCGTCAAACGAGACCAACAGCATATCATACTTCGCCAAATCCTGACTCTTTAATCCGAACCCTTCGAACAGATCCGGGTACATTACGTCAGCTCTGCTTCCTTAGTCTATCATCACTCTTTTCACCAAGAACCCGCTTATCCGAAATTTTTACTACCCACGCATCATCATGAGGTTGGATCGTCCCTTCCAAGTCTTCCTCGCCAAAAGAGAGGGTTAGCCGACCAACTTTCATCCTCTTCTCGGGTGATTCTCCCTCCGCGCAGTCACTATCGACTACTCCCTTAGCTGCTGCCGTACCTCTCGGGGCAACGTGGATGACTTCAATCACTCCCGGTGGTGGTGGAAGGGGATTCCTTTTCTGCTGAACACCCTGGCCGACCTCCCGGTCTATGGAGTCCACTACGAACTCTTTCAGATACCTTGTTTTTACTAGCTGCCCGAGATGATCTTTTAGCACCCAACACTACTCGATGGTGTGCCATTTATCCCTATGGTATGTGCAGTACAAATTTTGATTCCTCCAAGATGGATCACCCCCCATCTTGTTCGACCACCTGAAGAACGATTCATTCTTAATCCGATTTAGAATTTTGTGCACAGGCTCTTTGAACACCACATTAACTCCCTCAATTTGAGCCTCTAGTTCCTGCATCCTGAAATCTTTTTTCGGTCTTGCCGGAATAATGCCCCGCCAAGATCTTCCAAGTAATGGGGCTTTCCCCTTATTTTGCGGCTGATCATCTTCCAGGCGCTTATACTCCTCAATGCGTCTCATAAGTTGCCTCATATCCTCGGGAGGTCTTTTCATCAACGACTCCCGTAGTTCAAAATCCTTAGGGAGCCCCATCCTGAAGGTGCTTGCCGCTATCTTCTCATTTCCTCCACCGATCTCGTTGTAAAGTTCCCGATACCAGGTGGCGTAACTCCGAAGGGTTTCACCGACCCTCATCTTTATGGAATGTAACGCATCCACCGGCTGCGGCACTCTCAGCCGCATGTCACGAATCTCTTGCCGAACTCTTGGATCAGCTTGGCAAAGCTACGAATGGAACCTTTTCGTAACCCATTGAACCATCTCGGGACCGTGGAGCCGAGACTAGAGGGGAATACCTTACACATCAACGCATCATTGTGTGCATGCAAGGACATCATGTGGATATAATGACCGACATGATCCACAGGGTCCGTCTTCCCATCGTAGGAATTGAATGGTGGTCATGTAAATCGACTCAGCATAGGGGCCCGTTGAATTTCATCAGAGAATGGTGACCGAACAGCCCTTCGTAAGGCTCGGCTCATGGCATCCAGGGCAGCATTGTGGGGTCGCCGTTCCTCTGGTGAATCCGATCCTCGGTCAACATATCCATGCGAACATGAACGATTCCGGCGATGACGTGTCTCTCGAGAGTGTGAGTTATTCCTGCGCCGGTGTGATTCTCGAGAGGGTGATCGATTTTGGAATCGTTGGGTACCAGATTGGCTAAAGTCCTCTTTGCCTCGATTTCCCGTGCTATCATCTCTCCTTTGTCGATGGTTTCGGTCCCTTTCTTGGCGTCGACCCCTTGCTTCCAGCTCTAGATCCATTACCGATCTACACAACCGCTCCAGCTCTTGGTCCCTATCATCATACTGCCCATGTCCCGAGACACCCGACATCGTTCGGTGGGTCTAGTCCGATCATTCTCCTAGGCCAGACTCTTCCTCTCCTCGCAGATGCTCCCTATCCTCGCACCCTTTTTGTCTTCTTTCCCGCCACGTGGATCCCCGAGAAGATCCTATCGAACCACTCTAGGCGCGCCCTCCCGAACGCCCCTCGGACATTTCCCTTGTTTGAGTCTCGGTCGACCCACGACTTCGTAGGAGAGCCCCACGGTGGGCACCAATTGTAAGCGTCGGAAATGAGACTGTTGGGCTTAACCTCACTTGGGCTCACAACTTATTTATTGGGTGGGCTTTAGGATTTCCTACTTTGGGTCGTTCTCGGCACGAAAACTCAAAGTAATATCCCTCCTTCCTTCCTCTATTCTTGTTTTCTCTCCATTTTTTCTGAACCCCTTTTTCTTCCTCAACTTCTCCTATTTATAGTTCTAAGTTAGTGAAGAGATCATAATTACTGTCATTGTTAGTGCAATTGAAGGTCCAATATTATCTGTTGTAGATAGATGTTTAGGTGAGAGTGGAATGCAAATGATTATGGCTTTGGAACTTGGTTCCAACTCAGGTGAATATGCTCGGTAGTGATGTTCCCTGAACTGCCGAGCATCCTATGGTACGTTCGAACAAGGTTTCATTGATTGTTCAGGAAATTTATGCCGAGCATAGGTTAGGGCCGAGGCTCAAAACTCGTATTTCGTGAAGGTAGTTTCAAGCAGAACTTAAAGTGATGGGGCCGTGCCATTGGGCACGAGCCCGGGGCCCATCTGGGTCTTGGGACCTCGGTGCTGTACATCAAGTTATTGCAATGAGAGTGTAAGTGCCAGTAGCCCTAAATAAGTGTGTAAGTACCGATAATGTGAATGCTCTGACCAACTTCTGTATACACTCAAAAACAGAACCATAAAAAATTTAAACACCTCCTTTGTTCCTGAAGTATTCTTCTTCTTCGACTGTGTTAACACCTTCTATCCTCGGATTTCTTCTTCTTCTTCGATTTCTTTCCTCTAAACCTTCATCTACCCAAAACTCATAGCATGGCACAAGTTTTATCTTTGGTTTTTTTGGCACTGTTCTTCACATTGTGCTCCATGTTTTAAGTTGTAGAGTCTACTTCTCTAGCCAACGTTTTAATGAAAAATTTGATACAATAATATATATTTTGTTGCAAAAGAAAAATTTATTGTTTCGAATATCTTGTAGTAATAGGTTATTACTTCACAAATTTTATTGCAATAGATTGCAAATAATTAACAAAAACAATTTAGATCAAATACAACGTTATATTCATTGTAATAGATAATTATTTTATGTTTGTCATTGCAATAGATTGTAAAATAATTGATAGGAGTAGGAGTGTAGGACACGTTTTTTCTTTAAAACTTAGCCATAGGCATAGGATGATAGGACTTAGGGGTAGTGAAGTACAGCTATACAAGCTGGTCGGCTTCCCACATTTTTTTTTTATCTGACACTTTATCTATTATTATAAATTATTATACCAATCAAATTAATTATAAATTATTATACCAATTAATAATTTGATGTATATCATATCAACTCATTTGTATTATAATGACACTAATTTATTAAACCATGTATTAAATTAATTTTTATTTGTGCAGGTTTAAACTTTAAAGTGGTCATGTCTTTAGAAAAATTGCAATAATCAGGTTCTACTATGTTACAAGAAAAATTAAGTGGATTAGCTATATTATCAATTGAAAAAAAAAATGTTAGAGGAACTTAAATAAAAAAACTTAATTAGTAATTTTGCATCTTAAAAAGCAAGAAAAATAGATTTTAAATAAAAAAAATCAATATATATATATATATATTATTTGATTAATATTTAATTATAAAATGCCCCATTTAAAATTTTTGCCTAAGGCGCCAAAAGTTGTTGAGCCGGCCCCGCTTTTCTATATACATTCTGTCTTTTAGTTCTCTATGTAAAATTTTGGTGGTAGGATTTATATTTGTTTCTATTATATTTTATCTAATTATGCTATGCTATACTGTGTAGAATGTACTAATGGAATTAAAAATTGTGCTAAATGCAAAACAACTGGTGATTTCTTCTGGAAAGATAAGTCGTATATACATGACACGAAATAACTACTTTTTTAATTCTTGAAAATTATCTATTACTAATTTTTTACTAAATTACAAAGAAATATGTTTTTATATAAAAAGGAAGATAGTCCATTTTGTTATGAAGGTCCAGCTTTAATCATGTTAAATCAATTTACTAATTAAACAACATAATAACTCTATCATTTTCCCATATCGATAACTCCATCATCATAAATTTGTACTTAACTTTATCTATGTTTTCTATATACATTCTGTTTTTTAGTTCTCTATGTAAAATTTTGGTGGTAGGATTTATATTTGTTTCTATTATATTTTATCTAATTATGCTATGCTTTATTGTGTAGAATGTACTCATAGGGTTAAAAAAAAAGTGCAAAATGCGAAACAACTGGTGATTTCTTCTGAAAAGATAAGCTGTATATACATGACTTTAGAAGTAACCGATTGTGGAAAGGACAAAATTTACGAAGCAAGGTTTTTGCCATCCTCACCGACCTCCATGGATCTTGACGAATTGAAGCTCAAGATTGATGTGCCTCCATATTCAAGCTCTAGTAATTGAAAAAGTATTTGATATGGATTGGAAAATTGCTTCTTAGTTATGGCTTAGGATAAGATGTTTTAGACTAATTCAACCCTTTGAGTTTACACTTATGTGGCATTTGGTACTGAAAATCTACATTACTCCTGGCATCCAGATTTTTGGGAATGTGATTCCTTACAATTTAGTATTACAATAGATTATTACTTCACAAATTTTATTGCAATAGATTGCAAATAATTAACAAAAATAATTTAGATCAAAGTATTACAACGTTATATTCGTTGTAATAGATAATTATTTTATGTTTGTCATTATAATAGATTGTAAAATAATTAATATTAAGTTATTGCAATAATATCTTAATATTTGTCATTACAATAAATTGTAAAATAATTTATATCAGGTTATTGCAATGTTATCTTGATATTTGTTATTGCAATAAATTGTAAAATAACTCATATCAAGTTATTGCAATGAAAGTGTAAATGTCGGTAACCCTAAATAAGTGTATAAGTGCCGGTAACATAAATGCTCTGACCAACTTCTATATTCACTCAAAAGCAGAACCATAAAAAATTTAAACACCTTCTTCATTCCTAAAGTATTCTTCTTCTTTGATTGTGTTAACACCTATGGTCCTTGGATTTCTTCTTCTTCTTCGATTTCTTTCCTCTAAACCTTCTTCCACTCAAAACTCATAGCATGGCACAAGTTTCATATTTGGTTTTTTTGGCATTGTTCTTCACATTTTGCTCCGTGTTTCAAGTTGCAGAGTCTACTTCTCAAGCCAACGTTTTAATGAAAGTTTTGATACAATAATATATATTTTTTTGCAATAAAAAATTTACTGTTTCGAATATCTTGTAGTAATAGGTTATTACTTCACAAATTTTATTACAATAGATTGCAAATAATTAACAAAAATAATTTAGATCAAATTATTACAACATTATATTCGTTGTAATAGATAATTATTTAGATCAAATTTTAATGTGTATACTATGTTGTATATGCTAGAGTAAATGCAGAAGAGGTAGCATAGAATAGAAACACGAGAATATGGGTAGTTTAACCTTGTTGGTTTACATCCACGGAGGAAACCCAAAAACCCTTGTGTATATAGAGGAGGCTAAACCCTAGACTAGTAGTACAAGTAGGAGACTTGACTTACAAACATAATGGGTACAATGTTGAATCCTATATAGTAGGTTTCACAACTTGGTACACAAACAACCAATGCTACAATGGTGAATCCATAACAAACCATAATATGTTTTGTGTTCTTTCAAACCCATGCCATAATATGTTTTATGTTTTTTCAAACACATGTTTATGTAGTATTTGTTTTTGCTTTTAGTTTATGGGTATGTAATGCTTATGTATTGATTTAATATATTTAGTGTCTGTTGTTAAAATGGTATGTAAGATAAGAGCTCAGTGTGTTTCAACTTGTACGTTGTAAGTTGATCTAGACTATTGTGTTAATATGTTTTGTGTTTTTTCAAACCCATATGTATGTAGTGTTTGTTATTGCTTTTAGTTTATGAGTATGTAATGTTTATGTACTGATTTAGTATGTTAAGTGTATGTTGTTAAAATGGTATGTAAGATAAGAGGTCAGTGTGTTTTAACTTGTATGTTGTAAGTTGATCCTGGCCTAATGTGTTTTGAAGTTTTTCTAATAAATCAAGCATAACAAAAAAAAAAAAAAAAAAAAAAAAAAAAAAAACCTGACCTCTAGGTGTGTGTTTTAATTTGGAAGCTAGACAAGAAAGGGACTAACAGATATAAGAAATCTCTAAAGTACAAGAAAGATTTGAATTGGTTATTGGAGGATGGAAAATTATTGTGGCATCAATGTTCAAGTGTCTATGTAAACAAAAAATTTCAAGTTTGAAAATCATACAATTGAAAATGCTTCACAAATATAAATTTGTATTTATTGATGAAAACAGTATAATTCTTGGTGATTGATTATTTTACACTGCTATGATAAGGTGGAATGGAGATATCTTGAACAAGTGATGTTAAGAATGAGTTTTCACTTAGAGTGGGTGTCATCAATTATGAATTGTATTACTTATGTTATTTTCTCTATTATAATAAATGGGGGTTACCAAGAGGTCATAGTACTTTTTCTAAGAGAATTTTTGTCAAGGGATCCATTATCCTCCTATTTCTTTCTATTATGTGCAAAAGAGCTTATTACTTTAATCAGGAAGGCATACATTAATGTTGAGGCATCTATAGAAGATTGTAATTTATCGTAATGGACCACGATTATCAAATTTGATCTTCGCAGATAATAGTCTTACATTTTCCAAGATCCACTGTTAAAGATTGTGAGCACATATTAGACATTTCTAAATTTATGAACATGCTTCGGGACATTCTTCAAATTTTACAATACTTGTCTGAATTTTCAAAAATTATTCAAAGTAATGTACAATGCACCTTTTTTTTTTTTTTTTGTTAAAATATAGGAATAAAATCTCCCATAAATGAGGAAAGAAAAGCACTAGCATATCTTCATTAACAAAACACAGTCTATTAGAAACTAGTAAGAATTATTGTTATGATCATAAACGATATATATTCTACTATGGCCACCCCCATTCAAAAGGCCATCCTTGGGCCCATTGGTTCTTTCATCTCATCAAGGGCCATTCTAGCCCCATTAGTTGGCATTTTTCTCAAACCAAGAGGTCTGGGCTATTCTCAGGCCTAAGCATTGCTCTTGTGCTTCTCTGCCTTTAAGACCCATGCATTTTGCTTATTGACTCATATATCAATTTATTGAATCACCTAATTAAATCAAATCTTCCAACACATACACACCAACGGGACAGCCCCAGGGCCCAGACAAATCTATCAGAAAGGATACAAGACATTCTAAACTGCCCAGATATATATATATATATATATATATATATATATATATATATATATATATAACCGTTGCCCGGTTTGCCAGATGGCCCATATCCACCAAAAGAGAAAAGGGCCACCAACGGCACTCAGGCTATGACCACAACATTTTGGAGGTGGTTGATAGAGTAGTTTGAAAATTGTTGTTTGAAATTTTTTGAAATACATTTGGGTAAAAAAGTGTGTGAAAATATGTATAATGTTATTTAAAATGTGAAAATTTGTTGTTTGAACTTGGTGGCCAAACAGGTAGTAACTTCGGAATGACAAATCCAAAAAATTTAAATGTTAAGGACAAATCAAAATAATTTCTTCATTGTTATAAAAAAAAATTAAAAAAATAAAGAAAAAAATCAAACCTAATTAAAAGGAAAGGAAGAGTTCTTGCATAAAACTAAAAATTCTATTAAATAACGTACCATTTAATTCAACTAAATATAACCAAGATTACATTTGGAAAAGGTAAAAGGAATCAAACGACAGAAAATAGTTCAAATGGAGATCACTCCATGACCAAACTTAATACACAATACAAGCTCCATAACAATCACAATTCTTCAAACTCCACTTCCACTTGAAATAATTCACATTTCTGAGAGCTGAGTGTAACTCGTGTCAGAGCCAGCCTTCAACAACAGAATCTGACACTCTTTTCCATTCTCACATTTACTCCATCCCCAAACAAACTTTAAAAACTCTTGACCAGGAACAAGCTTACAAGTTTCTCAAATCAGTGTTCTTAATCAACAGGAAGGATCCTGTTGTTCAAAGGCAGTTTCTGCACATTACTGGAACAATAGTGGTGAACACACCAGTTGGGTCAGCCATAGGCAATCTGAAAATAATTCCAGTAAATATCAGTTAAATGGAAATTTACCAGACATAATGACTCTTCAAGGTTGATCTCCATTTGACCTTGACCGGGTCAAACGCCGACGTCTTCTAGGAACTGGAGATCCATCTTCACCCACATCACTTAATATTCGCAAGTCGTCGTCATCATCATTATCATCCTGCAGACCCAACAGATTCTCACCCCAAAGAAACCGCCGTTCAGATAAAGCTCCTGCTGGCCGTCGATGTCTCATCCAAGCCCTTGACCGGGCCCGTGATTCCCCAACACCATCCATCGAGCCAATCATCTGAAACAAAAACAAAGTAGTCCACCATGGCCCATTAACTTCACCTGCACCACTTTCCCTTTCACCTGCTAGTCTATCTCCATTTTCAATAACATAGTCCCCAACCACAACAGCTCCAGGCATAGCTGAACGAATAGCACTGACTATATCACCATATTCTCTCTGGTGCTCAAGGCTTCGCCACGCTCGTTCTCTAGATGGATCTATGTCAGATGGTCGGGTTGTGGGGTGAACCCTTCTTGCATGCCGTCGCAATTCCTGGTAGTTACCAAAGAACGAGCATGATTCCCTAGAGCAACTTCGCTTCTTCAGGTTAAGATAATTCCTGGCCTCTTCCACAACCTCCCACCCAAGTATGTCTCCTCGGCACAAAGGGCATTTCAAGCTCAATTTTGATTCTGATGAATTCTCTACATCTAACTCTTCAACCTCAACCCTTTCCTGAAAGGATTCAGAATCAAGTGTTTCCAATATGCCTTCTTGCATTTCTAAATGTCTACTTTGATCCTGAAGACCATCTTCTCCCGGTGCTCCAGGCAATCCAACAGATATTACAGTGTTTCTTTCATTTAGATTGTGATTTTCACTAGCCTGATTTAAGTCAGTACTCAAAGCCAAGTTCATACCAGAAGCATTACTAGAATTGTATGGATTTACATGTAAAGAAGTGGGTAAAGTCCTAGTGTTGGCCCTCAATTTTTTAAAGCGGTCCAGGCAATTTGAATGCCTGTAACTTGTATCACAAATATAAGATCTGCAACCCTTGTCATGTGAGCTGCACAGGAGGAGAACAGCATTATGTGGATGGTCCATGCAGATAGGGCATGAAACCTCATCCAACTCTTTGTGAAGAGAACGGATATCTGAACCAAAATGTCTTCGTTTTACACCAGCCATCTTGTTTGCACTGTTGTAAATTACTCAAGACACATTTAACTTATTAGAACACCAGTACAATCAAGCACAATGTTAAAAAAAAACAAAAGTACTAACAATATGGCATTATTGAGAGCAAAAATTGTAAGTGACACATTAACACAATAGAGTGATTCTACTTATCAAACCACACGCGCACGCACAGAGTGATTCTAACAAGTTTAAAATGAAATTAAAAGGCATTCATGTCAGACAAAATAACACTAGCAGGCTATGAGCACTAAACCTGAATGACTAAAAAAATCATCATCCACATCCCAACAAAGTACTCTGTTTTTGAGAGGGTGACATATCTCCTAATTACTGCTCAATACTTATTTTCCTTTCAGACTTCCAAAAAAGTTTTATGGCCATGGAATAATTCTTTTGTCCATATGACTAAAACAGATTCTGACCAGATTATTACCCAACTGGATCTTTAATTAGATAAGCAGTCCACCTAAAAAAACACACACTTTTCTGGTAATCCACCAAAAGGCACAAAAATTTCAATATACTCTCTCTATGAAAATAACACTCATGCCTTCAAATAGCCTTTTTCACAAAAATAATCAGTAAACTAAAAAAAATGAGATCTACAACTGAACAGAACTCAAACAAAGTCACGCAGATCCTTTCACCAATTCTTTTAGGAGCCCTCTTAAACTTATAGTACGATTAAACTTTAATAAAATTAAACCTTTTCATTAGTGCATCTGATTATCCTACATTGCATGGCACAAACATCTAGCAAAAAAAATAGTCATCTTATCCTACTTCTAACTTCTTAAGTGTGTTTTTCTTATCCTTCATTTCATGCCACAAACCTCTAACTTCTAAAATATGTTTTCTTTTCTGGGTATCTAATATCGCTATTCTGGGAGGGCTAGGCTATTATCCTAACACATTCATGCAATTTAAGATAACAACCAGTGACCCGAGAGAGAGAGAGAATGGGATTTCTGATTTTTTTTACTCTTCATTTAATTATTATGATTACTTAAATACAAGTGCACTCAATTGGTTATGAACCTACAACCTCACCCTCCATCTAGTTTTTATGGGAAAGGACAGGTCATTTGATCTAGAGATCACGGCAAGCCACTCTAATTATATAAGATTAAGATCAATATCCCCTTTCTTCTAGTATACCTAGCAAATAAAGTGGACCAATTAAATCCCTGTACAACACCTATATATGAATTATTCATAATAAGTTCAGCCTCATTTAGATATAATCAAACCACCTAGTTAAAAAGAGAGTTCAGCCTCCACAGGGTCTAGTTGAACCAAAAGGAAAATCCTTAGGGCCCTCACTGAGCCCAAAGAGAGAATTTCTATGCTTATTACTGGTAAAGTATATAAACTGCCCTTGAATTAATTTTATATCTTCACAACATCCATGAACCTTAAGGATGCTATTGCTGCTAGTCATTATATTTCACAAGCCAAGAATTTATGTCCTTTGTCAACCCAATGTGCAGGTTTGGAACCATATACAAGGGGCTAACTGTTTAATGTGCATATATATATATATATATATATATATATATATATATATATATTTTTATGTTACAAGACTTCATGTTAGTACCAAGTAAAGAACATTTTTCATCCATTTTGGATGGTATCCTTGAGACTTTTGCATCCAATTATATCCATCATAAAACACTGCTTATAATCTTGAACCCTTCTCAAGTAATCTTTTATTATCTATTGAATTTTTTTCGTCTACTCGTTAAATTTACAGTGAAGATTCACAAAATCACATTTTGAGTCCACCTCTTCAAACTAAACCAAGAAAATGACTAGCATCTTACCAGAACATAAGTAGGTCTTTTGGAAAAAAAAACAACCTCAAAGTAATTCCATCCAGCATCTTACCAGAAAATTAGCCCCAATGAGGTTCAATGTGCACAAGAGCCAAAATGACTAGGCCTTACTGAAACTAAACAACCTCAAAGTAATTACATCTAGATGAGTATGATGCAAAGAAGATATTTTTACCACTGTACGAAACTTTTAGAACACAGAACCAGCCAGCACAATGAGAAAGAACTCCATGGCTACTATCCAAATCCACCCAGTACTTCGTTTGATTCCAAACCAAAATCTAACTAATACAAAAATCACTCACCATCAAAGTGATAAATCCCCCCATTGGAAATTTTAAGTCCCCAAATTTCACTGTTGGAGGATCAAGATGAACACAACTCTGACTAATGAATAGATAACTACAGAAGCTACAAACATGAGCAAAAGGCAAATGAAAAGATATATTGTGAGAGCAATAAACACTACTAAACCATATAATAATAGGATGTAAAAAAAAAAAAAAGGCAACAAATAACAAAATAAATATTTTTTTGAAATGTGAAAGCAATTAATGAATTAGGAGAGGCTAAAACTTACATGACAAAAAAAAAACAATCAACTAAATATATACTCACCAAGAGGAGCTGTTGCTCTATATATTTTTCCTACTTGAGTCTTCTGAATCTCTACGTGTTTTACCAGTTGAAAAATACAGATCTTTACTTCACTTTATACACTAAATAACAAGGCAAGCACTACGCAATGCTTCTGATTATGTTATAAATAATGAAGCAGTGCAAAAGTACTACAGAAGTTGAAGGAATACAGCCTTGAATAATTGCTTTACAACGGCTTCACAAGCCACCAGATCATCAGTAAATCTTAAAATCCTGCATTTATTTATACAACAAACAAAAAGTGATACTCACATACTCAGCATCTGAATCTAAATACGTATCACATGATTGTAAAGTGCAATTGCAGTGTATACTTCAAATCAAATAACGAGAGATAACAAATTCCATTGAAAACAAACGGGATCAAGGAAATGCAGTTCGGTTCAAGACCAGTTCTAAACCCAACAAATCTAATTCTGAAAAAACTTGTGATACTTTAATTGGTAATATCAATTATAGACAACACATAAGCAGGTAAACATTATCGACATGAAATTGTTGTATGGTCGCCAGTCCTCACTTCTCTTAAGAATTTTGTGCATGCTTGGCATTAGCCCAAATCTAAATGGTAGTCACTGTATTTTACCCTTTTTTTTTTTTTTATAGAACAAAAACAAAAACAAAAACCCATCATGTCATTGCTGTTGGATTTTGGAGATTCTAAATGCGCATAAAATTAAGAAATTACAATATAGACTAAATAAATTGCTCATAAGATAACCATCAAAATCAATAATCAATTTGCAGTTATAATCCAACAGACGATTCATAAGCCTTTAAAGCCCAATCAATCATTGGATTTTACCAATAACCAAAGCAAAATCAACAAATCAATTTTCAAATAGGTTAGGCTTATTATAATTAAGAAACCCAGTAATTTTTAATTAATTTTTTTTATTTGATGAAAATTAATGTGTCCAGAACCTAAGAAAAACCCAAATTGTGCACATCAAATTCCAACACAAGAAGAAGATGAAGATCTGCCGATCCAACAAAAGAAATAAAGGATGAAAGCAGAATAATAGTAAATTAAAAAAAAAGATGAGATGAGGAATTACGAAATAATTGAATCGTTGGGTCTGACTCCGGAATGGTTTAGATCATGAGATTTTTTTTTATTTTTCTTTTTTTGATTGCGTGAAGGAGTTGGTATTTGTGAGAATTTATGAATGAATAAAGTAAATAGAAAACGGTTGAAATTTATTTATTACTTATTTATAGGAGAAAATTGTACGTCAGCCAGCGACAAGAGACAAAAAGAAAGAAAGAGGGTTGCATTGCAATTTGACTTGGGGTAAATTATGAAAATAAATAATAAAAACTGCTTTTTACCGCCGCCTTGATTGTAGCCTTGTAGGGCAAGGTGCGCTGTCTGTGTCAGTTACATTCATTTTTTCTTTCTTCACATATGGCATTAGCATGATAGCATGCATCATTTGTTTTTTTGTTTTTAGCCAATGATGATGTAGGGTTCTAGTATTTGATTATTTTGGGTATATATTCATGTCTTATACTGCGTTTGAATTAATTAACTGATTCCGGAAATGATTTTTCAAAATTTTTTGATTGGTCCGAAATTTATTTTCCGGAAGGGAAATAGTTTTTTGACCAAAATCAATTACATTTTTTTCAAAAGATTTCCTAAAAAGAGAGAGAGAGAGATAAATGATGTTGAGAGGAGAAGACCAAGTCAAGCTCCGTTCTCAGCTCCAGTCCGCAGAGAGAGGATAAGACTAATCCGGCGACGGTGATCGGCGCCGCGAATCACGCCGTCGATCGCGAACTTGCAAAGCGTCGATCGCGATCTCGCCTTGATTGTAGCCTTGTATCGGCATCGCGGTGCGCTGATCTGTGTCGTCGTTACATTCATTTTTTTCTTTCTTTACATATGGCATTATCGTGTTTTGCCGATTTGTGTTTTTACATCATTTGTTTTTTTTTGTTTTTCCTTTCTTCTTTTCCAAACACTAGAAAATATTTTCCGAAAATTTTTTGAAATGCAACCAAACACACAGGGATATTTTCTTTTCTAGTATTTGAAATATTATTTTGGGTAAATTTTACTGGCATTCAAACACAAATTACACACATTAGATTATTACATATATATTTATATATATATATATATATATATATTTTTTTTTTTTTTTGGTTAAACAAGTACTTGATTAAACAGAAAAGCAACTACAAAAAGGCTACAGAGGCCAAAGTATTGGCAACATGCCTATAATAATACAAACCATTCCTATCGCTTTCAAGCAATACATTTAAGTCATCAGAGGGAGAGGTATCAAACACAACAAAATTCTCCATCAAGGAACAACCCCTCTTAGTCAAAAGGTCGGCACATTTATTCGCCTCTCTAAACACATGTCCCACCCGAACCTGCTGAACCTGGCCATGAGACACCCGCAATCACACAAGAAAGTAGTACAATTTTTGTTAAGACAGTTTGTATTTTGGAGCATTTCCACAATCACCTTGGCATCAAGTTCTATTTCTAGCTGGCTTATTCCCAATTGAATGGCCAAATTCAGGCCATCACGCAATGCCCACCACTCACCCATGACACTAGTAGTATGCCCAATTGATCTCGAAAACCCCTTAACCCAATCTCCATGGCAGCCCCTAATAACTCCTCCACCACCGGCCTTACTTGGGTTTCCACACGACGCTCCATCCGTGTTAAGCTTATGCCAACCACCTAATGGCTTAGTCCATCCGATAGGGATAGCAATGCTGGAAGAAGCTTGGCGGCTTTTACTCACACAGAAAAAATACTCCCTTGCTTGAACAATACACTCTTTATCCAACTTGGGATTCGAATGGTGTTTCCAAACACTACTTTATTTCTATTCTTCCATAGACACCAAACCGCAAAAACAAACAAAATACTCCAAGGAACAGATGTATTGTGCCTAATTGTGCTTAAACAATTTATTTTAAGCCAAGTTTCAAAGTCTTCATTGAAGGAGTTTATGTGTGAGGTAGGTACACCCAATCTATACCATAGGGTCCCGAGCAACTTCACACTCTCGAAGAAGGTGAACAATGGTTTCCTCATGCCGAATACACAATGGACAATTCTTACCACAATTAATACCTCTAGCTGCCAACACACTTTTAACAGGAATACTACCATGAATACATAGCCAAAGAAAGCTTATGATCTTTGGAAGAGCATCAAGTTTCCAAAGCCATTGCCCTTGAAACTAATTTTCAGTTGTGCTATCTTCATTAGCTAGCTGGTAGGCCGAGTTTGTGGAAAAATCTCCATCTTTGGAGTACTTCCACATGATAGAATCAGTCCTATTTCCAAACAACTGAACTAGAACAGCTTTAATCTTATTTTTTATTGAATTCGGCAACTCAAAGGAAAGGAGATCCCATCTCCATTTGTGACCATGGCACAAGTCCACCACTGTTAATCCTTGATCTCCTTGCCTTAAGGGTCCTTCTATCATGCCTCGGAGGGAATCACCATTAATCCAATTATCCAACCAAGCCCTAACCCCGTGGCCATTACCTATTCCCCAACAAATCCCTTTCATAAAAATGGGAAACCCCAAGTTGATAGCTTTCCAATTAGGTGATGAAGGCAGATTTTTCGGGTTCCTTGACCTCATTTTCGAAGAGGAGCAATACTTTTTAAGTAATACCTCAGCCCATGGAGCATTTTGTTCATGGTACATCCTCCAATTCAATTTTGAAAGCAAAGCTATATTTTTTTGCCCTAGCCACTTGTATCCCTAAACCCCCTTCTTCTTTGGGCCTTACAATTTTGCTCCAACCCACCATGTGCATTCTTTTTTTTTCACTTGTGAAGCCCCATAAAAAATCCCGATTAACTTTATCTAATTTTTCACATATATGGACTGGTAAAGCCACCCCTTGCATCACATAATTTGGGATGGCTGACATCACAGACTTAATCAACACCGTCCGACCAACAAAGAAGAGGTATTTAGCCTTCCACCTCGCCAGTTTGCTCATGACCTTCTCCACTATAAATTTGTAAGGATTCCTCGTAGCCCCTCTATGCCTTATCGGGAAGCCTAGGTACTTCCCAATGTCATGAGTCTCCCATATGCCCAATTTATCACAAACTCCCTCCTTCAAGCTTTCATTAACATTTGGAGAAAAGTATATATGGGACTTTTCCGAGCTAATTTTTTGCCCGGATTCTGCACAAAATTTCTCAAGCACTTCTAATATTGCTTCACAGGCAAATGAGGTCAACCTTGTAAAATAAAATGATATCATCCGCAAAAAGAAGGTGGGAGAAGCCCAAGTTTTCCTTAGAGGCCTTCAAAGGGGTCCAAGATCCATCCACACATTTTTGCTCAATAAGGTGGCCTAAATACTCCATACACAAGATAAAAATGTACAAGGATAAGGGGTCTCCCTGTCTAATGCCTCTCGTAGGCTCAAAAGGCTCTAAGGCACCCCCATTCACCAAGATGGCTGTTTTAGGAGATGTAATGCAGCTCATAATAATCTTAAGGATTTTTGGGGGAAATTGAAAAGCTTGCAAAACTCTATGGATGAAGCTCCATTCCAATCTATCATAAGCTTTTTCTAAATCCAGCTTTATTGCCATAAAGCCTGTTCTTCCCTTTTTTTTATCCAAGGCATGGAAAAGTTCTTAAGCAATAAGAACATTATCTATACCTCTTCGACCAAGCACAAAGGCAGTCTACATAGGCGAGATCAAGTTACTAAGATAAGGTCTAATACGTGCCACAATGATCTTCGAAACCACTTTGTAAACTGAGTTACATAAGTTGATGGGCTTGAAATTACTCAAAGATTCTGGATTTTGACATTTAGGATTCAATGAAATCGGTGTCTCATTTAGATAACTTGGCACCATTCCATGTTCAAAAATTCTTTTAATTTCCTCACAAACAGAGCTTCTAACCTCTAACCAGAAATATTGGTAGAACCCCGCATGAAGGCTATCGGGTCTAGGAGCCTTAAAAGGCTTAAGGGCACAAAGTTCAGATCTGATCTCCTCCATATTGAGTTCACAATCTATCTTTGCTCTATCCTCTAATGTAAGAAAACAACAAGAGAAAGTTGAGACATCCAAGGTCCTAGCTGAAAGTGTCGACTCCGTGGTATACAAGCTTTTAAACCCATTCTTGATATACTCCTTTACCTCATTTTCCTCCGTAAGGCAATTCCCTACAGTGTCCTTGATACATCTTATTTTATTTCTATGATGTCTCACGATTGTGGAGACATGAAAAAATGACGTGTTTCGGTCCCCAAAAGTGGTTGTATTAAGTCTGGACTTAAGAGCCCAAAACTCCTCTTCTTGCATGAGAATTAGAAAGTACTTTGACACAAGCTGATTTTCTAGGTCCATCAAAAAATCACAAGGGTTATCGGCAAGGGCTTTCAGCACACCGTTCGATCTTGCCAACACTCTCCTTTTTTTTGCAAAGAGATTCCCAAAAACTTCCACATTCCATTTTTTTGCTTTATCTATAAAATCTAAAGTTGCTATATGTAATGCTCTATCCTTAGCCTAAGCTTGCTGCACTACTCTTGGGAAATCCGAATGAAGCAACCACATCGTTTGGAATTGGAAAGGCTTGTTTAGATGATTGGCACTAGATTTACATAATTCAATAAGCACCGGGTAATGATCCGAGAAAATTCTAGGTAAATGGGTTACTACAGCTTATGGGTAAAGGATCCTCCACATTAGGTTGGCAAAGCACCTATCAATTCTTTCCAAAATAAGGCTTGAGATGGGCCTATGATTCGTCCACGTGTATTTAGGTCCCGCAAAACCCAAGTCTATCATATTACACTCATCTAAGCATCCCTTGAACTCTAGAGCTCTATTGAGGTTTACTTGATTTCCCCCAAACTTATCCTCTCCACACAGAACTTCGTTAAAGTCTCCCAACATGAGCCAAGGTAATTTACGGAGGTGAGCCACATTTTTAAATTATCCCATAAAATTCTTCTTTCATCTAACCGAGGACTAGCATAAATTGTAGACATAAGCCAGATTAGATTAGTAGAATGCACCTTAATAGAAGCATGAATCTCCCGCTTAGTAGTTGAAAGGGGAGAAACATCAACATCTTCCGTTCTCCAGAGTATCCACAATCCCCGACGTAACCGATTGTATCCGTGGTAATGTAACCGTCAAATGGCAAGCCTTCAATAATTTTTCCGGCTCTGTCTCCACCGACCCTCGTCTCCATCACAACCAAAATAGAAGGGCGATGATTAATAACCATTTCAAAAATTCTTCTTTTGAAATCAACATTATATAATTTTCAATGTTTTTGTCCAACTACTATTTGTATTATTATAATAATAATATTATAGGTATTTTTGTTTAGAAACATATTAGTATTTAATGATGTTAATTAATTTTATATAGGGTTACAACTTAATTTTATATATATATATATATATATATATATATATATATATATATATATATATATATATAATTCTTAAAGTTTTAGTCCAAATACTATTTTTATTATTATAATAATAATATTATTATAGATGTTTTTGTTTAGAAATATTTAATGATATTAATTAGTTTTATACTGGGCTACAACTTAATTATATCTATATAATTCTCAAAGTTTTTGTTCAACTACTATTTGTATTATTATTATAGGTGTTTTTGTTTAGAAACATATTATATTAGTATTTGAGGCTCGAAAAAATATATTATATTAGTATTTAATTATATTAGTTAATTTTATATTGGGCTACAACTTAATTTGTGCTAATTTAAATTGGATTGAGATGGGCTTAAAACCCCCCAAGCCCAAACGCAACATATATTACAACTCTATTTCGTTTTTCTTTTTCTTTTTTTTCCTCCCTCTCCTTACCTGTCAAAGAACACGTGTCTTGTCAACTCAAATTAATTTTTTTTTTTTCATCCCAATCCTCTTCTACTCTCTCGGCCTCTTCTTCCTTCTCCACTACTTGTTGCTCACATTTTGTTATTTCAATTTCTTCTTTTCCACCATCCTCTTTCTCCTTCTTTTGTTTTTTAGAGCTAGCAAGTGTACCAAGCTCTTGCTTTCCTTGTCTAACACCATCTTCAATGTCATCCTCCGCATTTTTGTTGCAGAACAATTTGGTCAGTTTATATTTATAAATATTTTATATCATTTTTTCCTATCTCTTACTTCCATTTCTCTTCCTAATTTTTCTTTTGTTTTTGGTGAAATCCTTATTTTTCACTCTCTCACTATGTTATAATTTCGATCTGGAACAAGTATTTCGGCCGATATACCAATTTAGGCCAAAATAGGTTGGAATTTAAAGCAAGACGGAACTGAGGGGTTGCACCGAATTACACACTGGAACAAAATATTATGGTCATTCCGGCCAGAATGACACGGAATTCAAAACCTTGGTCTAGACCATCAAAACGAGCATAGACGTCTTAGAACTAAGAGTCAATTTGAGAGAAACCAAAAGCAATTTAGAGAGAGAGTTCTTCAAACATATCTTGAATGTTGAACACCCCAAAAGGAGGCGGAGCCCCTTCTTCAACCATACGTTCAATCTCTTCATTAAGGCCTACATCAACACCACAAGATCCGGAGAAGGACGTTGACTATATGTTTCTTTTTCTCTAGAGGAACTCTTTTCTTTGGCGGTGCCTTTCTCAATTTGTGCATGAATTCGAGTAAGGGTTGATGAATTTATGGGGCCAAACCTATATAGGGAAGTATACGACTCGGTCGAGGAACACTGAAATGATCACAAATCTTCATCACAAAAGAAGGGAATGGAAGACCATTTCTAGATGACTTTCAAACACTTTGCTGATGAACATAGTGATAGATGTGATAGCAAATGTCGATCGTGTTGCCCTTGAGAAGATCATAAAGAAAGCGAGCATGACCATTGTTGATATTGGTGAGGTGATCAATTGGGTAAAAGTTGCACTCAAAATATTTAGAAGACCTTTATTTTCAATGGAAAACCCGCCTGTAGTCATAGAGGAGACTCCAAGATGGTAAGAATCTTGCTACAATTTCTAATCCCAGAGTTCGACAACTTTCATACGATTATGTGTCAATCCAAGGACTAAGGGCGATATTGGTGATATTTGATCCCGGGTAGTGAGTTTGAAGTGAACACCCCTAACAAAGCATTTCACACATTCTTCGGAAATTATGAGGTTTGCATAGAACTCTTGAATAATTTATTTGATAAGAGACTCATTGAAAGATGAGAAAATTGGTTCCCATCCTCAACCCCTCGTAGTAGTAAAAATGGAAGTGCCATTGAAGGATCTAACATCTACCACACGCTCTACAACTATTGGAGCAGATTTGAAGATTTCCAAGTATGCCTGATAAGCTTCTTCAATAACAAAGATTTTAGGATTAAAATTAGACAACTTACATCTCTTGGAGGATGTTTTTGCTTTAGCTTTGGAGGATGATGATTTTGGAGCCACTACAAAACAAATACCACAACACCAACAAAGTGTTTAGGAAGAGGAAAATCCGTACTATATCATTGTATATTTTATATTGATAGTAGAGAGTGCAAACAATTGAAAGTTACATCATTTTACAATTTTTCTATATAAACATGATGAAGTTTTATTTAAAAAAAAAGAAAAAAAAAAAAAAAGAAGATAGAATAGAAAAGAGTTAAAGGGGGGTGAGGGGCGAAGACTTAAGGGAAGCAAAAGAACAAGCCAAATTTGGAGTTGATGTGTTTTTCAATTATAGAAATATACTTAAGAGTGTGATGAGATTTATGCATATGTGGGGGTGTTAATTTTTTTGTGCTATATCTTGTCACACTCCTAGGTATTTCTATGAATGGAAAAAGCATCAACCCCAAAATTGGATGAAATGAAAGTATTCTCATTAAAAAAAAAAAAAAAAAAAAAAAAAAAAAGGCTTTTGAGCTTATGCTACACTTAAATCAACTAAATTTCTAATTTCTTCATTGATCCATCAACTTCTTAATAATAGTTTTGGGAGGGGGGGACTCTGATTCGACCCAAGGACCAAAGCCTAAGAGGTAAATTCAAGGAACATGCTCAGCTCAAGGTATGATTATAGATGAAATGGCCCTCTTTTGTGGAAAGGAACTAGCTAGGCTTACAACCATGGAGATCCGGGACAGCAACCTTCCCAAGAATCATAGCCGAGGTAACCCCTCTAACCCTTCTTTCCGAGGTCACTAAGGTACCTAAGATAGCAACTTCCTCCCTCATGTAGGACCACCCATCATCTACATCTTTTCCGAAGGACATGACAAAGAAAATATAGAACCCAATGAAACAGTCACCTCCACATTAATGAGATCTCTTACCTAATGTCAACCACATTAAATGTTGAATGATTGGTCTAAGCGGTGAAAACACCCTTAAAAGTTCTTCTTCATGATCAAGAAATGGCAGGGCAGAGTGCTAATTGGACAAGTATCCTCCAAATCCAACTAGGAGCTCGACACTAAAGGATGATGGAAATTGCTATAAAAGGAGGAGGAGGGTAATAGAAGAGGGGATTCAGAAAAAATAGAGAGAGAAAGTCCGAGGAAGAACTAGAGAGAGAGTGAGAGTATTTTTCTTATACATTTGTTCCTTTGATTCTTTCCTCTATACTTTGGGAACATTGTTTCTATATATATGAAAGCTTAATTATGCTTATTTCTATTTCTAATTATCTACTTGATCTTCCCACTGTGTATCTCTTCCCCATTTTTTAGAAATTTGTTGTGTAAATCAAGAACATTTGTGCCTGAGTTAGCTTAGAGTGTTTTTGACACCCACAATAGTTTTCATTAATATTTTCACATGCATTTTTAAGTAGTTTTATAATTTCAATTTCATTATACATTTTCACTTGATGTAAATTTCTAAGATTTATTATGATGGTTTAAACAAAGATAATTTTTTTTTAGAGTTTTAATCTATTGCATCCACTCCTAATAATATAGTTATTTATCATCAAACTAAGACACCAATTAGTTTGTGGTGTAAGTAGAGTTTAGACTTCATATCTTTTATTCAACTATAAAAGACTTTACAAGATCTCTTAAACTAACTAGAACCCACTAAACAAAGATAATTTATCTAGATGTGCCTAAAAAGGATCTTTTTTTCTTTTTCTTTTTTTTTTTATAGGAAAAAAGGCCCTTTCTTATTTGGGATTATATTGAAATTTTTCATTAATATAAACTTGAGGCTTTTGCATTTGTTCAATGGCGTTACCAATGATATTAACAAAACACAAATAAGAGCATTTGTAGCGATGGAATTAAATAGATATAATGCTATTTTAGCTCCACCATTATACCAAAAACGGCCCAAAGAACAGTGGAGGCATAGGTATAAATTTTAGCTGAACTGCTATAGTGCACATCCATCTTTAGATGTGCACTTTAACAGACATCTAAAAAAAATTAATTGTTTATTCACCCTCGAATTAAAATAATACTGCTTTAGTTATTTTTTTCATTTTTTTTTATCTCACCATCCTCTTTCTCGGTCAATCTCAAGCTCCCATCCGAAGCTCTCAAGCTCTCATCTCTCATCTCTTAGTTTATCTCAAGCTCTCATCTCTCATCTCTTAGTTTACGTCTCCCACACCTTCCCAGCCGCCGATCACCTCAGCCTACACCTTCCTAGCCGCCAATCGCCTCAACCTACACCTTCCCAACCGCCGATCGCCTCGACCTCACACCCGACCTCGACGCCTCATTACGCCGTCCCGTCCCGCCGATCGCCTCACCCCACGCCGTCCCAGCCACGGTGGTTGTGGTTTTGTTTTTTTTTTTCTATGTTGTGTTGTGGTTGCCAAAGTAGAGTGGTGGTTGTGGCCGATGATGGTGGTGGGGTGATGGTATAGGTGATTGTGGATGGTGGTGTGGATTTTTTTGTTGTAAGATATATTATTTTATTATAGAAGATATATTATTTTATTGTGATGTTTATATTATTTTATTAATTTGAAAGTTAAAATAGACCTAATAACATGTGTATAGATAAAATAAAATAACTTTTGGTGGAGTTAAAATGCACATATTTTTACCTCCTATAAATTTAAAAAGAGAAGAGGGAGGCCTTACCACCACCTACTCTTACTGGAGAGTTTGTCTTTCTTTTGTTTCTCAGTTGAGAGCGTTTGGCCCCGCGGCATTAGCAACCCAATTTCAGGTAACTTTGAGTTTTTTTCTTCGTTACTCTCTCAGATTACATATTATTTATTTATTAGGGTTTTTTTTGTTTGGGGTTTAAATTATAATTTTGATTGCCAGCAGCATCCTTATCTGAATATTCAACTATCTCCATGGCCAACAATCCTTCACAGCTGTTACCATCAGGTCCTACTCTCTTCTCTCTCTCTCTCTCTCTCTCTCTCTCTCTCTCTGTTTTTCTATTAAGAGAAAACCAATAGAAAATGAAAACTTTTATTTTTCCTTTTTGTGTTCAGAGCTCATTGACAGGTGCATAGGGTCTAAGATATGGGTGATAATGAAGGGAGACAAGGAGCTCGTTGGTACTCTTAGGGGCTTCGATGTCTATGTCAACATGGTCCTCGAAGACGTCACTGAATAGTATGCCCTTCTCTAATTTCTTAACACACATGTCCAATGTTGTACCAATCCGATGTTATTTACTTGTATGATTCATAAACTTATTTTTTATGCTTAATTTTTTATACGTAGTTATTAATATTTGATGTTCTAGAAATTTTGCAAGTATTGAAGAAGATATAAAAAGAAAATGTAATCCAATTATGGATTTTTCAAAATTCATATCCAATAAAAAAAAAAAAAAAGATATTGAGTGAAGTTTAACCAAGTTTGTACCCAAAGGAGGTTTGATTTTAGCTAGTGCTCATTGACGATTGTATGATATATTATAAGTATCTAAAATGGTCGGTATTCTTCCTTCTATAATGATGGGGTGGAGGGTGAGGTCGTGGGTTCAAGAGCTGCTAGGTGTGTGTGACTTATCGTTTTAAAAAATAACAAGATAATGGAGGTGATAATTTACCTGTCTTCTTGGAGAGTTTGCAAACAACTATAGATCTTTGGTTTTAGCCTCCCTATCTATTATGTCAGTTGGCAAATGCTCCTTTCCACTATACATGATTTCAAATCCTAGCAAGAAAAGGAGTGGAAGGATACTCACTTTATGGTAAATATACAGAATTTGATAGTCAATCTCATAGATTAATATAGAATTCTGTGTTAAGCCGTATTCACTGTTTTGTTGTGCCCTTTTTAGAAAATCCTGTTTGGAAGGCATTTGTTTTCTTCAATTATTTGAGATTTTACCTTTTCTCCTTCTTCTCTTCCACTGCTCCTCCAAATTTTAAGGTCACCTGATATTTTTGCTTATATAAATAAAGACTGTAAAATTTGCCTCCAAATTGGAAGTTTTGTAACTGTCTTATCTCATGTGCATAATATGTCAAAAGCCAGGCAAAAAAGAAAAAAAAAAAAAAAAAGATCTTACTTCATCTTGATCTTGTCTTATAATCATTAAAGTATTTCTTCCACATGGCAATTTTCAGTCTAGCCCCTGTGCAGGTTGTCCTTTTCTGATTTTTTGCAGGATCATGCTATAGTAGGTGGTTTGCAATTGCAAGAAATCCTGTCTTATGATTTTCATATGAAAGTTTACTTGTTGATTTTTTTAAGAAGTTTTATGTAGTAGAAAAGAAGCATAAATTTTTAGGGTATCTTTAGATTCCACAGAAGAGAGTGCATGTGGTATGGGGTCTCTGGACCTTAATATATTTTATCTGTTTTTTTGTTTTGTTTTGTTTTGTTTTGTTTTGTTTTGGTGTGTGTGTGGACTGTGGCATGAAAATAAACTGTATTATATACCTGTCATTGAGTTTAGCGACACCCTTCCTTCACATGATGTCTTTCAATTTAGTTAGCTACTCTTTGTGAAGTTTGATACGGTAGGGGATTATTGATGCTTCATTTTCCACTTTGTCCAATCCTTTGGTGTTTAGACATCAGAGGATAACATGATTGAAATATGAGCTCCCTTGATCAAAAAGTTGTTATTGAAGGTAATCGCCCAAATGCTATCAAATAAATCTAAGGTGGTGTAGATTGAGTCTGAAATATTAAAATTTTGGTGGAGGTTGATTGTATTAGGTCAACCACAGACTGTACTTTTTGTGTGGATGAAAGGGAAGCAGACTTTGAGGTGGGATTCTTAACCTGGGGTACTTGATCTTTGGATGAAAAATGGGAGCTCATAATTCAACATGTTTAGCTTAAAAATACTGTGGAGATTGATTGTATTAGGGTTATTCTCTTAAAAATACTGTTGACCCAACATGTTTAGCTTCAGTGTGAGTTTCTTTTCCTGTTTGAAATTAAAATTTATATTTTATTTGTTAGTGGACAACTACAGAGGTTATATTAATCACTTTATGGCTCTATATATGTGTTATAGTGAGATCACTGCTGAAGGGAGACGGATAACAAAGCTTGATCAGATTTTACTAAATGGAAACAACATTGCTATTGTAAGTGAGATATGATGGGTTTTTTTTATTCATTATACTTAAAAGGGTATTTTATTTTTGAATTCAAGTTTGTAGAATTATTTCCTCTATCATTGATACAAAAAATGATTTCAACATCCCAAACATTTCATCTTAAAGCATAAATCGTATGCTTTTTAAACTTTTTTTCTGCAAGCCTTAGTTAGCTGCTCCTATTTTTAAAAAAATTTAAATGGAGCCATAATGTGAAAATGCAAATGCAATATATATATAGTTTCAATTATCTAAATCACTGTTATAATTCTTTTGTTGGAATGCAGCTGGTCCCTGGTGGTTCGCCTGATCCAGAATGAGTGCAGTTAACCTCAACTCTGTTATTAATTTCCTCCTCTTCTACTGTGTTTGGGTCAGATAACTCTGTTTTAATGAGAATTCTGACCACTAAGATGCTCTTTTTTCCACCACTTTGTTATTCACTTGATATCATGGTTGTTAGATAATGGTGGTGGGTTTGTCAATGATTATGGATTATGATGGATTGTGTTTGTCCTAATAGTTTGTTTTGCTAATCATATTTAATGTGCAGCTCTACTATTGCGTCAGATACTGATTGTATTACCAATTTGGGAAGCTGTAACCAAGAGGACATAAAATAGAATAAGGGGGAGCCCAATATGAAAATGAAAATATGCAGTTTGAAGAAATACCCAAAACTGTCATGTCAAAAAACGTAGCTGGAGAGGCATTTTGGATAAATGTTAATGTATTGAAGCCCCCAAGTTTTTTGGAGATTCTAAACATTTCCTGCAAGCATGAAATTAGGAGATTTCACGATCATATCTTTGCGTGTGTCAACTGTGCATGCTGGTACCACCTAAACCACGTAGATGAAATATCCTTGCTCGTTCTTCTAAGACATTTTGCTACCTTCTTTAACTGATTTGAAGGGACTCAATTCAATGGAATAAATGGTTGGGTGGTTGCAAACAAAAAGGTATTTTTAAATAGTGCAACCCATCACCACCCCCCACCTCCCCAAAATAAAACTAGCCTACCATTGAAGGCAAAAGATGCCAATACCTTCTAAAGGAAGCTTTATGAACATTTTTCTTTCCGGGTGTCAACCTTTGTTTACAACACTTCTTTTTGAACATTTAGGGTCCATTTGATAATGTTGTTATAGTAACATTGTTTAAGTATTGTGGAAATACATGTGGGTGGAAAAGTGTTGTAAAAATATGTATTGTGTTGTTTAAATTAATGAAAATTGTTATTTAAACAATTCAACCAAACAAACAAGCCCTTAATTCAAAAACTGCTTCTACAATGTGAATGCATGCACTTGCCACAAAAAGATATCTTTAGCCCCAATGCTTGGCCTTCAAAACTGAAAGCAATCTAGGGAAAGTTTTAGTCAATTTATTTTGAAAGCTGATCCAATTACTGTATTTAAGTCTAGCTAACCAAGTGGTCAATAGTCCTTAATGGGTATGACACTGAATGTTTCTAGCAAAATGCTGGTAAAGAGAAGCCTTGACTGACATCTTGCTAGCCTTAAACTTGCACACTAGATTAAGGGAGCCCATTTTTTGGATGGGTTGATTTTTGTATTAGGATGGGCCCATTTCCATCTCTTCTATTTCTCCTTGGGTCTTTTTCCTGGAAGATTGAGATGGGTTGTGACCTTTCTTTGTTCTCTATCTATATAAGTGAAAAAAAAAAAAAAAAAAAAAAAAGAAGAAGAAGAGATCATTAGAACCATTTTTTTGGAGAAAATTTAGGACATACAAAGGGAATACATCTCACCACCTACTACACATTTCTAATCCCTCTCAAGATTCAAAAACTTCAACTCCAACACAAAACCCTTTTATTATTTATAGGGCTGTCCACAAATTGATTTTGGACTCAACTCGGAACCAACCCACTCATGATGAGTGGTAGGAGAGACCCACTACCGACCTCCAATACCATTGGTTGAGTCGGATCGAGCTCAAGTGGATGGTAGTAAATCCAAAAATAGGATTCGAACAAAGAATTCTCAAACCGGATCAAACCCACTAAATCAAACTAGAAACAATATCAAACTCAAAGAAATCAAAAACCCAAAAACACAACCACAATCAAACCAGAACAAGATCAAATCCAAAAACTTTGAGAGAGATCAAAATTGAACTTTAAAGAAATTAAACTCATAAACCATCATGAAAGAGTCAAACCCATTGCAATCAAACTAGAAACAAAGAGATCAAACTCAAAGAACAAAAACCTAAAACAACATTCACATTGTCCACAATCCAAATAGCATGAACAAGACCACAAAAATGCTCATATCTAATGACTTTGAAACAAAAAAGTTAATATCTGGAGAGAGAGAGAGGTTTCGTTGCTGTTTTATTAAATGATTGAAAAAAATCGAACTTTCTCAAGAAAAAAAAGGAGATTAACGCTCTGAGACATAAAACTCAGCCCACCAATCCATCATGACAATGAGTCGGCGAAAACTTTAATAAAAATAAAGGTGATTTTTTTGGCGATAGAGACGAAAATAATTTTTGCGTTGCAACGGCTTCCCATAGATCTCTCTCTTTAACTATCTCTCTTCTCTCTTTTCTCCATGTACTAAAGGATGAAGAGTAAGAGATTGAGTCAGATTCTTCTTTTTGCAAATTATGCCAATCAAAACCTGATTCGATATTTTTAAACATTAATACCTATATTGCTAACCCACTAATAACAGTGAAATTCATATGATGAATGATAATTGTTTAGTGGCTTGTCGGGTCGGGTCTGAATGAGATTTATGGTCAATTTAAATACAACCAACTTAGAGAATATTGAATTATTTCCATCCCCATAAAATGCTCATAAGATAATGAGAATTCTTGGAAGTTAAGGACCATAAAAATGCTTTGTTAATATCTGGATAGTAAGAGGACCAAATTCTTCTTGTTTTTTATTTTGCTGTTTTATTAAATGATGTTTTAAAATCAAGAAATATTTTTAAAAAATGAAAAAATTTCTAACCTTCTTTCAAGAAAAAAAAAGGGAGATTAAAGCTATTCAAGACTCAAGCACCACTTGATTGACTCTTACTTCTATCCTCATTTGGAAAAAGTTATTTTACTACGAACATCAATCTGTATTGTTTTTACGTTTAGGCGTGTAACAATATCCCGACTACTGGGGCTTGACTCCCTTTATTAGAAAAAAAAAAAAACTGCAATTCTCAACTGCTAACAAGTAGCATCCAACAGAAAAGAGACTCACAGTAAGCATACAATAGTGATTCATTCAATAGAAGCCTGTATCCATGGTTAGATAACATTGTCATTTGCTGCTGCAAAACTTGATGAACAAATTTATTTACTATTTATTTTATGTTCTCTCTTTTAAATCCCTTATTCTCATAAAAGGCATCCATGATTCCATCTGGTCTAAATAATCAAACTTCCTACAAATTATTAAAGTGAAACTTTATTTTTGGTAAACTCATTTTAACAATGTGGGACAAATTTATTACTTCCGGATCTGCAGCAGTCCAGTGAGGTGGTTGTGCTTTTTGACCTCTAACAAGGCATGGCCTGATACAATAGAAAGATGCCAAAAGAGCATCTATTGAGCATCCCTTGATAGAAGATTGCCACTTTTGAAGTCTGTTCTAGCATTATGTAGCTCATCCGCAGAATCTCCCCTTTCAAAAACAGCTGCAGCCCCCATGCCAGAGCCTGCACCAAGAACACATACACCTGTATTAGTAGTTGTTTCAAGGAAGCTGAAAAAGACTTACAATGTAAAAAGAATATAATTTGTTTCACCTAAACAACATAATATATGAACGTTTAAATTATTTTTTTGTGATCGGTGACATGTTAGTATGTAAGACTTAGTATTACTAGCATCACTCTTTATATAAACATAAACAAACAGCTAAGTCTTCATACATCATAAAACCCCCAACAACTAATAATTATCACATCAGCTCCTTATATGCTAACCTAAGAAATGGACTAGGGTCCACCATGTGATTAGTTCACATGCCTTCACTATTTTACCTAAATTATGCTGAATTTTTTGCAGGAGTTTTTGTCTGGCTCTTGTACAATAAAGTTCTATTCTCTGACCACAACCAGCCAAATGAGGCCCTCTGCTGTTGGTCTGATTTACTGGAACATTTGGAAAAGCTTTCCTTATCATACGCCCACTTGCACAAAATGAACTAACCTGTGACTTCATTGCCCTTTCTTGAAGCCTTAGTGCTTGTGGGACCTTGTGACAACCATACTCAAGGTCCAGAAAGCAAAGGCTGGAAGAGGGAGAAGGAGAATTTGACTTCAACTAGGTTAACCCAGGCCTATTTGTGACTTCAACTAGGTTGACTGAGTCCTACCCAGGTTTTTCCACAATTCCATCATATAAAGGGTAAATTGCAATTTTCCACCCTAAACTATTGCCCCGATTACATTTGACCCATTGAACTATCGAAACACATGATTAACAGCCCCTACATTACAACTCTGTTACAATGTCTCCTTTACCGTCTGTTTTAGTATTAAAAGTATAACGAATTTCAGCATTGGAAGACCAATTTACCCTTCTCTCCAAAACAAAGAAACGGTTGAGGAATAAATTGGTCTTTCAATGCTAAATTTTGTTAAACTTAACAGCAAAATAGGCAACAAGAGTTAAGTGTAACATATTTTTAAAAACTTGGGGGGGGGGGGTGTCAATCATGCATTTTAATAGTTTAGGGGTTTAGTTTAATCAGGGTGATAGTTTAAGGTGGAAAAGTTTAATTTATACCAATATAAACTAGTCCAAATCTCAATAGTTCATCTACATTCTCGGGAAGGGGGGAGAGAGAGAGAGGGAGGGAGGGAGAGGAAGACCTATGCACATGGAGATCACACCAAAGCGACAGTCCTTGCCACGACGCTTCATCTCATTCAATAGAGTACTAACACAGCGGGCACCTAGCACAAAGCAGATCAGGCAGCTTTAGTGACTTATTAAACCATAATGCATACTAAGCTACCAAAAATTAAGAGCACATCACAGCATTTCTCTACATATGTTCTGCTCTTTAAATATGTACATGCTTACATAGGTTTTTTGTTTTTTGTTTTAGATATGATAGGATTTAAAACCAATGATATCAATTCCATAATGATTGCTTTTTAGCACCAAGCCAAGACACCAACGTGTTCCTTTTCTATAGGTGAGATTAAAACTGAAATCCCTCATTTGAGGGCAAAAGACTTTGAGCTAACTAAAACTCACATGCAAGGAAAGTCTCAATTAACTATTTAGGTGTATAATGTGTGTGTCTGTGTGTATTGCTTCTTTAAAAGGTAGACATTAAATATTTTGTTATAGGAATTTTATTCCTTTTTCAAATATTATAAAGAAGCAATTAAATCCATGTCCCATTTCCAACAATTGAACTATATCTAAAGAAAAAAATATCCAAAAACAATATCAAAATCGTTAAGAGAAGAAAATAAAGAAAAGATTGAGGGATTTGTGAAGGGGAAAAACAAAAAACAAGACTGTTAAAGTAATGAATGGGAAAATAAATGAAGGATTAGGTCAGGGCCGTCGTAATAAGAAACTAAAGAAGGATTGAGGAGTTTTGGAGGAAATAAAAAGGGAAATAATAAAATTTAGGATATAAGAGAAATGGAGGAGACACTTAAAAGGTGAGGGAAGAAAATAGCCAAAGGTCAAACATTAGTGAGAAGAAAATAAATGAGAGATTTGTAAGTAAAAATAGGAAATATTAAAAAGGAGTAGGTAAATAAGAAAAAAGAAAAGATAATCATTGTGAATTAAAAGCAACCTTTTGAAATCTGACAACATAGGACCAGATCTCAAAGAGGTCTCTAATATAACTATAGATTATTATTATTTTGAAAACTTGAGTTCTAGTGGCAAGTGGCAAACAATCTTACTATATAGGGTGATTATTCAATTACAAGATGACAGTTTTTGGTATTTTATGAAATTGTTCGTACCTGTAGCACCCAAAGGATGCCCAAGAGCCATTGCACCTCCATTAACGTTGATTTTCTCAGGATCAAGTCCCAATTTCTTATAGCAATATACGTACTGAGATGCAAATGCCTAAACAAGACAGAAAAAATTGCTCAGCTTAAAAAGATAAAACTCCATGAGAATTAAAAAAGAATTACAGGCATCATAAAAACTCATTACCTCATTTATTTCAAACAAATCAATATCCTCAAGCTCAAGACCAGCAGACTTCACTGCAGCTGGAATTGCAGCAGCTGGGCCTATGCCCATGACAGCAGGATCCACACCAACAGCAACATAACTCCTGAAACAAAAGCAGAATGAATCATCCTTATTCTGCAAAGAAAATTACAATCAATCGTAGAATAAGGATTTCTCATTCCACTCCTATCTAGAATTATTTTTAGAATCATATATATGTTAATAATATTACATTTATATATATATATATATATATATACAATAATACTTTCAGAATAAAATTTTGCATATTGACCTAACAATTTTAAAGTAGAACTTGCCCCTTCCTAAATCCAAATCATGTGATTAATTGTACTTTGCACATTCACTTACTATTATAACTACAATAGTTGCATTTCTTCTCTTTTCTTTCTGTTCTCTGGACCTTAATTACTTTTTCAACCAGAGCATTAAATTGCATTATTAGTTCCAAATAAATATACATGTATGTTGTAATTCTCATTGGTTTTGCTAGTTGGTCATTGCAAAATCAGGAAAGGAAGCACTTTGGAAATCAAGAAATTAGCCAATAAAGCTCAAAGCAAATTATCATTCTATAGAAGACACATTTAAGTGGAAATGAGATCAAATGTAGAGAAAGCTTTTTATTTTTCTACTTTGACAAAAACGTTTCCAGAAAACAATTTCACAACCTAGACTGTAAAATTTTTGCTCAAGACTCTCATTATTTTACTCAGACATGCCATTTTTGTCATTAAAACTTTTAATGTGTTATGTCATCAGTTCTTCAAATCCAAGGCAGGAATTCTTCAAGGTTTACTCATAGAAGAATCCATTATACCACAATTTTTGTTCAAGTTCTATAAATCAAAATATTCACATATGCAAAGCTTTTATGAGCATTCAGAAGACATTAAATTTTGTTGACAAGTAATAAATAACTGGGTAAATTACTAGTTCCCCCATAGTAGTAGTTTCAAATTATACTCTTAGATTTGAAAAGGTTTCAATTAAAAACTAATCTTTCTAAATCATTGTAATTTGCTCATTTAGCGAGTTGCTATTAACTAGAAGTAATAGAAAACCACATAAAAACTGTGCTTCAAACCTATATGACATTAAAAATTCCTTCACAGAATCATCTTGTCAACAATTAAAAGCTAAAGGTTATTGCTAATTGATATAGAATTTTCTTCTTGCCAGATTCTTCAGCATGTCATCATGGGTCCACAAGTCAACAAAGGATAAGTTGTTTCCTTAAATCTCTCCGTCTTTTTCCATTTGTCATTTAACTTTTTTTAAAGGAAAGATAAAAATAAAAACACTCACAACAGACAGAAAATTTCAACAGTCCCAGGGAAAATTATTTCCTGTTGTTTTAGGAAGGAAAATTAATTTTTGTGATTTAACTCAACTGTCCTAATCTCTAAATTCATGGTTTATAATAAAGTCAAAATTGTCAAGTTGCGTCAAATATGTATTATTTATCTAGATCCAGATTATTAATTTCTGAAGAAAATCATGTACCTGAAAACACCAAGAATAGGAAGTCCCTTCTGCATTGCCAAACTTCTCTTCATAAGAAGGACAGCTCCAGCACCATCAGTCAACTGGCTAGAATTCCCTAAAACAGACATGAAGAAAAATTCACATTCTCAATGCAAGAAATCATATAAAAACACTGACTACCAAAGTTTAGAAGCACAGAATCATATGATACCTGCAGTTGTGGTCCCATTCTTTTTGAATGCAGGCTTCAGCTTTGCCAAGTCTGCCATGTTTGTGTTTGGCCGGATACCATCATCCACAGAAATTGTAACAGGCATCTCCTCTCCTGTTTTTGGATTTACAATCTTTACAGAAGAACCATCAGTAACAAACATTTAATATTGAAATT